>JACAFV010000077.1:0-86144 GCA_014635975.1 Plectosphaerella sp. P0831
AGATCAGAGCAGAGAATATACTGTACATGTTGCCTTGTCGAGCTTGTGTATCCAGCAGATGGAGGTGAGTACGAGTATGCCCGTCATTCGAGTCTGTGTCGTCCGAGGCTTGGCCTTACCCTCCCATCCCAATCTTCAAGCTCAGGGACACGATACTAGAACATGGTTAGGATGCTTCGCCGTCAGTCGTAATTGCACGTACCTCAAGGCACGTACCTCTAGGGCGCAGATGTCCCGGCATCTTGCGTGCTGACAGTGTCTCGTTGGGTTTGTATGGAGCCCCTGCCGCGCAGTGCGGAGTTAAATCCGAGGTTGGGTCAGCGGGCGAAAACGCGAAACGAGGCAAATCCCCCGCTGCCTCTTCTCTCTTGTCACAAACGCCAAGCCGCACGCCATGTTACCACGGCACGCACGATCCTCTCGATTTAGCTAGCTATGTGGCGCATGCCTTAAGCTCGGAATTCCACCCGCTTCATTGAAACCGTCAGCCTTTTTTCTCCGATCATAGGTCTGGACCTAAGGGACGCCGATCGTCCGACGTCCTGGGGGGGGAAGGGGGAAGGGGGGGGAGAGGGCCAGGGGCCCGGGAAACGACTAGGCAGCATGGATTCACTGCAGTATACTGCAGCGAGGAATGAGACGTCCACACTCGCCACAAGGCAGGCAGGGAGACAGTCCAGCCCGGCCCATGGCAGCTTTGCCTTCGGAGGGGGTCCCGGCTGAGGGATGCTTTCTGGTTGGCTGAGGCTTTCCGGAGATAATCCCGGCGAGTTCCCATTGGTTGTACACGTCACATGGAAAGGGGAGCAACTCCCCTTGCTAGGTTCTCACAGAAGGAAGGGGCAGGCACACAACACACACGCCCGCGCTCGCGCACCGGAAGTTGCTCCTTTCCCCGGTCCCGAGATAACACCTTTGTCTACCTATCTCACCTTACCTGACCTACTACCATGCTGTGCTGCTCGTTTCCTCCCACCTAATCACCTTATACGTCTACTTTCGTACCCTCCAGCCGTCGCACCAACCCGGACGCACCGGTCCCCCGGAATCCGCCTCAACACCACCACCATTCCCCGACCCAGATGCGCCGTCTCTGCATCAGACGGCATTGCAGATCCATGGCTCGATCACGCCCAGAGACCCTCGCCGCCTGTCTCTTTGCCCGCCCTGCCCGCCCTGCCCGCCCTGTGCTTTCCTGGCGCCGCGCCATGTCCCAATTTCTCGCCACCTACCTACCTGGGCATCTTGTTTGGGTTTTGACGCGTAGGGATTGGAAGCAGATAGGCTGACCTCCCCGGCTGTACCACACATTTCGAAGGGCCTAAGCGCCTTTGACAGCTGCCTCAAGGTTTGCTAGGGCAGGCTCGTTTCCTCCGTCGATCGTCCCTGAGCAGCGGGTTCCCTCGGAAGCTCCCGCCACACATCAGTCGGGATATATACTCACCTCGCCATCTCCTGCATGGAACCTTGCATTTGGAAAGATCAAGAGCGCCCCCGGGTGTGAGTATTGTTTGTTCTTAGCGTGGGTTGACGACGGACACGGCTGCCACACCAGAACCTGCCTCCTTGCGAGACCGACGGGAAGGAGGGGGGGCGGATGCGACAACCCTGCGAGCCCCAGCCCAGAGGTGCAGCCTTTCCACGGGCATCAATCACACCTTGTCTCCGAGCGAGGGTACATATCTCCAACTACTCCCCTCCGGCGCTGACGGTCATTGCACGTCACCTTTTTATTCCTTCCACACCCTCTCTCGAACTCCCAGATTTTGACGACATCCATGCCAACTGCCGAAGTGGGCACCACAGACTGTGACGCCCCTCGTCACTGTAGCCTCTGCACCATAACCCATCCACACGTCCTTTTCACGCTCCCCTTGTCCAAGTACACTCAGCCCTTCCGGCCATCGCCCTCCTCGGCCTGACGAGGTGCTATCTGCCAAAAACTCAGCACGCTACCTGGCCCTTCTCGAGGGCAGACTCGGGCATTGTCGCCGAGAGGCACCCCTGGAGCATCTCCCACGGCTGCACAACCCGGCCATCATATCTTACAATACTCGTATCATCTTATTTCGACCCCGACCTGGTATTCGGCATCATCTCCCAACGGAAATCGACATGATGAATCAGCCACTGGCGTGCCCGTGTCATGCCACCGTGGCCGGACATCCTTCAGACACCACTGAAATTTTGGACATGCAAAGGAGCTGGATTTCTTCAGAAGCATCCCTTGCACATGCGGGCTGGTCTCAATGGCAGCATGTGGCTACATTCACTGGTGATACCTACGGGCAGCATCAATGGGCGACTACTCCCCTGCAGCCAATGGTCGAGGAACAGTGGCCCACAGCGGCGCCAGTCTACCAAGGCGAAGGTCCCGACCCTACTGGTGCTATGTGGTCGCACCTTTCAGGGGGTTTCTCTTTCCAGCAGCAGCAGCAGCAGCAGCAGCAGCAGCAGCAGCAGCAGCAGCAGCAGCAGCAGCAGCAGCAGCAGGAGCAGCAGGAGCAGCAGCAACAGCACCACCGCCACCAAGCACCAGGATATCCCGACAGCAATAACTACGATGTGGAGGACTCTTGGGCACCGGCGATGCCACCGACGCCGCAGCTGACCCCAACGTGGCATCTTGCTCACATGGTGCCGGACCAAGCCCACCCTGTCCCACAAGCCGCCGAAGCCCAAGAGAAGAGCAGGGCTTTTTCTCCGGACTCGGAATTTCAAAAACCACACCCGGTACAAAGCCAGCCTCGCAAAACCATCCAGACGCTGAGGCGAGTTACATCGCAGTTCGCATGTATGGATAGCATGGCAACGCCGCCTGGGGAGTCGGAGAGCGATACAGTCGAAGTCTGCACGTCAGGCATCAAGAGGCCCCGCCCAGAGGTATCCGAGGCTGCCGCACCGGTTCCCGGGAAGAAGTACCGCGTCAAAAACCGTGCCGCCGCCAAACGCTGTCGAGACAAGTCCAGACAATTCGAAATCGACCTCGCGGCCAGGGAGAAGCAGCTCACTACAGACCACATGCTTCTCAGGGCTTCTGCGTCAGCTCTCCGAGAAGAGATCCTCACCCTCAAGAACCGGATTCTGCAGCACGGAGATTGCGACTGCGAGGTCATTCAAACCTACATTTCCAGAGTGGCCAACCAGGTCAGCAACCCATCTGTATGCCAGCAAGGCCCTCGCCGGTAAATCCAACAACTGGATCCCAGAGAAGGCGGTGCGGCCATGCGTAAGGGGCTTCGATGGAGCCTCCTTTTCCCTATGCATCCTCCCCTGAAGGGCGTGGACAGAGGAGGTCTGGACTGGTCGGTGGGTGGCAGCCATGGACGCAAACCGAACCAGATCGGGAGGGGTCAATGACGGAAGAGGCCGATGCCTCACCGAGCAGACAAGAGAAAAAGGAAACTAACCTTGGGCTGCCCCTCACCCAAACAGGTTCGCACAGGCCGTCGGAGTCAACCCCGCCATCATTTTCCCTGAGGGGAACGATGCCGCCACTCCTCATTGGGCGGGCGAAGGCCAAGTTACATCATTCCCCGTCCTTCCATCCCTCCCGTCTCCCGCCCTACCCCGGGAAACCGGGTGACGGAAAGCTGCCTTCCAGTGATTCATGCAGCCAGACTAGGGCCGCTCCCGAAGGTAGTCGGCTAGGGGAATAACTTATCAAGGCGCCTGTCCCGTTGCCAACAAACTCACGACCCGCGACGAGAGGGCAAGGCAGAGAGGAGAAACCCACTGAATACGGTCGGGATCACTCACCTGCCCACCGGTTTTGATTGGATCCCTCGCAGGCCACCCCGCTGGTTTTCAGCCAGGAAGTCAAGTGCGAGCCCAGAGGAGGAGGGGTCACGTCGGGTTCTGGGCCCTCGCTCGCTCGCCCACTCATCCATCACATCACTTGCAGCCGCCGGGCTGGGCCGTTACAACGACACCACTTTCCCTTCTTCCTCTTCGCCGCTCGCAGCCGCCGCTGCTGCCGCCGGCCACGAGCCTCTCGTTTGCTACAACCCGTGGCATTTGCGAGGTTGACGGCGCTGGCCAACACGTCCCGCCTCGTCATCTGCCGTGCTGAGCATGAAGCCACTCCGCGACATTCTGCCGGCGGCTCATACTGGACGCTCAGAGGAGCCAGTTGCCAGGGAAGAGTCCGAATCCGCACCACAGTCGTCCTCGTCCTCGTCCAGGAAGCGCCCACAGACGAGGATAGCATGCACGCCATGCCGCCGAAGAAAATCGAAATGTGACGGCCGCCGCCCCGTGTGCACCACCTGCGCCGCCGCTGGCCTACAGGAATGCGAATATGACGGCGACCCCGACCTCACGAGGGCAGCTGCGCTCAGGAAGCGGAATGACGAAATGCAGCGCCAAATCGCCCTTTACGACCAGCTCTTTTCGGTGTTGTCAAGCCGCTCCGAGGCCGAGTCGACAGACATCCTGCGACGCATCCGGCGTGCGAATGTCCGAACGGACCTGGAAGAGCTCGTCAGGTTCATCAACGATGGAGATTTGCTTGTGCAGCTGTCCACGGCGGGCGCTGCCGCTGCCGAACTCGAGGCGGGCATCCCACGAGCTGCAGCAGAGGCCCTCGTGGCGTCGGACGAGATTACGGCTCTACTGTCCTCACTGTAAGCTCTTCCCCCGCCACGAATCGCGCGCTGTGTGGCCATGCCACAAATTTTTACCCTGGCGTCTTTTGCTGACACGCCCGATCCTTTCCCCTCTCAGGAACACCTACGTGTCGCAACTCGAGCCATCGTTGAGGTCGAACTTTCTCGATGCTTTCAAGGCCCGCATGGCCCAGGCGACAGACGTTGTCGCCGACCCCGATTCCCGAACACTCTCCACAGCCCCCCCATCCAAAGCCGTGTCCATCATCTCGGACAGCGATTTGCCAAGCTTCCAGATCAGGAAGCACCCGTGACGTCTACCTGCGTTGTGGACTCCAGCAGATGGACGCTGAGGATGTGTAGAGAGGCAGGCCAGGCCGACATTCGACTCCAGATGCATCGGAGCTTTCTGCCGACCTGCTTGTCCGCACCACCGAAATATCACCAGTGTCTCCACGGATCGCGGCCACCCCTTGTCATTTACCACCCCTTGAGCAGGGCTGAGAGGCCAAGCACCGTATGGCCCTGTTCCGTGGGAGAAAATCATGTCGAAATCAAATGCGTTGCGCACCCACGTTTGGATGATGCTAGTCAAACACTGGAGACGATGGAGATCCATGGCAGGGTTGCGGGGCCGCCATCGAAGATCTTTCTCTCTTTTGTCTTCTTTTTTGGTGACTTTCTAGAGTCGGCGCACAAGAGGGATGGGAGCAAGCATATCAGCGCAGCATCCCGGTAGGCTGGCCACATCGGCGTTAATTATGCATTATCCTTCACAAGCCACGGGCTTGACTTTCCCAAACTGACCAAGGCCTGGGCCACGTCAACAAGGGCATGGTGGATGCATCGAAGTAGCACGCGCCACCCCAATCTCTCTGGTCGGAGATGACGGTGGTTGCGGGTGATGCCGTGCACCGTGGAGGGGTCGAGTGTCCTGCCGGCCGGAGACTTGTTCACACACTGACCAGGACGCTTGACGCTTACTGAGAAGACGATGGCAACGTGCCCCGAACCGCCACAAGCCCGCCTATCCAGCTTACCGCCTAGACGGGTTGTAGGCGTCACGATACCCTGCATTGGGGTTTGGTCCTGAGACCAGTCAGGCGCAAAACGGACCACCACTAGTCCACGATAAGTCCGACAGGCTTCTCTGTCGCCAAGCGCGGTCCAGGCCAGACCGGTCCAGGCCGTCCGTACTTTGGTGCCTGCCCCAGCAGACCGGGCGCACGTCATCCCTTTCTCGCCTACGGGCCATTTGCCGACGGCACGATACTCCAGCCAGAAAGTCACCGGACATTCCCCGACGGCCAAGAGGGGGATAGGAGAAACATGGGGTCGGCGTTTAGGCGGCACTTGTGTGCCCTGGGACGGCAATGGCATGCGACGATACATGCCGGTCACTCGAATGGTGTCGAGCAGGATATTGTCTTATCTAGGCGCCTGCTTCTACAGAGCCGCCGCGGGTGCCGACGAAATGACCGGGCCTGGATCCATCAGGAGGTTGGTGTCTGATTTTGCTAGTGGAAGTTGTGATCACTCGGACGCATCATAATTGGAAGTACCGACAGAAACGACATTGGGGGTACTCTGCTTGTCGGACTCTCTCGGCGATAGCCCTGAAACCATCGTAGGCTGCCTGCCGCCAGAATGGGCTTCTACATAATCAGCGGTGCGCCACCGACCCTGATCAGAGCCTCTTCTTGTCCCTCTCTTCCCCTATTTCAGGGGCACTTACCCGACCGAGCGGGGAAAAGCTTTTGGGAAAGGATCGGATCTTCCCCCTTTGGCCGCCGGCTTTTTTGCCGACTTGAATCAAACCACAAGAGTCAGTCGAGTCCATGCCCACAAAGACGGTGGGAACTCTGAGTTTCTATTATAAATCGACTGCTACGATAGATTTTATCACTCACGCCACGTCACGGTAATGACAGCTGAAAGTCCGAGAGAAGATGGATACACTAGGAGAGACGGTAGGGTTGGAATGATGCGTCGCATTGTGTGACCCCTTGTGGGCACTCGATCTGGGCACGCCGAGGCAATTTAAGCGTTGAGCAGCCATTATTACCGACTGCGGCGACTGGGCTGCAGGTATTTAGGGC
The DNA here is from genome assembly GCA_014635975.1 of Plectosphaerella sp. P0831. Classification (NCBI taxonomy): domain Eukaryota; kingdom Fungi; phylum Ascomycota; class Sordariomycetes; order Glomerellales; family Plectosphaerellaceae; genus Plectosphaerella; species Plectosphaerella sp. P0831. The sequence continues at coordinate 6,707 of JACAFV010000077.1, forward strand.
GCGGAGTCGTACTGATACGGTACCATTCTTGGTGCTGTGGCTGCTTGTAGGGCCGAGAAAGACGGCACTTGGTCCCTGAAGCGAACGGCGGCGTAGAAATATGCAACGTACCTGATGCTTTGGCTGACTGGGGTGTTCGATGCGTGTGCCATTCTCAGTGATCTTATATTGGCAAGCGTCTGCCGTTGCCTCGTTGGAGCTCAACGATTCGGATGCATTTTGCAAGGCACGGCATGTCCCCAGCGAGCACGCTGCCAGACTCGCATGGCTCCCTTGAGAGCAAAAACCTAAGCTTTCTTGTATAATACTCGAGGGGGTTTAGCTTTTTCGACTTGATTTTACATCGAGCCGTGATTTGCGTATTCGTCCACCTCGATCCAGCGCCCCAGCATCGCCCCTTAAATTTGGACTCGCCGACCTGGCTCAGCTATTATCACCGCCTACCGACCTCAGTATCACCGGCTTCGACAACATGATTGCCACAATTCTGGAAGGTCTCCGAGATCAAACACTTGGGTATCTACTCAAGGCAGGTACATGGAGATTGAGACCGGACGGCTCGTACCGGGATCATTACCCAGGGGTCGAAAGTGCGAAAGTGGCAGCCCAAGTACGCGAAAGTAATCCCTCTCCTACTCTGACATCATGTCCTTGTGTCCACCCTGAAAGTCCTCTTCATCTCAACACTGGCCAACCCTGTCTTCGGTCCTCCGTATCCGTTGCGGTCCTCACTTCCGAATCAGTGCCCTCAGCATCTTCGTGAGAACACGTGAGATTCTTCCCTTCTTGTTCTTGTCCCCGCCGCGCTGATCTTCCGCTACCCCGACAGCTCCTGATACAGCGGCCACTCGGGCGGCGAACCACTGGGCCTCGAGCACTGTCTGCATCTTTGTGGGCGTCGTGCTTGGCAACTTTGAGCTCAAAGCACATGCCGGTTTCAATCTGACGGCCAGATGGCAGGAACGCCCAAGGGGTCCCTCTAGTCCGCACGACGGCATCTCCTGGACGGTACTTGAGGGCATCTTCAATGATCGCAGCGAGGTCTTCTGCTCCAAGGTCCACTGACAGCCAGGGGTCCTCTGCAGCCGAATTTTCGCGCGAACGTATGTGTTCATGGCTCTTGAGAGCTTTGGCGAGACTATTGGGCATCCAGTGCCATTTGACGCGGAGGGATACATACTGCTCGTCGATGGTCGTAGCGATCTTCAGGGGCTCGAGGGCAAAATCTGCACTGGTCCACAAGCAATGGTAGAGCATCCACGCCGTGATTGTGTTCCAGTGAGATGAGAGCATGGCAGAATTCCCATTTGGGTCTCTTCCGAACAGCAACTTCTCGATTTCGCTGAGCATTTTCGGTGAGATCGTTCCTAGGAGGCCGATGATTGTCTTTCGAGACTCTTCGGAGACAGGCTCGGCGCTGTTGAGTCGGATCGGCCAGATGCATACTAGGTCGGTACGGAACATTGACTTGCTGAAAGCACACGAACCCTCGTCTCGCAAGATAACGCTCTCGATGGTGGAAGACATGTGTCGGTGGTCCTTTTCCCAAATGACTCGCTTATGACATCCGACCAGGACTTTTTGTGTCAGCTTGGTGATGGTTTCTTTTCGACTTTGTACGGCAGAAAGTACTTACAGGTCTTCAAAAACCCTTCGATGCTCTCCAGGAACAGAGCGGAGGACTCCTATGTGTTATTGGTGAGCGACTCGATGGCTTGAAGAGTTTCCGTATCGACTGTCAGGAAGACAGATAGCTGCATGAGGTTCATACGGAAGTCGCGGTAGTCTGCAGCAGCGGCTCCTGAAGACGAGGTTCCTGCCTCACGAAGTTGCTTCTCAACTTTGCGTGCAAGCTCCAATCGGTTTGCGATGTCGGAGGGGAAGGTCTGCGCCGGCTCGGTCGGCGTGAAATCTGCCAGAAACTCTCTGCTTTCGCGGATCAAGTCGCTCGAGGTCTTTGGCGAGGCAAGATATCCGTCGATGATGGCGATGTACTCAGATTTCTCCATTAAACCAGGGGAGGCTATCTTGGGCTGTGGCTCTCTTGATTTTTCGAGGATGCGAAAAAAAGACCGGACACCTAAGTCGGGGTCGAAGAACATCCTGATTTGGTTGACTGCCAACGGTGTGGTCGATGGCGAGGAAAGAAACTTCTCGAACAAGGAAATGAACTCCTCTCTCTCCGGTGGTGGGGGAGGGAGGGGCATCGGATTTCCCGTTGGCTTTACGGCGTGAAGCATCATCCAGAACTGGTAGAGTCGAAGCGGTGTAGTTGATGGCATGGAAAGAAACGTCTCGACATTGGACTCGAAGCTGGCCAAGTCCTCTGGTGGTAGGAGAGGTTCCATCGATGGTGAGTACAACGCCTTCTTGATCGCAGAGTTGAATTCGGCGATCTTCGCTGAGGATGGGGAAGAGTCCATCGTGACGTGTCCTGATGGCCTCTCCCGGGAAGAGGTTGTTGTCACGCAGAGAGATGTGTTGATGTGTCTTGGGTGTGCGAAGGAGAAAATAGGTCTGCGGTGCCAGTGAATTAAAATGGCACCTAGGTAGGTACCGGATGCTGTGGGTTCCTGCCTTTGCGCATTTGTGCTTTGGATGGAAGGTTCAGATTTGGAAGTTGCCTGAAAGGAAAAATGGTGGGCGACGAGGCAGGCGCGGTGGCTGCCACTAAGTAGTAAGGTAGGCAGCCTGTTTTCCGGGGCTGCCTGGTACAGGAAGAGCTGACGGGCTTCGATGGTTGTTTTTATTCAAAGATATGTTGGTGCATCAAAGAAAGCGCTTCGTTTCAGACAAGTTTGGATGTCGATGCTCACCGAGGCCTGGAGGACACCTGCTCATTGAACTACCTGTTGATCAACTGCGCCGGGTTCTCAACCATGTCGGTTGATTAAATTGGCCGCCTCGGCCATTTATCTGCTTTAACATTCGCGGTTGACCCATACTCCATACCTACGCCCAGCTTCGCAGGCTGCGGGAGTATTCTCATGGGTTGCGCGAGCCCGCCTCTACTTCTTCACGAGGTGCCGTCACCGACATCTGCAGATATTGCCTCGGACATGGAAGGCAACAGAAGCATAAGCATGAAACAATTGGACAGAAGAATCAATTGCCTCTCTTTGTGGTGCTGTCTCAGTCGCCTTGCTTGTTCACTCGGGCCTTGACGGGAACAGCAAGACCAACAACTCCGGCCAAGCTTGGGGGCTTCCATCCATGTCTCGGACGAGTATGGCCACGCTCATGGATGACGCGACGGAGGGGACGTTTCGTGGACTAGAGGTAGGAGAACCCGGTGATGTTGTCGGCTGGTTCCCGGTGCCTTGGTCTGTAGGGCGCTTCGGGCCTGAACCTGGTCACCCCCCGGGGATCACTGCGTGGTGACAGACAGGGACAGGGAACTCGGGCGATTGTAGGTATCCACCAGCCTCATATTACTAGTACAGCTGTCCGATTGCCAAGGCGGGGAAATCGGACGAACAGCATCTCCCGACGGACCACGACACGAGCACCCGCCTCCGGACTTTCTGTGAGACACCCCGGCGCAGACCATCCACCTCCCAACCCTGTTCCTCCCGAATCCACCGCGAAATCAGCCGTCGCAGCCGCCGTTGTGGCCGTTGATCCAGTTGACGATCCTGCAGGCGCGGCACGCATTGCGGACGGTTCGCTCGTCGGGGCCAAAGGCCATTCCGTCGCACCAGATGGCGCAAGGGCCCTCGCACCTCTTGACGATCTGTGCCGCTTCGGAAGACGAAGTCTCGAGGTCGGAGGGGTTGGCAACAGGCTTGGCCATGACTATTGGACAAGAGTTAGCAGTGTCCAGGGCGAGAGCTGCGGAGAGACTAACCAGATCCCAGACTGAGGAGGCTTGTTGCCACAGCGATGAGGGTGGTGAACTTCATCGTAGGTGGAGGCTGTTCCGATGAAGAGAGTGTGTTGATGAGGGAAGATATCAAAGGACGTGACGTTCAAGGACCCCTTTATATCCTGCTCTCGAGGCCCGTCCCGGCAACCGCTTGGGGCAAGGTCGGCGAACACCGCTACCCGTCAGGATCCAACCCCGGATGACCAAGCCATCCGTACCATTTCGCTTGAATGGCTCAGGGTCTAGTACAAGGCTGTGACATTGGGGTTGTTCTATTTTCGATACACATTTGGCCCTGAAAACTTCCAGAAAGGGTCGCGGACCAGACATCGTCAAGGGGTCGAGCATGGCAGCCAGGGGTCCAGGAACACTGCCACCATGTCAGAGGCCGTTACCGCTACTCTCTCCGCCACCTGCTTGGGTATTCATGCTTGCCGGGAGATACAGGGCGGCTGTCTGAGTGGTGCCAACCCATCCGGTCATGCAGTCGAGCCAAGGAGGGCTGGACGGGAGGTGCCTCCGGAGGCGATGAGACAGGGGTGAAAGAAAGGGGCCATAGGCAACTAGGGCTGACATGATCGAACACAACCTCCGCCATGGGGCTCACAGGGGGAGACTTGTTTGGTCTGGTGCCGGTCCGCTGGTGTGATGGTACCTGGCAGACGGGATGTAAAGTCTGAAAGCTTCAACTCCGGCTCCGTTTGGCAGGGCCACAAGGGGGGCGGGCAGCCGTACTGCGCTAAACCCGCTCAAGTAGTAATTAGCTGATCTCCAGGTCCATTGAGAGTCCTTCTTGCGATGTGCGCCCAGATCCCGCTGTCAGGGGCGATAAGGCCCTACTTGGCGCAAAATCAAGACAAGCGCCGCTGGGATTTAGGATTGCCCCGAGGCTCCTTCCCGCTGCCATGGACATCACATCTCGTCAACACCTCCCGGCCGGACATCAAAAGTGTCGGCAAACATGAAGCTGGCCCTTTCTTTTTACTCCATCTTCATCGCAGAGACCTTCACTCCGCCACCCACACAAGCTCGATAATCCCATCCAACTCCCTCATCCGTCTTCCATCCTCCGTCACCCACCGTTCATCGTCCTTCTCCCGGATATACACTTGCACCACCGACCCATCCACTTTATCAACTTGCGACTCCCTTAGCTCCCAGGCAATCTTCCTCCCCGTCCCAGACAGCGTCGGCCGCTGCGGTCCAAAGACAAGATCAAAGTTTGTGCCCTTGTCTTTGGAAATCGCGTGAAACGTGCGCTCCACCTGGTCGAGGTTGAAGTCGATGCCCTCGGGGTACTGGGCGATACTGTACCCGTTGGAGATGATGAAGCTATCTGTCGTGATGAGACGCTGGTAAGGACAATCTTCGCCGCAGGTGTGGGCGATTTTCGTGCTTTCGAGCGGGTAGGCGGTGTACCACCAGCCGCCTTTGAAGTGATGGACGCTGTGTGGTTTGAACCCGGCCTCGAAGAAACCCGATCCGTCGCCGGTGAGATCGAGCTGCCAGAGGTCTCGGAGCGTGACCAGACGGACGTTGCTGTTGTCGTAGATGCACAGACGAAGGAGGATGTCGCCCTGGGAACCGTACCCGGTGTCTGATTCCCTGATCTTGGCTCTTGTGTTACATGTATCGCGAACACGGTAGATGGTCTCTGCTAGGGCACGACTGATGAAGGCGCCCGCACCGCCGTAGGCATGGGAACCATGAACGCTGATGGCCTGAATATCCTCGGACAGGGCCCCGATGTAGAAAGGCTTGGTGTGATCGAATCGTTCGAGGTTGGTGACGAGACTGTTGATTGCGGTGAAAAAGGTATCGTCATCGCATACGACGAACCACTTCCTCTTGGGATCGGCCTGATAGAGCAGTGGAGCTATGTTGAAGTATCGTTTGGCCATTGGCTTCTCAACTCGGCTATCCCAAGCGCCGACTTCAGCGTCAATACCAGCGTCGGCGAGCCGCTGAGCGGCATCTTCGAGCTGCGGATCTGTAGCGTCCAGAAGCCGCAGAATAAGCCTGCCGCCGTTGGACTTTCCGTGGCCATCGGTCAGCCAAAATGTCCAATGTTCGATGGTGGTGGGGTGATTGAGGCGGCTGAGTGTTGAAGAGACGCCAAAGATGTAATCAGAGAGGTCGACATTGCCTGGGAACGGGGACTGAGGGACCGAGACCTCCAACGGCTTGTCGCATTTCTGCTTGGGGAGGGAGCTTCCAGCGGATAGTTGGATTGTGTGAAATCCTTCGTTCTTCGCACCGCTAGGAAGAAATGTTTGTTGCAAGGTGGTGAAGGACTGTCGTTCAACTTGGGGTCTGCGACTGAATCGGACGTAACGCTTCAAGTATTCCATCTCGTCGTCAAGCTCGTACCGGTCCCTGAGTGTGGCCAGTCTTTCGACATCAGGGCTACAGTTCATAACATGTTTTGATGGGAACTGCGGCCCCCCCTTGGCAGTGCCATTGCCATGGAGTGTTGAATCTTGGGGCGACGGTATTGGCTTGACGGCAATGCCATCTTTCAGGTCCGTCGTTTTCAGAACGAGGTCTGTGGTGTAGGGGCGCAGAAACTCAGGAATCTGCCAGCACAAGAACGCGAATATGGCAGCAGCAGCGACAACCTTGAGCGCTCTCGCAATCGGTGTTGGAATATGGGTGAAAGCCCGGGGGATGCGAGAGACTAGTGTCTTTCTTCGCGATTTCAGGCCCGACAGCAGTCCTCCTGCTTCAGACCAAGATTGAGAATAGGTTTTGTCAATCCATGCCTCAACCTCACCTGGAGGACGGTTTGGTGACATGGTGACATTTGCGTGTCACTGCTGTGGACGGCGGCTGATTGGGAGCAGACAGGGGGTGGCTCCTTCGGTGGTCTTGATTTGGGCGTTGATATTCAAACGCGCCTGACTGCGTCCGCCGGTGGAAATATTTGACGATTGTTGCGAGGCATCATGGGGGAAAAAAAAAAGGAATCGCTTCTGGATAAAACCGACATCTGAGAGAAAGGGGACGGACGGGAACTCCGGAACTCACTGCTCAGAGGGAGTCGAGGAGCCAGGAGAACACCTCGGACCAGGATGCCCCCTATCGTGCAGCCTGACAGGGCGAACTCATCTTGGCAGCGGGCCGAAGAATCACGACCCGACCAACGAAATGACATCTGACCCTTGTTGGCCAGGCATAATGTATGCTTATCGCCCAGATACATGGGTGCAGTAACATTTGATCGAGGATGGCAGGCAACAAAAAAACACCACACCAAGACCGGGCGAAGGGGGCCCAGGCACCTATGCCTGCAGCGCCAAGTCCTCCCGATTCGCATGACTTCCCCCCCTCCACGCAGCCCTCGGATCCTCCTTCGCTGCCACATCCTTCTCCGTCCCCTCGGCACCCCAAGCACCACCACCCGGGGTGTTGACAATAATCCGATCGCCAGGCTGCATCGGTGCGCTATTCTTCGCGCCCAAGTTGAACCGCCTCTCCTCATACTGCACCGCCTCTTCGCCATCGCCCTGCTGTCCCGACCGGAGCTGCTTCAGCGATGTCTCCCAGCTCCGCTTCTCAACCCGACGCACCCACGCATTCAATCCCGTCTGGCCATCACCGCCGCCCTCGAGTCCATATGGGCGGTACACCCGCCTCTCGCTGAGGATGGACACCTGCACCGGGATGCGGAACTCAATGTCCCTCACCACGCCGTCGCCGCCGCGGTGTCGTCCACGTCCACCCGAGCCCTTGCGCAGAGAGAACTCGCGCAACAAAACCGGGTATCGTCGCTCAAATACCTCCGAATCGGTGATGCGCGTGTTGGTCATGTGCGTGTGCACGCCGCTGGTGCCCTCCCACGTCGGGCCCGCGCCGCTACCTCCCGCGATTGTCTCGTAGTATCCGAAGCCTTTCACCGCCGACCCGGCGCCGACATTGCCTCCAAAGCCGAAAGTCAGGTTGTTGCAGTCACCCTGGCTGGCCGCACACGCGTGGAAAGCGCGGAAGATGACGTCCGTCACGCGCTGGCTTGTGAGGACGTTACCGCCCACCACGGCGGCGCCGTCGGATGGCGAGAGTAGCGACTGAGGCGGGATCCGAACCGTTACTGGCTTGAGGCAGCCCTGGTTGAGGGGAATGTCCTCTGACACGAGGCAGCGCAGGCAGTAGATGATGGCGCTGTACGTCACGGCCTCTGGTGCGTTGATGTTGCCGTACACCTCGGGCCCTGTTCCTTCAAAGTCGAAGATGGCCTCGCCCTTGTCGGCGTCAATGGTCACCTTGAGCTGGATTGGGCTGCCGTCGTCCATGTAGTCGATGGCGCTGAGCTCCTTGCCCTCGAAGCGCTGGCTGACCTCGCGGAGGAGGTTGCGCACGCACAGTTCGGCATTATCCTGGATGCTGACCATGTAGAACTGGACCGTCTCTTCGCCGTATTCCTCGATAAGGCCTTCGATGAGGGAGATGCCCTTTTTGTTGGCTGAGATCTGCGCACGAAGGTCGTTGATGTTGTCTGCCAGACACCTCGTTCCGCTGGATCCGGGGTTACGCGCCGGTTCATTGTAGAAGAGTTCCACGACGCGATCCTCGTCGAAACGGCCCTCGGACACTAGCTTCTCCGACTTGATGGAGGCGCCCTCTTGGAAAAGCTCCTTGGAGTGCGGCGGCATGCTTCCCGCGGTGATGCCACCGATATCGGCGTGGTGTGCTCTTGAAGCGGCGTAGAACAAAATCTCGTCGCCCGCCTCGTTGAAAGCTGGCATCATGAGGGTGACATCTGGAAGATGAGTGCCGCCGTACGAGGGATGGTTCGACGCAATGACGTCTCCCTTCTTGAGGTTTCCCTTCCAAATCTCGGCCTGTCTCCTGACGAAAGTGGACATGGAGCCCAGATGCACAGGGAGATGCGGCGCGTTGGCTACGAGTCCGCCGGTGGCATCAAAGATGGCGCAGGAAAAGTCGAGACGCTCCTTGACGTTTGTGCTGACGCTAGTCTTCTGCAGGGCGCGGCCCATCTGCTCGGCGATGGCCATGAACCGATGACCAAAGATGCTGAGCATGATGGGATCAACCTGGCGGTCTGCCTGACTCTTCTGTGATCTGCAGACGAGTGGTTAGCAAGGCTTCCGACATTCTAGGGTGTTGCTTACTCGTCCTTATGCTCCTCCTCGCGGTCAATGACAACATGAGTATCGAGCACAATGGCCGTAGACCGGGTTGTCACAACAATAGTCTGCGTCCCGTCGGCGAGCATGGCAGGGCCATGGACGACATTACCAGTGCTCAAGTCCTCGAGCTTGTACACTGGCGTGTCGGCGCGACCGCCCTCAAAGTAGACCTGCTGACGGTCATGGACCTGCTTGTCGTCTGTCTCCGTCTTTTGCAGACTCTTGAGCTGCTGGTCGACACTCTTCTCGCGGTGGCGGAAACTCTTTCCGATGCCGCGGACGCGCACATCATCAACGATGATATCTCTCTCATCCAGAGTGAAGCCAAACTCGTAGCGGTGCTGCTTGACAAACGCGCTGCCAAAGTCCCACTCGCGACCATCAAACTCTTTCTGGGTCTCTTCATCCGATGGCTTGACGATCATCAGCGCCGACTCGGTGCCGCGGTACCTCATGTTGAGATACTCCTCGAAAACAATTTCGTCGTCGCCAAAGTCCTGGGCGCGCAACGTCTCCCGCGACCGTTCCTTGAGCTTCTCCATTTTGCTCCGCAGCTCACCGACCACAGGAGCTGGGTACTTCCACACCTTGGAGTCGGGTTCCTGACGCTCGTCGACCACGTCGGCGAGGGCCATGCCGTATGCCGAGAGAACTGACGAGTACCGGTGGATCAGAATCTGCTTGATGCCGAGGGTATCGGCGATAGCCACGGCGTGCTGACCGCCAGCTCCACCAAAGGTAGCAAGACGGTGCTTTGAGGAGTCGTGGCCCTTTGCTTCCGTGATGGATCTGATAGGCCTTGTCATGGTCTCATTGGCGACGGTCAAGAAGCCGTAGGCAACCTCGTCGACGGACATGTTCTTCCCCGTCTCCTGGTTGACCTGATCTGTGAGCTCTTGGAGGACCTTCTTGCTGGCCTCGGGGTCCAGCCCCTGGTCCTCGTTCTTGCCAAAGATCTTGGGGAAGAATTCTGGCAGCAGGCGGCCCAGGTACAGGTTCGCATCCGTCACGGTGGCCGGGCCGCCCTTGCGGTAGCACGCGGGTCCGGGATGGGCACCAGCCGACTCTGGACCGACGACAAACAGACCATTCTTCCAGAACAGCCGCGAACCGCCTCCAGCAGCGACTGTGTTGATGTCGAGCTGTGGTGACTGGATGGTCACGCCAGCGGTTGTCGTCTCAAAGACATGCTCGTAGCGTCCCTCGCCAAATCGAGAGACATCGGTGCTGGTGCCGCCCATGTCGAAGCCGATGACGGGGATTTTCGTCTCCTCATCGTACGAGGTGACAGCGTAGCCAACAACGCCGCCAGCCGGGCCTGAAAGGATAGCCTTGAGACCGGTGAACTTTTCCACGTCCACCAGGCCTCCGTCGCTCTGCATGAATTCGCACCTGGCACCCTTGGTGCCTTGGTCGTTCTGGACACTCCGGGTGCCGAGGCCGCCCTCGAAGCCCGACTGGAAGCCCGAGATGTACTTTTTGATAGCGGGGGTGAGGTAGGCATCGGCACAGACAGAGGTCGCTCTCGAGACGAGCTTGATCATGGGCATCAGCTCGTGGCTGAGGGAGACGTGCTCGAAACCAATATCCCTGGCGACTTTCCCGATCAAGGCCTCGTGGTCGGGGAAGGTGTAGCCGTGCATGAGACAGACGGCCACGCTGCGAATGCCCTTGTCGTAGACGGCTTGGAGTTTCGTCCTGATGTCATCCTCGCTTGGTCTCCTGAGAACCCTCACTGCCTCGCCGGATGTGCCCTGGACGAGATCGGCAGTCTGCGCCTCTGGGGTGCCGATCTTGGCCTCTGCGGCGGTGATGGTCCTTTCTGGGTCTTCGGCGTAATCCTCGAGCGTCACTCGCTCGCCAATCTCAACAACCTCCTCGTACAAGACGTCGGGCTTCTTGATGGCCAAGTCGAAGATTTTGGGTCTGCTCTGGTTGCCGATGGCGAGGCAGTCGCGGAAGCCTTCTGTCACGACGAGAGCGATACGCTCGCCCTTGCGTTCGAGCAGGGCGTTTGTGGCGACTGTGGTGCCCATGCGAATAGAGTCGATCTTTGAGGTGTCGAGGGCGCTGCCGCGGGGAATCTCGGTGCCTTGGAAGTGTGACATGATGCGTCGGATACCCTCGAGAGGGGCATCCTTGTAGTTGGCGGGGTCCTCGGAGAGGAGTTTGATGACAGTTTCCTGGCCATTGAGCTCGCCAACGCAGTCTGTAAAGGTGCCGCCGCGGTCAATGGCGATGCGGATGCCGCGGTCTTTTGGTGTAGCAGCAGCAGCAGCAGCAGCCATGATGGGTGGTGGGTGAGAAGAAGTAGTGTGGTGGTAGCAAGGCCAAATCAACAGCTCAGCTAGATCGCTTCAGAAAGTTCAATCAATATCGAAATAGATGCATTCATTAATTAATGAGATGAGTAGAGACGTATCGGCCGGGTCGCAGCCGGTCTTTTATCTCCAAGATGGACCGGGGATGGGGATGTCGATCAGTGACGGATTGGATGACGCCAGAAAAGATACGCCCTCCCCCAGACTGGAGCCAAGAAACCCCGCGGCTTGCCTTCAGTGGCCTCTTAGTGGCTCCTCGGTGGCCAACCCACTCGGCAACTTTGCACTTGCCGAAAGATGGGCCAGAAATATGGCATTCTGAATACCGGCAAGTTGATGACAGCCGGCTATTACAAATGGAATTGTCTTTTGATTTGAAATGCTGCAGCCTGTCGCAATTTGTAGCCGGAGTGTCATGCTATGACTTGATGCACCGGGCATCTTTTGGCCTGATGGGTGCGAGCCATCCTTCGGTGAGGTACGCCGGAAGGGTTTCGGTGAGTCTCGGTATGGCGGGGTAATCCACGATGGGAAGGCGGGGTAACAGCCAAAACACCAGAACACATCACCACACCATCAGATCACCAAGCCGCCTCTCCTTGAGTCCCCTTACTTCCTGGACCTCTGATGAGAGATGATGTTCCTTTTGTGATAGTGAAACAGTTTCAAGGCGTGAGCTCGTGTATTCTCCTGCGGCTTATGGCCTCCACATATCCTCTTCAAACCAATGACATAGAAAATCGTCGTACAGTCGTCGAATCCTCATCATGCCCATCCCCATAACCCAAATCTATACCCATTTATCCATCCCTCATTACGACGTAAACATCCTCTTAAACACCGCCCTGAAACCTCCTCCAGCCTTCTCCTTCTCCCTCTCCCTATCCCTCTCCCGCTCGCTGTCCCGCGTCCTCCTCCGGTCCTCCTCACGAGCCTTCCTCCTCGCATCATCCGCCTTCTTCACCTCCGGCTCCGGCTCCGTCTCCGGTGTCGGTGCCTCCGCAGCAGCCGCCTCGGCTTTCCTCGCCGCTCGCCTGGCCTGTCGCGCCGCCTCACGCGCCTCTCTGTACTCCCGGGCTTCAACGGCCACCGCATCGCGTGCGCGCTGGAGCTTCGCCGCGTCGTCGGATCTGTGGCTGCGGCTCTGGCTGTGACGGGACGACCGTGTCGTGTTGGACGTCGTGTTAGACCGCTTGACAGTAGCAGGCGAAGATGTTTCCTTGCTGTAGACAGGCGACGGTGTGCTGGTGGCTGGCTGCTCCTTGGGCGTCGGGTCGAGCTTTGGGCTCGAGGTGCTGTGACGACGAGACCTGTGACGGCGCTCGCTCGTGGCAGACTCGACCTCCTTGCCCTTGCTCTCCTTGGGCGCGGCGCTGCGGGACGTCCGCTCCCTCTCCCTGCGACTCCTAGCCGACCGCTCGCGCTCCTTCTCCCTTTCTCTCTCCCTCTCCTCCTCTCGCTCGCGCTCCGCACGGCGCTCGGCCTTGCGCCTCTCGTGCGCCTCTTGCTCCTCGGGCGTGCGCTCGCTGCGGTGACGTCGGCGGGTGGTGGCCTCGTTCTCGGCCGAGAACCCGCTGTCTTGTCTCTTGGGCGTACGAGGCGGCGTTTGTGCGTCGGGATCGACAGGTGCGCGTGAGGACCGCTCACGGTCGCGAGTGCGATGCTCGCGGTCTCTCTCTCTGTCCCTGTCACGCTCTCTTTCACGCTCACGCTCGCTCTCGCTGCGGTGATGGCGTCGGTGTGACGAGCCCGAGTGATGCGAGTGGCGCTGGCTTCCGTCTCTGCTCTCGCCCTCACCCTCCGTTCTTGTCCGGCTCGAGTGATGCGACGATTGCTGCGAGCTGCGGTGTCTGCGGCGTCGCTCACGGTCTCTGGCAGACTCCGAGTCCTTCCTATCATCTTGGTCTGAGAAAAGGTCAGCAACAGACTTGCGCAACTGGTCATCCCCTCGTCTGTATCCATCCCTCCCCCTGCGCGCGAGAAGTGATCCGGAACTGCTCGATGCATCTGACAGTTGCGTCTCGATGCTTCCCAGGTGGTGCATTGAAGTCGCCCCCAGCTTGGGACTCGCTGGCGGGCTCAACACCTCGGCGGTAGCGTAGATGACCACGGCTGCCGCGATAATCTCTTCAGCCTGGGCGATCGACTGCTTCCGCTGCTTCCGTAGAGTCCTTGCTCTCTGACGGCTGATTGGCGAGAGCGGCGGAGTGATCTCCAGGGCGTCTGGAAGGACAACCGCAGGCGTAGCTGGGCGCCCCTCCAGCGGCAAAGAAGAACGGCGACGCTTGGAAAGTTCAGAGAAGTAGTCCTCTGTCTGAGTTCCCTGTTCGACGAGCTTGGGCCTGACGGGACGCGCCGTGTCTTGCGACTGCACGACTGCCTCGTCCTTGGACTCATCAGACTTGATCGGGTCGCTGACTGGCGTGGGTGGAACGCTGATAACTTCGTCCATCGCTGCCGGGTCATCAAGAGCAGCCTGCACCAGCTTGTCTGAAGAGGCTCGGTGCGCGACGGAAATATCGCGAGCGGTGGTTGGTGGAGAGGAACCCTTGAGCGATACCTCTTCGCCGTCTTTGCTGAGAACGTGAGCAGCGACGGCGCCGCCAGCAAGCGCCGCAACACCAGCTCCAATGGCAGCTCCGGCCAGAATGTTGTCGCTCGAGGATTCGTCCTCAAGAGGCTCGGCATCCGGAGTGGGCTGGTCCTTGGCGTCCTGAGACTCAGGGGCGGCGGGATCATCTTTGAGAAAAGGAGCTTCTTCAGCCGCTGGGCCATCCTCTGCCGCAGGGGCCTCTATAACAGGAGCTTCTTCGACGGGGGCTTCCTCGGTGACAGGAGCCTCCTCAACGGCCGAAGCGTCTTCAGTTGGTAGAGCAGCCTCAACCGGAGCCTCCTCAACGACGGGAGCCTCTTCGTTGACGGGAGCCTCTTCGTTGACAGGGACCTCTTCGACGACAGGGGCCTCTTCGACTAGTTGGGCGTCTTGAGCTGGTAGAGCAGCCTCCACAGGAGCCTCCTCAATGACGGAGGCCTCCTCGACAACAGGAGCATCCTCGACAACAGGAGCATCCTCAGCGGCGGGGACCTCCTCGACAACAGGAGCATCCTCAGCGGCGGGGACCTCCTCGATAGCAGGAGCCTCTTCGACAACAGAAGTCTCCTCGGTGACAGGAGCCTCTTCGACGACGGGGGCCTCTTCGACTGGTGGGGCGTCGTCCATCGATGGAACATCCTCAGCAACAGCCTCCTCGGTGATAGGAACCTCCTCAACGACAGGAGTTTCCTCGACGACGGGAGTATCTTCGATTGCTGGGGCGTCTTCGGTCGGCGGAACACTTTCAGCGGCAGTGTCCTTGGCGATGGGAGTCTCTTCGGCAGCTGGTGTGGCTTCGCTTGTCACAGGTTCGCCGGCTGTCGAGGTGTCTTCGGCCAGCGAGCGCGTGGGGGCTTCATCAACCGCCAGAGCTTCGGCGGCTGGCTCGGCATCAGGCGCCTCGGATACCACCGGCATGTCTTCAACAGCCGGTGAAATTTCCGCATTTGAGGCGTCGTTGACTGTTGAGACCTCCTCAACTTCTGGGGCTGCCTCAGCTGCCTCGGTGAGGGCATCCTCTACAGCAGAAGCTTCTTCGACTGGAAGTGCCTGAGCGTCTTCGATGGCTGGGGCATCCTCTGTAGAGGGTGTCTGTTCGGCAGAGGAGTCCTCAATTGGCAGAACCTCTTCGACAGCGGGCTCTTCGACAGCGGGCTCTTCGACAACGGCCTCTTCGATAGCAGCCTCTTCGACGAGCAGAATGTCCTCGACGGTCGAAATGTTGTCAGGTGCTGAGGGTTCTTCGGATGCTGTGGTCTCGGCAGCCAGATTGTCTTCCACAGGAACATCTCCAGCAGGCGTCTCCTCGGGCAGAGTCTGTTCAAGTGCTGGAGCCATTTCAGCAACTGTGCTGTCTTCTGTGATGGGTCCAGTGTTCTCAGATGGTTGCGCATCGTCGGCAATGTTGATTGCCGGGGCATCATCGGCGGCAACGACCTCGGGAGACTCGACCGGATCTTGAGCTTGCTGGGGAGAATCTTCGACAGCAGGAGCGTCTTCAGCTTCGTCGAGAACTTGGGCTTCCGGGGCAGCCTCCACGTCTGTCGCCAGCTCGAGGTCTGCCTCAGTGGTCGGCTCTGGGAGCTCTCGGTCTTCGGACGGTTCTTGGATCGTGGACTGCTCTTCTTCGGTGGTCGTAGTGGGTGCCCGCTCGACAGCTGGAGCCTCTTCGGCAACTTCGATAGTTGGAGTCTCTTCGGCAGCCTCGACAGCTGGAGACTCCTCAACGACGACACCTTCGGGAGCGGGAACAACAACTGCCTCTTCAGCAACAGGTGTCTGGTAGACGGGGGCGTCTGGAGCAACTTGAGCCTCTGAGGAAGATACGTCTTGGACTAGAAGGTCCAAGTCCACATCTTGTTGATCCTCCCCAACTTCCAGCGTCTTCTCTGCGACATCGGGCAGAGGGTCCGCAGTATCTTCAGGAGGAACCACGTCGACATCGCTTGCTGCATCGACAGGAGCAACAGGTGCATCTGCATCGTCGATAGGCGCAGCTTCCTGGGCAGCAGGAGGCTGTTCGAGAAGGGCTTCTGTAGGCTCGGCAGTAGGCTCGACAGCAAGTTCGGCAGCGGGTGTCTCTTCGATTGTAGGCGGTGCATCGACAATGACAGGCTCGGCGATGATGGGGCTTTCGTTGGCAGCAACGTATTCCTCCGCGACAGTGTTCTCGTCAACCGAGGGCGATTCGATCGTGACATCTGCGGCAGGTTTTGTGACGGAGCTATCCTCTTCTGGGGCAGCGACCGCCTCGTCGATGGTGGTAGGCTGGAGACTTTCGGCCATAATGACTTGCTCAGCTTCTTCAGCAGCAGCTGGCTCGATAGCGGCGGGCTCCTCGATGGCAGCGGGCTCGTTGACAGCGGCAGGCTCGTCGACGGCCGCGGGTTCTTGGAGGAGAGGCTCCTTGACAGCAGGCTCCTCGATGACGAGAGATCGCTCAGTCGAAAGTGTTTCTTCGTCGGCGGCAGATTTGGCAGCAGAAGCAGCACCCACAACAGCAGGCTCTTCCTGGATAGGCTCCTCCGCGGGGTCAACCTCATCGGCGACAGACATTGGTTCCTCTGCGCCAGGGGCTTTAGCTGTCTGAGTGGGATCCTCTGCAGCAACAGCCTGATCCTCAGTAATGATATCAACCTGCGGTTCTTGTTCTGTCAGGTCGTTGTCGTTGACCGTTGGCTTAAGATCATCGCCCGCGCTGGATGGATCAAGAGAGTCTGCTTCGGGCTCGAGAGTGGCGTCCGGGCCCTCATCCACAGGGACATCGTCGGGNGCGCCCGCAGCCTCAGCTGGACTCTGTTCTTGGGGTTGCGGGCTAGCTTCCAGAGCTTCGGGTTCTGCTGGCTGCAGATCGTCCACGTCTGGAGTTTGTGTCTCGGGTTCGATCGTGGCGGGTTCCGACTGGTGCTGTTCGTCCGCGATGTCCAACGAGCGAACATCTTCGGCTGCTGGCAGGGTGTCATCGGAAGCCAGAGGGGTCGCATCTGCCTGTTCTTGCTCGTGCTCTTCCTTGCTCTCTACTATCGTGTCCTCCTTGGTTGGCTCAATCGATTCGTTTGTCTCAGCTTCAACGAGCTCAGCTGTTGCCTCTGCAGGAATTGGCGATGGGCTCGACGGCATCCCAGAGGGGGCATTGTCCATGGGATGTTGTTCTGGATCGACAAAGTCGGGTTCCGCGTCGGCAACGTTTGGTGCATCTGTCTCGAGATTGTGGGCATCGTCCAAGGGAACTGGGTCGAGAGAGGTGTCACCATCGACGGTCGGATCGACGGTCTCTAGTGCCACAATTGCATTGCTGACTTCGGGTCCTCCAGCTGGAGCGGCCGAAGGGGCAGAATCGGTCTCGACCTGCTCGACTGTTGTGTTGATGTCGTCCTCTGCGGCCTCTTCTGGGTGGGTTTCTGGCACGGCTGCAGGGCCTTCTGACGCCTCAGGCTCCATCGTTGCAGGCGCTGCCGAAGCCTGTTCCGAGGCATCGTTTTGTTCGTCGTCGACAACCGCAGAAATCGTGTCGTCCACGTCTGCCAGGGCTGCATTGGCGAGTGCCGCCTCTTCTACGCCCTCTCCTGCAACCTCTGAATCGGGCTCCAAGGGTTGGGGCTCCGTTTCCGCCACCACTTCTCGCGCGCCTTCTCCAAGTACCTCAGATTCAGGGGGCAGGAGGTCAGTCTCACCTTTGCTTGTCTGTTCCTTCAAGGGAACGGGGATTGGCCCCACGGTGTCCTTTGTCTCTTCCTCCTCAAAAGTGACGTTCTTGTCTTGCTGTTGTTCGGGCTCTGCCGCGGTTGGCGTTGGCTCTGCCGCAGGCTCCGGGGTGGCAACCTCGGTGGCAACTGCAGCGTCAGGCTTGGGTGCTGGCTCTGCTGGTGCGACTTCGGGTTCAGTTGGCTCGGCGGGATCAGCGGGAAGAGCTCTCTCAGTTGCTGCTTCCGTCGTATTAGTATCCTCAGCCGGGGTGGGCTCAGCGACGGTGGCCTCTGCGATCTCGGCTGCAGGTTCAGCATCGGGCTCAGGTGCGGCCTCAGCGACCGGCTCAGGGCCCGACTCGGCCACGGGCTCAGCAGCGGGCTCAGCAGCGGGCTCAGCAGCGGGCTCGGCAACAGGCTCAGGAGCAGGAGCTGCCTCTACAGCGGGATCGACAGGCTCAGCAGCAGGTTCAGGGGCTGGCTCCGTGGCGGACTCGGGAGTCTCCTCAGGGGCAGCCTCAGCCACGGGCTCAGCAGCGGGCTCGGCAACAGGCTCAGGAGCAGGCTCGGGGGCGGCCTCGGCGATGGGCTCGGGGGCGGGCTCTGCGGCAGGCTCAGGGGCAGGAGCAGGAGCGGACTCTACAGCGTGCTCGGGAGCTGCATCAGCAGCAGGTTCGGGAGTCGCCTCAGCAGCAGGTTCGGGAGCTGCCTCAGCGGCGGGCTCAGCGGCGGGTTCAGCAGCAGGCTCAGCAGGCTCAGCAGTCGAAGCCTCGACCGGTGCTTCTTCCTCAGGTGCCTGTTCCTCAGCCTTCGACGCCTCAGCAGGGGCCTCGGTCTCAGGGGTAGCCAGCTCCTCAGGCTTGACCTCTTCGACCGGCGCAGTGTCATCGGCAGCCGCTGGGGCTTCTTCAGGCTTCGGCTCATCGGCAGGCTGGGCGTCCTCGGGGCCTGGGGCCTCTTCAACCTTGACTTCTTCTTCCGGCAGGTCCTTGGGAGCTTCAGGGGCATCGGTAACAGCCTCTAGCTCGACCGGAGCAGGTGCCTCTTCAGCCTTGACTTCTTCCGCGGCAGGAGGCTCTTCGACAGGAGCAGGCTCCTCAACCTTGGGGGCTTCGGCGGGAGGGGCGTCCTCGGCAGACTTGGGCTCCTCGGCAGGTTTGGGCTCCTCCACGGCAGGCTTGGGCTCCTCCACGGCAGGCTTGAGCTCCTCCTCGGGCTTCGCCTCTTCGACAGGCGGGGGAGTTGGCGAATCCTCGGGCTTCTCTTCGACAGACTCGGGCTCCGGTGCTGTTTCGACTGGCTTGGGATCATCGAGAGCAGCAGGTGGCGCTTCTGCCTCCGGTTCATCAAGCTTGACCTCCTCAGCAACGTCGATAGGCTTGTCCTCGACTGCGTACGGTTGCTCGACGATAGTCTCATCCTTGGCCGCTGGCTCCTCAGGAGCTTCGGGGGCAGGTGCTGGATCAGTGTCTTCGACGGCCGCCTCGGTGACGACAGCGATGGGCTCCTCTGCGGCGGGCTCTGCAGCAGGTACAACATCCGCCGAGTCGGGCTCGTCCTTGGCACTCTCGCTAGCCTCTGCCTTGGTGTCGGCGTCGACATCCTTGTTGTCGCCCGGTGCCGTCTCATCGGTGGGTGCCTCTGCCTCTGCCTCGGCTGGAGTCTCGTCGACAGCAACGGCGGCACCGGTAGCGACGGTGGCCCCCACAGCAGCCACAGCAGCGGCCTCAGCGGCGCCGTCCACGCTAGAAGGGGCAGCACTCCCAGGCTCTGTTGATGAGTCGGCGGGTGCGGCCGTGGTCTCGCTGCCAGCATCGGCGTCGTCAGGGATGGCCTTTGATTCGGCAGCAGCCTCCGTCTCGGTTTCGACGGTGAGCTGAGCTTCGGTGAGAGTTGACTCTTTGCCATCGCCCATGATTCCGTAAATCTCGAGGTCCTCGATGGTGCCCAGCTTCACCTCTTCGGTGGACGAAGCGGCAGCAGCAACGGCGGCGGCGGCTGCAACTTCGGCTTCATCAACGGCTGGGTCTTCCAGGACGCTCTCGGCGGCAGGGGCATCAGCGGGCACAGCCTCTGTCTCCTCACTAGAAACATCTACTGCAGCGGTCGATTCAGGCTCGTCATTCGTCTCGGCAGCCGGCTCAGGCGCCGCAGTCTCCATCGCAGGGGCAGCTTCTTCTGTGGGCATGGCTGCAGGTGAAGCTGCAGGTTCTTCCGTGGTTGGTGCAGCCGTCTCTTCTTTTGCACTTGCTTTCACGGCTTCGGCATCAGCCGCTGGCTTGGCCTCTTCCGGCGCAGGAGCGTCCACGGGGACCGTCTCAACCGCAGGCGCGGCGTCGGCTTCTTTGTTGTCAGACTCAGCTTCAGCGGGGGCCGGATCTTCCACAGGGAGGGCCTTGGAAGATTCGTCGAGAGCCGGCTCCTCGTTAGCCCCTGTGGCGGGCTCGGCGTCGTCGGCAGCTGCTTCCGGGGCCGTTTCCGGGGCTGCCTCAACAGGCTCCGCGCTGACAACTGGAATCTCATCAGTTGGTTTATCGTCAGACTCTTCCTCAGGCGAGTCTGCTGGCTGATCGTCCACAGCCGCCTCGACTGCCGCCTCTGCGGCAAGGGGTTTCTCAGTCTCGGCCACAGCCTCAGTGGCAGCGGGAGTGTCTTCCTTGTCGGCGGTTGGTGCTTCTGGCTCATCGCTGATGTCTTTGGCAGTGGGCTCGTCGGAGGGCGCGGGAGTGGGCTCTTCTTGGGCGACGGAAGCGACTTCCGCGGCGAAAACGGCCTCGACAGGAGCATCGACCGGAGCATCGACAGGAGCATCGACAGCGATATCGACAGGAGCAGGTCCAGCTTCCGCAGCAGCAGCTGGTGCTACGATTTCTTCCTGCTCGGCAGTCTCTGCAACAACCTCCTCTTGAACTGCCGCATCAGCGGGAGTGTCTGCGACAGGCGCCTCCTCCTCAGCCTTGACATCCTTATCAGCCTCAGGGGCCTCAGGGGCTGCGGCAGGCGTCTCGACTTCAGTTGCGACAGGCTCGACGGGCGGTAGCTCTCTGGCCGCATCGGGCTTGTCTTCGGCAGCATCGTCCTGAGCTGCGGATTCCGCAGGCTTCTCCTCTACAGGCGGCTCGGCGGCAGGGGCTGAAGGCTCGGAAGAGGATTCCTCCGCTGGAGCGGCAGCTTCAGCAGGAGCATCGTCCTTGGGCACGTCTTCTACCTGGACTTCAATGGCTGCTTCGGCTGGAGCAGCCTCAGCAGGGGCGGGGGCCTCGCCCTTGACTGCTTCCACATCGGCAGACTTGTCATCGGCGGTCGGCTCGGCCGCAGTAGAGGCAGCTGGTGCCTCGATCGGGGCGACGGGCTCAGCGATCTCGTCCTTGGGCGCCTCCTTGGGGGGAGTCTCGGCCGCTGGCTCCGCTGCGACAGCCTCCGCGGGCGCAGGTGTCTCTTCCTTGACCTCTTCGACCTCAGCAGCAACTTCCTTGGGGGCCTCGGGGGTCTCTGGCTCAGGCGTCGGGTCGACAGGGGCAGGAGTGTCCTCAACAGCAGCAGCCTCAGGCTCGGCGACGGCCGCAGGAGTGGGCTCATCAGCGGGTGCAGGCTCAGGGGCAGGCTCGTCAGCAGCAGAAGCCGGCTCTTCGACCGTAGGCTGGGCTGGCTCCTCCGCAGCGGGAGCAGGTGCTTCTGCAGAAGACTCTTCGACGGCGGGAGCTTCGATCTCGGCAATAACAGGCTCAGCAGGAGAATCGGGTTCGGTTGACGCTACCGCCTCAGGCTCTTCACTCGACGGAGCTGTAGCTTCGGCCGCGGGCGTGGGGTCGGCGGCAACTTCGGGCTCAGCCACTGCGATGGCCTCTTCCTTGCTCTCTTCCGCTGAAGCCTCGGGCTCGGCGGGAGCTGGCGCTTCGGGTTCGGCAGGAGCTGGTGCTTCGGGCTCAACGGGAGCGGGCTCAGCGGGAGCAGGTGCTTCTGGCTCAGTAGCCGCAGGAGCTTCAGGCTCGACGGCAGCGGGTGCTTCAGGCTCAGCAGCAGCAGGTGCTTCAGGCTCGGCGGCAGCAGCGGGTGCCTCAGGCTCAGCAGCAATAGGGGCCTCTTCCACGGGAGCAGGCACGGCCTCTGCAGCTGGCTCCTCCTTGTCGGCTTCAAGGGCTTCAGCGGGAGCAGCGACCTCTTCGACCGGGGCGGCTTCAGCGGGAGCAGCCTCGTCACCAGCATCAGCAGCAGGGGGAACGACCTCCTCCTTGCTCTCCTCGACAGGAGCGGGGGCTTCAGCTGGCTCTTCGGGAGCTGGAGCGGCGGGCTCCTCGGGGGCGGTCGTTGTGGGCGGCGGCGTCTCGGCCTCGGCTTCGGCAGGCGCAGGGGCTGGAGCATCAGACTCGGGGGCAGGTGTGGGCTCGGGAGTGGCTTCAGGGGCAGAATCGGGGGCGGCCTCCTCAGCCGGGGCTTCTGTCGCAGGTGCCGGGTCTTCTGTCGCAGGGGCCGGGTCTTCGGCCTTCACCTCGGCGGCCTCCGCAGGCTTGTCTTCCTCAGCAGCCGGGGCAGGTTCATCTGCAGGAGCAGGCTCGGTCGGTGCAGGCTCGGCCGGTGCAGGCTCGGCCGGCGCCTCCTCCACAGGCGGGGGAGCATCAACAGCAGCCTCAGCAGGATGTGCCTCGTCCTTCACCTCAGGCTCAGCATCTCCCGCCAGAGCATCCGCCGCAACAGCGCCAGCAGCAACAGCTCCAACGGCAACTGCACCCGCAGCAAGGGCAACAGGAACCTTGGAGTCATCGCCACCACCCAGACTCCTCTCGCTGGGTCCATCGGCGGGAGCGGCATCCTCCGGCTCGGCCTCTTCCTTGCCGCTCTTGTCCTTGGACTTGGACTTGCTCTTCTTGTCCTTTTCCTTCTCCTTTTTCTTGTCCTTCTTATCCTTGGCCTTTTGAGCCTTGGACTTGGGCGTGGATGGGGCGTCGTTGTCGGATAGGATGTCGGTAGGGGGGGCAGGAGGGGGGACCTGGGCGGCAGCAGGTTCTTCCTCTTTTTCCACAGGGGCAGGCACGGGCGCGGGCGCCGGTGGCTCAGGCTCCTTTTTGGAAGACTTGTCCTTCTTGTCTTTCTTGTTCTTCTTCTTCTTGGAGGAGGTTGTCGGAGCCCACTCGTCGTCGGCGGGAGTCTCCTTGGGAGTCTCGACTTCGGGAGCGGGGGGCGGGGGTGGAGGGGCCTCCTTTGCCTTCTTGTCCTTTTTGTCCTTCTTCTTCTTGGAGGAGGAGGTTGTCGGCGCCCATTCGTCTTCGGGGGCGGCCTCGGCGGAAGTGGCCGGGGCGTCGTCGATGGGAGCAGCGTCAACTTCTGGTGCCGGGGGTGGAGGGGAAGGCGCCTCTTCCTCCTCCTTCTTGTTGTCGATTGGAGCAGCATCGACCTCTGGTGCGGGAGGGGGAGGGGCAGGTGCCTCTTCTTCCTTCTTGTCGTCCATGGGAGCAGCGTCGACTTCTGGTGCCGGAGGAGGAGGGGGAGGCGCCTCTTCCTCCTTCTTCTCATCTGTGGGAGGGGCAGCGTCGACTTCTGGTGCCGGAGGCGGAGGGGGAGGGGGAGGCATCTCTTCCTCCTTCTTGGCGTCCTTGGCTTTGTCCTTCTTGGCGTCCTTTTTCTTCTTCTTCTTGGACGACGGCGTAGCCGCCCACTCGTCAGGGGCAGCCTCTGTGATAGGAGTCTGGACTTCAGGCGTAGGGGCCTCCTTCTCCTTCTTGCCCTTCTTCTTCTTCGATTTGGGCGCGGGGTCCCACTCGTCGACTGCTGGCGTGGGCGGGGGAGAGAATGCGTCGTCGGCCTCCTCGGTCACGACGTTGGCATCATCGCCTGGTGGTGGTGGCGGCGGTGGCGGGGGAGGGGCTGGAGGAGCTTCCTTGTCCTTCTTGCCCTTCTTCTTCTTGGACTTTGGGGCCGTAAAGTCCCATTCCTCGTCGGCGGCGGCGGGGGAGGGAGAGGCGAAATCGCCGGCCTCTGGTGCCGGGTATACGTCTGGCGGTAAGGCTTGTGACTTTTTGCCCTTCTTCTTCTTCTTACCGGCAGCAGCTGCGACGGGCACTTGCTGGGCTTGCTGGCCGTTCTGGTAGTACTCGTCCCATGCACCGGCTGTGAGTCGTGTCAGTTCTGATGATTGTGTCTGCCAGGGCATTGACTGGAGGTGGCAGGAATATTACCCTTTTCAGTTTCCGAGTCTGAAGGTGCATAGTAGGCTACCTGTGTGTAGTCGGCGGTGCTGATCTCCTGGTACTCGCCGTACTCGCATTGATCGACGCCGTGTTGGTTGTTCATTTTGATGTGTGGTGTGTGTGGCCTGCCGTCTGGGCCGGGGCCTCTGGACGAGGGTCGCTCTCGGGTGAGTGGTGGGTATGTTACAACAAGGTCTGATCGACCCAAGGTGCAGGAATGTTCAAGCTGGTTGTGGTTTGCGCCTGGAATTGAGCCCTGGGTATCTCAAAAGGCAAACGCTGTAGTCGTACGAGTCGCAGAAAATGCGACAATGGAGTGTATGTGTGGGTGTGTGTGACTTCGTAAGAAGACGTGAGAGCAATGGGGTGAGAGATGGTCAGTGGTGATGATGTGGGAGGTCAACTGAGGAGGGCAGGGAGGGCTTGGGAGGCATGATGAATTCAAAGGGTGTGCCGGGGAGCAGCTCGCAACGGCCCAAAACATCGTCATGGACGTGGACCAGGGTACCCGTGGGAAAAAGGGTCTCGATGGAGTCGATGCACAATCACCCCACGTCCCCACGGCCAGATGGAGACTCGGGTTTCTAGGTGGGCGGCCGGCGGACGGAGGCACCCAGGAAGATCCAGGACCAGCCAGGACCAAGACCAGCGGTCGCCAGCCTCGTTCCGTGCGTCGGGCCACGGGGCGCTCGCACGCAACTGGCGCCACGTCGCCATTGGGTACGATTCAGGGGCACACATGGCGAGGTGCACACATGGCGGAGGTGAGTGAGTGAGTCCATGGGGATAGGGCGGGCAGGGCGGGCATCACACAGCAGCAAAGCAAATGGATGGATGGCGGCCCAACGAGGTTGGCAGACGGAACCAGCGCCCTGCATGAACCTACGGCTGGCGGGAAAAAAAAACCAACGATATTGGCCAAGCATCGGGAGCTCTCCCCCGGAGACGGACAGCAGAACGGTTGGGGGCATAGGTATGGGTCACGAGGCAAGAAAAGTGTCTCTCGTCTGGCGCCCTGCAGCCAGCCAGCAGCAGCAAAGTTGCTGATGGCCGACGTTGTTGTTGGGCAGTGAAGATCGAGGTTGCCAGATGAGCGTGAGCCACTTGGCTTCGGGGGTACATGCTGCACTGACAGGTCAGAGAGAGATTTCGCACCCCTCGAGTCATAGACCGGCTCTGTCGTATCTGTGATACATATCCATCGTGTTATACCGCCATGGCGGTAAAACAGGGCCGACGAAACAGTCCCCTGGTCTGTTGACAGCCCGTCAAAGACTTTCTCGAAGGGACCAAACAATCGATGGCCAGGACAGGGCAGTGCTCTTCGGATGAGATGGCGTGGGGATGGACGACGGGTTCCTGGACGGGCCCAGACAGGGGCATCCTGTGAGGAGGGTGGGCAAGGGAAATCCCGCGCAACGCGGGCAGCGGAAGTGCGTGCATACAGTACTGTAGCAGCAGGAGAAAAGTCTTCCAGTGACAGTGTGAGTGACAAAGTGACAAGAGAAAGAGACAGAAAAAAAAGAGTCAGTCATCATGGTGGTGTGGGTTGGATGCCGCCGGCCGGCCGGGTGCCCACCACCACACCCATGTTCCCTGTCCGAGGCGTGCAACGTGGCTCGCCTCTGCTGGGAAGACTGAGCCTCGCCTGGGGCCGGGGGCTGGGGGCCGCATGCATATTGGCCGGGAACCTGAACGACGACGGCGGGAGATGCGGATCCCATGGGCTCCAGTTCAGCAGTCGAGAGTCTTGTTCTCCTGCATGCTGTGCTTGCTTCGCTGTGTTGGCTAGCACAGCAGGCGGGTCCAGATCGTGCTCAGGCGCTTGAGGTGTGTCGGCAGTCAGTCACTGTGGCCGCAGCGGGTACAGGTAGGTTGGCTTGGTTGGGTTGAGCCCGTCAGGCGTCGTTGGACGCTGTGTTGGTGTTGGGTGGTGGGATGAGACCGGACTGTCTGCATGCAGTGCTCCCGACTTGGGCCGATGCCGCACCACACGTCTCTGTGGCCACGGGTGACAGGTCGTTCTGCCGGCGGGTGTCTTCGGGCTGCAATGGGTGCTGGACTCATCGATCGATCTGCCACTGCAGTGGGCGGTCTGTTGCTGTCGTGCAGGCGAAGGAAGAAGAAAATGGCGGGACGGGACACGGATTGCGGTGACGGGGAATGGCTGGGCAGAAATCGCCTATAGCCGCTATATTTCTTAGCCGGGCCCGTGACAGCTCGAAGCATAATAAGCACGATGTACTCTCGCAGCCTAGTTACGTGCAAAAGTACATCCAGCCGACCACCTCCCCAACTCCCTGTCCTTACCATGGCCCCAGCACCCATCTCCAGCACCCTGCCCTCTGTTTTTGCCCGCTCTGACATCACCGCCCGCCCCCTCCGCCAGCATTGTGAAGCCTCATTACAGTCCGAACCACAACACCCACAGTCACCCGGCGCGCACAACAGCTGCCGTGACCGCCCCGGGATCCCCCCTCGGTCTGATCCCAGCGGTGAGCGGCCCCCTCCGCTGCCAGCCAGCCCAACACGGACACGGTGGACTCGACACTTGCCCTTCTGCCACAGCATCCTTGATCCATGTGGAACAGCGAGCGGTGAAAACAACAAGCGGCACATGTTCGTCCCCAGGCACGTGAGGTTGGGCAGACAGACCGCATCGCACCAGCCACCTGACCACCGAGTGGCTGGCCCCAACAAACCTTCTGTGGCAGGGCGAACGACGACGGCTAGGAAAGGTCCTCGTGATTTGCTCCCCTAAGCTCTGAACTAACTGACAGCCCCGACATGCGCGGAAGAGAAAAAGAGAGACAGAGAGAGCGAGCGACAGGGAGAAAAGGAGAGAGTGAGAGTGAGAGAGTAAAACAGGCTGCGCAAGTGTCCATGTAATCCAAACGCCGACGCCGCAAAAGCCGAAAATGTTGTCTGACGCCTGGTGATCCTGCCGAGGGACGGGCGATCAACAACACATCGATATCCTCCTCCTCCTCTTCCTCTTCATCCCGTCCTCTTCTCTCCTCCTCTGCATCCTCCCACATGGCACCACTGGCTGCGTCTTTGGCCAAAAATTCTAAAAAGCCCGCAACGCAGAAAATGCCCAAAAAGCAGTACGCCCCCCTCCAGGACATCCCCTACATGGCCATCTCGGCTTGCAGCTTGCGCAGCTCGGCCTCCTCCTCCGACTCCAGCGGCTGCGGCTTGCTCTTGACTACGTCTCGGTCAGCGGGTGCGTCCTCACAACGGACAGGGTCTGGGGCTATCTTACGCTCGCCATTGGCTGCCGCCGGCAGATTCGAGACCTTGTCGACCGGCACCGACCCGGTCTTGAGCATCTCCTCGTCGAGCTGCTCCTGCCGCATGCGCTCCAGCTCCTCCTCCAGCTCCTCGTCTTCATCGATGGTGTTGGCCGGCGCCGCCATGGCCTGTGCGATTTCCTCGTTCATGGCCGTGTGTTCGCGGATGCTCTCCCTAAAGCTGTGTGTCAGTATACCGTCCATCAACACAAATCCAAAGGAGGCACATACATCATGTCGTCCACCTTGTCCACCGTCATGCCCTTGTTGATCGTCTTGAGCGTCTCGTTGATCTGTTGTGTCTGGCGGTAGTTCTCGGCGTTCATGCTGGCCGAGCTCAGCGCCATCGCCTGCTTCTCCATGGCCAGAATCATGTTGTTCGTCTGATCCAGCTCGTGCTCCTTAGTCTTCTTGCGGCGGCCTACTGCCAGGGCACCTGCAGTTGTCACTGTTAGCGCGGATCTTCATCACCACAGAACCGGACACTCCTCCTACCTTTGCGGTCCTTTACCAGCAGCACCTTCATTTCCCCCTCCATTGTGTCAATCTGTTTTTGAAGATGGTCCGCCTTCTTCTTCAGCATGTCCGTGTGCGAAGTCATGGACACGATGGTGTCCTTGGTCTGCTTGGACTGCTTCTGCTTCTGCGCGGCACCGCCGCCCCACCAGGACATCCAGCCGGACATGATGACGGGTGATGGGAGACGGTAGGATGGTAGTTGGGATGTTTGTTGAGGGCGGTTTCGTCCTTATCGCGAAAGGCCAATGTCGAGGCAATCGGCGTTGTTGCGGGGTAACAGTTCGTCGTCGGTCGGGGCGGAGGATCAGTCTTCCAGCACCGCTTCGATATGCGTGAGAGTACACTTGAGGCTGTGCGCCTTGTCGCCGGGTTCGAGGAGAGATCGAGGGTCGCGAAAGTGTCAGCCTGGAGGCGGGTTGGTGGAGAGGTGCTTGATCGGAGAGGGTGAATAGGTCGCAGGTTATGATGCAACCTGGAAGCCAAGCCATCTGCCGTAATCTAATCCCATGACCACTTGCCTGCTTTCGCCGCGGCCTGGACTCGATTTACCCGAAGTGGGGCCGAGAGGCAGACACGTGTGAGTCAGCCAGGAAACCCATCGGCCGACCATCGCCAGGTTTGCTTGCCTGTCGAGTAACCCTCAGCAATCGTACCTATTTCCAGAATCTGCGTCCAAGATACTAGCTCAGGGTGTTGAAATGAATCAGGAGCTTTAATATTGGGCAGTGGGATCATTGTGATTTTAACCCCAGCTTCATCTTAGCGTGGCAGACTCGAGTCGATCCCACAGGTCAAGAACTCAGCTTGGGCAGGTCTCGAGAAATATAGCTTCGAATGTTATGCCTCACATTTGAATCATTCAGTAGCCCACCGGTTCAGATCTTGAGAAGCAGAAGACTGAGCCATGAGTCCCTCAAAAAAACAGGAGGCGGCTTATAAGACCTGATGTTGATTACTAATCAAAATCACTACTGAAATGGTGCCTCTACAGGCGACGCCAGGCTTCAACCTTTCAACATCTCCCAAGATATCCGTTAAATAGACTTCTCCTTTGAAAGCAGGGCCGCCGTGTGGAATACCAGGAAACCCGGCTCCCCTATGTAATCCACCCCGCCAAATTCACCACCACGCCCACCATGTCGCGGGGTCCTCTTCCCACCCAGCTCTGCCTCCTCTCAGACCTGCCCTCAAAGTCATCAGGCGACAAGGTCCGCTTCCTCGGCTGGTTCGTCATGCCCATACATGTCCTTGTCCAATGACTAACCTCCCAAGTGTGCAAAACTACTCAACCGCAACAGCCTGTCTGACGCTCACTCACGGCTTCCCAGAAGGCACCGCGGCCAGAGCCCTCGTCGACGTCACACTACTCCTCGAGAAACTCACGGCAGAGCACACACGCGTCGGCGAGTGGGTCAACGTCACCGGCTACATCTCCGCGGCTAAAAGACCCCTTACCGACGGCCATGTCCCCATCCAGGCCCTCCTCCTCTGGTCTGCCGGCCCGCTGGACCTCCAACGATATGAGCGGTCCCTCGTCGCCATGAAGGCCAGGTGACCTTTCACGGAGAGTGTGGGCGCCCCCTCCCCGGACCGGCCGACCTACCAGCATCGGCTACGGAACGGCGCTTCCATACCGGGGCGGACGTGGCCTCGGACCACTCCCCATCGCAGGACCTTGCATCGACGGCGAACGGCGTGCATGAACCGTGGCTGCAGGCGGGACACATGCTCAGGTGTTCTATTCGCGGCCAGGCCCGGCCGGTATGCAACGCTCATGGAACCTCGCTCTCAATCTTCAGTGGCCCCGTCGTCTGATGCTGACCCCCCCCCCCAAAGAGAACCCACCGTACCCGAACGCCATCCTCCGGCGCATACAAGCAGGCCGGGCCTGCCCCTCCAGAAACTCGCTCCCACGGCTTGCCACGTTTCCACGACAAGACCTCTGACGCTCCCTCACTGGCCGATTGGCATGCGAAGCCGGCCAGGAGGCGTCCACTCCCGCCATCAGTCGTTATCGCTCCCAATCCGAATCACCTCCCGCCAGAGGTCCTGCGCGACGCCGCCGTCTCGATCCCTCACCTGTGGACAACTTTTGCTCGTCTTCATAGGGGACATCATCCGCAACCCATTATGATACCGCACCAGAGTGCTCAGTACCGCCGTCTATCCTCGAGTCGTCCGTCCTCGTTCCGCCGTGTCCCTTCGCTGGGCCTCCACTCGTCGCGCTGCCGCCGTCTCGAGCCGTCGCCTGACCCGCGCGAGATGACGACCGGCTGATGTAGCGGCCGCTTCAGGGGCTTATCCGCCTCAAGGGCTTTCGCCTCCGCCTGGCGTTCCCAGAACTCCTTGGACTTCGTGCATATGTCGTCGATTTGCTCCTGCGGGAGAGACGAGCCGTGGTCAGATTCGGAGTCATCATGTCTCACAATTTCGGATGCCTCACATCGGTTAGGCATGGCCCTGGGGTGGTGATCAGGAAGCCATCCTCGCCCTGGCAGCACGTCAGCTGTGGTTCATGGGAGACAAAAGGAGGCCGGCGCGTACATCGTTTGTGTAGGGCCGTACTGTAGCCTCCGGACCCAGGAGGTATGGTAGCTCCTCGGTGATGATCTTCTTGTGGATATCTAGACGCGGTATCCAGTATCTATTCATCACCGCTGTCGTTTCGTATGTCGTCGCGGCGTACGGCTTCATCTCGAGAAGCAAGAGCTGTCTTACGGCCAGGGACACCGCCTTTTCGGGAGGCCCTTCTCCTATTTATTCACCCCCCGACTCACACCGAGAAGGGCGCTTGCTGGCAGCTGCAGCCAGCACCGCGCGGTCTGCCTGCAGGGCTGGCAAAAGCTGCCCCATGCCCTGGACGCCGCATTCCGAAAAAGGCACAAAACCAACCCCCCCGGGCGGCCGGGCGCATGTTTGTTCAAGGGAGGAATCTCCGGTCGCTGGTCGAAAGGTCATCGCGTTTGCGCACTTTTGGCAAGGATGCGCTGCAGAGCGAACCCGTCCGGGGGCCCGGCCTGCAGGCGGGCATGGCCGAAAAAAATGAGGCGGACGACCACCACGGCGTGCCAATCAAGAGGCGGATTTTGTCCCTCGCCTCACCGCGACGCGGGCCCTGCGAATCAGATGGAGAAAAGCAACGTCCCCGACAGTGGTATATGACATGGCAGTTCGTGGTCCTCGTGCTTCGGGAGCCAGGAGATGTGGGTGTTGTCGTTGCGCGGTCCGCTGCGGGAAGCCACTTGCAGGCACATCGCCAGGTGTTTCCGGCAACGGTTATCAGGGAAGGTGGTTCAAAGAGGACAGGTTTAGCCGAATGATCGGCCTCTAGGGGGTGTTCGATGGACGTTATCGGGATTGGGAGGTAGGGAGCAGCATCGCAGGCTGTATCGACACTTTTCAAAAACCCGTGTGTTGAGGATGCACTTTCGCCGCGGCTCTGTCAGCCAGGATGTGAGCCTTGCCGAGCACGAGGCGTCAGCACCCCGTCACAAGTGCCTTGCTAATGTGAGCAGGAAGCACGAGAGTACCTGTGATGGCCTTTCACGGTGATGAGGCCGAATTCGGACCTATTCTTCGATGACCAGAGACCCGATGCTCCGGCTACGACCTGGATCATGATCCGAGTCTCGTTTGAGGAGGCGAGAGTCGGCAGCACGGTGTGATGAGGGGCTGGTCGCCGTGTGACCTGATATCTCTTCATGCGGAAGCAACCCAAGATGTTGGTTGAGGCACGGTGGAGGAAAGGTGAGACGTGAGGGTGTCATCTCAGCCAACACCGTGACCTGCCTCAGTAAGCAGATCTTACAGCTGAGGGGCCTTCTCATCTTCTGAGGTGGTCCATCTGCGTGGCATAACTTGCCAGGTTCATGAAATTGAGATGACAGACAGCGTACATGATCAGTGACTGACCTGGACCATTACCGCCCGCCCATGCTCGCAGGCCATGCTAGAAACAAACAAACAAACAAACCAAAACTCCAACCCGCCCCCTGGCCAGGGGCGGTACAAGCGCCGCGACGAGGTTATCCTTCCGTTTCCCGGACGTGGCCGTCGTCGAGCATTCCAAACAGTCATGTCGTGTCGTATGGATAGTGCCATGTACACAGAATGGGCACATCCTGCATCAGTCCTCCTCTTCATCGCTTGTGGCCTCAAAATTGGACCGTGTAGGCTTCTTCGACTTGAGCTTCTTGGGCTTGACGACGGTGTCGAGGCGGGTAGGGGCGCCGCCGTCGTCTTCCGAGTCTTCGGCGCCATGACCCATGGATTGGAGCTTGTCGCTGATGTGAGGGATGGCCTTGAGGAGGGCTTCGTATTGAGGGATCGTAAGGGAGATGCCCTGTCCAAGATTGTCAGCGGTGCAAGAGGCGAAACAGGGTCGCAAGATATGACTCACCTTTTTTCCTGGGAGCATGTTACCGTCCTTTTCGTAGTATTCCCGGATGTTGATCATGGTGGTGTCCTTGAACTTGGAGATGCCGACTCGTCGCTTGTTCGCCAGCTGCGCGGGGTCAGACTTGAAATCAACAGATCCAAGACGGAGTAAACAAACCTCCCAAAAGGGGTTCCCGTCCTTGTCAACACCGCTGCCGGTCGCGGCGACAGTCTTGGTCTTCTTGGATGTTTGCGGAAGGATGGTCTCCTCCTCGTCGCTCTCGACGCGCGATGCGCTCCGCTTCAGACCCTTGACTCCCATGGTGTTCGTGGGAAAAAGGGGCAAATGTCGGACTTGGTGATGATGACTCTGGGAAACGTGGGGTTGATAGCCCTACGCTGTACTTCTGAGTCGGGGCTGATCTGGGGAACCTGGAAGCTGTGGAAGGACAGGAATGGCGGTGACGGGGCCGCTGTCGGATGCCTTACAGTGGACCTGAGTGCTATGCTGTCAGGTCGCAGTGGGAGGTCGCGTCAGAGTTGGGCAGTCGCGCTTGCCAAGGGCGACGTGGAGCTGTTGACGCCTGTCCACGTGACGGGGGTCCACCGTTCGCATGGGCGACAGGAAGGACCAGCGTCGTGGGAGATGCGCTAATCTGCAGTGGTCCGTTTCCGACAGGGGGTTTGTTGTTTCATCTCAACACACACCACGAGATTGCGATAGAGGAGATCATTATGGGCCGTGGGCCTCTAATCCTTGGATGATGGGGGCGGAAGTTTTCACACTTAATTTCCTGGACCAGGCATTTTTCATGTGTACTCGTGTGATCATTGGGCCCATGCATCCCATAAGCCTAGAGAAAAGGCACAAGCCTGGGTCTTTCGGCACTTTCTTCGCTAGCTGCTGCTCGCAATCAATACACTGGCCCGTGCTGGGTTTCACGGCAGACGGGCGGGAGCCCCTGCAACCAAAGGCAGGGATGACAGCTCTGGACTTGCTGTTGGGAATCGTAATTTTAGAGCCTGCCAAGGACCCGTCCACCGTTCATCAGGCCTACGGCGACCCCCCCCCAATTCTTGCTTATTCTCTCCTGCAGCCGCGTCCTGTCGCATCGCGCTCCCCCTCCCCCCTTTCACACACCACATTCCCATCCCGACTCAGCCTCGAGTTTCGATTCCTCCGCCCTCCGCACGAAAGCACACGCCTTGGAATCCGGGGTCGAAGCTCTAACACCCTGAGACAGCATTAGGTGTCTTGTACACTCGCCTGGCATTCTTCCCCTCTTCAAACACATTCCCGCGCGAGCCAGACGCACTCGGCGCGCACCACATCCTACCACCCTACCCACTCCTTGTCCTCGTAATTCCTTCAAGTTGTCAGCCCCAGCCACTGCGCCGTGAGCACGCGACCACCGACCCTGCCGCTGGGATGTGCAGAGGAGTCCCTTGATCAAAACTTCCTCCTCGACATTACCAACTCGAGCCCAACCATGGACCCGATCGTCGACCAACCTCACTCGCCGGGGGAGCCGGACCTCCTGTCCTCGCTGGACTCACCTTTGGACAGCACTCCTGACCATGGGGCGTCGGAGAAGCCACCGACCGAGGCAGTGCCGCCACCACCACCGACCACAACGGCAGCCACCAAGCAAAACAGTCAACCAGAAGACGACATGCTCACCAAAACTTTCCGATATCTCTCGACTGCGACCCCCGAGACCCTTGGAAGCATCGGCGTCGGCCTGGCTGCCGCGACCTACGTCGTTCTCGGGAAGCTCGGCCTCATCCTCATGGGCGCCTTTGGCGGCGTCGTGCTGTTCATCTCCTACGAGGCTCGACATCCTGAGATCTCCCGGATCGTCCGGGGCGAGCGGGGCACAGAGGTGCTCACGCGACTGGGCCTCGACAGAGTTCCGGAGCCCAAGACTGACGACAAGGAAGAGGAGGAGCGCGCCATCAACGCCTTTGACGACTTCAAGCCCGAGACTCGAGAGGCCTTGGGCGGCTTCGTCGACGCCGTCATAAGAGACTACGTCAAGTGGTGGTATTCGCCCATCCTCCCCCGAGACTCGTCCTTCCCTCTTGCCTGCAGGAGGGTCTTCAATTCGTTCCTCATCTCCATTTCCAACGCCCTCTACCGCAAGCGACCAGCCGATGCTTTCCTCGACTTTCTCACTAATTCAACCTCCATCTTCATCGTTTTCCTCTCCGAGCTCTCCGCAGCATACTCCGACGTCCCCTCCGACTCGAATCTCACCGCCGCCGATGCCGTGTACAACTATCTTGCCGAGAACCCCGACTCGAGCCTCGCCAACCTCCTAAGCCAACCCCAACAAGCTGCCAAGTTCCGCATGGTGGCCGAGGACCTGCTCCGGTTCCTGGACAAGCCCACACACGCCTGCGACCCTGCGCGCATCTTCCTGCGGGAGATCCTTGCTGGTGTCGTTCTCGAAACGTCGCTGCAGACGTGTTCCAAGCCCGAATGGATCAACGGCTGGATCGTGTACCTTCTCGAGGCCGGTGAGCCAGACTTTAGTCAAGCCATCGATGTCGGTATGCAGACCGGGCCCGACACCACCATTGCGAGCATCAACAACGCCTTTTGCGACATTGACGGCAACGTGGGCAATATCAGCCTCGCCAAGCCAAGCCGAAGCTCGTTCGAGCGCCGCAAGGAGCCCACAATGGCCCATAAGAAGAAGCTGAGCAAGGCCGACGAGGAAATGGAGACAGCCATGGAAGAAATGAAGCGCATGAACGCCTTGCTGGCAAGGAACGAGAGCCGCGGCTCCAAGGAGCTGCCGAGGGCGTCCGAAGACCTGGGCAAGACCCTTCGCGACTCGCAACGCGACTCGACGGAAACAGACCCGAGAAAGAGCTCGACCTCTGGCGACATGTCACCCCGTTCGGCTTCTTCGGCGGACAAGCCTGAGGATGCGTCCGGCCATGCCGAGAGCCTACACTCCCCAATTACCCCACGCTCGACCATCGACGGCGCTAGCCAACGCTCGTCTCCCAAGGAAGAAGCGGGCAACGCCGGTCACTTTACCAACTTTGACCAGATCGTTCCCCCAGGCAAGGAGGAGCCCGAGGCACCCGGCGAGGGACCTAGAAGACCTAAACTGACGCTCCACAACGCCACCATCACTCTGCTGGACGACTCAACAGTCGACAACACACGGATCAGAACCAAGCCAACGTGGGACTACCTGGTGCAGATAGAGCCCGCATCGTCGCACTACGCCGGCTGGATGATCGTTCGCCGCTACGCCGACTTTGAGACGCTCCACGAAATCCTTCGGCGCATCGCCCAGGTCTCGGGCGCCACGGCTTTTACCGAGCTACACGCATCACTTCCCAACTGGAAGCTCCACACTCGCGAGTCTCTCAAGGGCGAGCTCGAGCGCTACATCAGGGATGCTTGCTGGTACCAGTCGCTCGCGGAAAGCGAGGGCATGAAGCGTTTCCTCGAAAAGGACCCTGGCAGCGGCCCTGGCGAGTCAAAGTCCGCGTTGGGCTGGGAGACGGTCGGCAAGAACATGGTGGACGTGCTGACACTGGGATCCAAGGGCGCCATGGAGGGCGGCAAGACGATTTTCGGTGGCGTCACGGGCGTCTTCAACACCATCGGTCTCGGCCCCCGTCGGCAGACTGCGTCGTCCCTCAGCGAGATCCAGACTCAGAGCCCCGCCCCGCCAAGCGGTATGCCCCCCAGGATGGAGAGCTTCAGCAGTCTGAACAGTATCTCCGCGCCTCGGAAGCAGCGTGACAGTCTCGACAGTCAGCGATCGTCCATCGTTTCCCTCCAGCCAGGCAAGATGGCGCCCATGGAGCGGCGGCCGAGCTACGACATGAGGGGCGAGCAGGAGCCTGAGGGTCTGAAGCCGCGCATGGATCGCTGGGACAGGAACTCGCCAGGTTTCGGTATGGGCATCAGTCGCGAGCACAGCCGGGCGTCCAGCCTGGCCGCGCTCCGGTCGCCGCTTAGGTCGCCCTCGACCCTGAGCCTGGAGAACTTCAAGCCGTACACGCCCACCGAGGACGCCCACCCTGTGAGCGACTCGCCCACTACCGGCGACGGCTCCATCAAGTCCCCCGATCATATTCTCTCCCGCGAGAACTCGTCCACAAATATTCTCTCCCCGCTGGGCCCCCCGACCAAGAGGAGCTCCCTCTCCGGCCCATCCCTTACGTCGCCAACAAAGAAGCCAGTCCGACAATACGCACAGCTCTCCGAGCCAGAGACGCGCGTCGCCGTCGAGCTCGTCTTCNNNNGTTATCAACGAGATGTACACGCTCTCCTCGGCCTGGAACATCCGACGCACCCTCCTGACAGCCGCCAAGTCCTTCCTCCTCCGTCCCGGCAACCCGTCCCTCATCTCCATCCAAAAGATGATGCAGGAATCCGTCATCGAAGGCAACGCCAGCGACGCGGGTATGGCATATCACCTGCGCAAGCTCCGTGAGAACACGATGCCGACCGACGAGGAACGTGCCGCATGGCCGGCGGAGATGACCGCCGACGAGAAGGAGAAGCTGCGCATCAAGGCGCGCAAGATGCTTATTGAGCGTGGTGTGCCGGCGGCCCTTACGGGCGTCATGGGCCAGGCTGCCACGACGGATGCCCTGGGCCGTATTTTCGACTGTCTTCAGATTGAGGACGTGTCGCGGGGTCTCATGTTTGGGCTGATCCTGCAGGGCGTGCGCGTGCTGACGCACTGAGGGGGATGTATGATATGGGAGGTCGCTGTACGACTACTACACTTTACGTATATTATAATGCATGACTAGACGAGAAGTCACGAGGGCCTGGCTTGAGGCTGGGCCATGTAGATGAATACATTCAGCATGGCTTTACTTTGAGGATTTGCATTTGAAGATGTGCCTGAGACTACTTCTTGGTGACATAGAGGCAGAAGACCCTGCGCATTGGGAGCAAACTGAGGACACCAGACTTGCCGGTGACGACTCTGGGCCCATTCGCCTCACTCCGTTTGTTGAAGGTCCGTTTGGTACTTTTGCTTAGGCATCAAGCGGTGACTGCCTCCGGTGCCTTTTTTGGTGCCTTCATTTCCCAGGTTGAGGGTGGATGCTCGCTCGGTCTGCCCTTGCCAGCCCCCCTGACCGAGAGTCCCACTCCACGCCAGCTGAGTCAGCAGTTTCCGGTTCGCCATAAAATTTTCCAGATCAATTCCTCGACCTCTCAACTTCTTCTCCTCCAACCCACGCGCAACAGCGCAAGCAACCACCCTCGAGGCTCGCCAGAGATCCTCAAAACCCTGCGATTGGATCCCCGACTGTCCGGCACAGTTTATTTTTGGGATCCAATCGCGCAATCCCGACAGGTAAGCT
This sequence comes from Plectosphaerella sp. P0831, assembly GCA_014635975.1. Lineage (NCBI taxonomy): Eukaryota > Fungi > Ascomycota > Sordariomycetes > Glomerellales > Plectosphaerellaceae > Plectosphaerella > Plectosphaerella sp. P0831. The sequence goes on from JACAFV010000077.1 coordinate 44,045, forward strand.
TCACGCGCAGATCTTCCTTCCCACCACCTCCCCCCCCCCTCCTCACCTGATGAGCACTTTTGTTACACAGTTTATGACCCGCCTTATATGGCTTGATTACAAAACAATTACACACTGAAAATCCTGATTCTGGACCTTTCACATCTCGCTTTCATTCCTCCATCTCTGTTTCGAGTTGGCGCTAACAGCTTTGAAGTAGGGAGGTTGTCTAGTGGCACGAGTCGAACCGGGCTGGGGATCGAGATGGGTGGCGGGATTTGGCTAGTTTATCAATCATATTTCTACCTCATACTGCCCATACGTCGTCTATCAGTGACAGGTGACTTGAATCAGATAGGCAGGCAGGGCACTTTGTTCTTTTTGACCCGAGAGCAATGTGCAACCAGGCGGGCCAAATTCAGGCATCATGGCGTTCAAGTAGGGCAGGTGCGTGGTAGGGGCGGTTGATGGATTTGTGAGAATAGGTTCAGGCAGTCAGTGATGGATTAGACTGGCGGAGTGGTCCAAGACGAGGGAGAGCCTGAATTTTCATAGATGTCTTCGGATGCCCGATGAGACCTTTCCGCTTGCTTCCCATATCTCATCTAGGATCGTCTGCGATTAGGAGACCGACTCGCGAGGCCGACGGTTTACAAACTCCATGCGGACTGACTGCTCAAGCCTTGAAGTCCACCTCAAGGAGATGCGCAGCCCTACACCCAAATTCGGGCGACACTCCTGTATGACCATCCCCGCGCAGCAGCCCGCCCGGTCGGTCCCACGACCAGAAACGAAGCCAGGCTAGATGCACGAACTTGTGATGGGTTCTCCTGGAATGGACTTGGAGGGAGATGGCTCCAGCCAACAACGCACAACCACGACCGACGATCTTAGGTCAAGAAGGGCTCGAGTGTGGTCCTAGTGGGAGACTCAAAATCAGATGGAAGTATGATCTCAGTCAGCTAGCGGAGAGATAAGGCTGATTTCACGTTTGGTCGCTGGATGCCAGTGGCCATGGGATATAGAGATCTATTCGGCGAGGTGCGTAGTGAATAAGACCATGACGCCTCACCGAAGCCATACGACTATTTCAGCCACCTACCTCGCCTCGGTGTGCTAGTAGATGAGGCGTAGGTAGCTCATCGCTTTCTCACCACGGGCAGCCATCGTTTGCCTGGAAAGAACGACCCAGTGCTTGAGTCGCAGGCAGGGGAAGGTGCGCCGAGTGGGGCAGCGATGACGTAACCGTGTCGCGGGGTAGAATCTGCTCTTCCCTTCTGAAGTGTCCCCTCGGCGACAAGTCCGTCAAGTCGTGTCCCTTGAGCGCAGATCCGGCCCAAGCCGTTTGAAGGAAACAAATCACCAATTTTTTCAGTCGGAGTATTTACCCTGCCGAAAAGAACGCCAAATCTCACCACCTCTGGTCGTTGCCGGTGGGTGGCGTGCAATCGATCGGCTCTGGCGGATGCAGCGGGTCTCGTGGCCGGCACCTTGCATCGACAAGAAGAATCCACCGCCCGTCGTGTTGCGCGGCCTGCATCTGCTGCAGCTGCATCGCCGGATGCCACTGTGCCGCAACTCGTGGCTCGGCGCCTCACGCTTAGGTTGTGTTCGGTCTCTGGTTCAGCCCAAGTCGCCCGGCAGATGTTGGTGCCCGAGGCGTTGCCCGAGGCGTCCACCTCCAACACAACGACCGTTGCCCGGCGCCGCCCGTAACGACGAGCACTATCAACAAGATCCAGGGAAGAGCTCCGGCTGTTATACCTGCTGCGACATGGAAGAGCCCTCGAGCAACAGTTGCAACACTCAGCAAAGACCTGGATGACTCACGTCATCATCGCGCTGCCGACTGCCATCGTCTGCAGCCCAACCACCCCCTGTCGACCACCACGGACCAATAGCAGTGTCAAGTCCATCACGCTGACGGCGGCCCCCGCTCCTCGTTGCACCGTCACTCGCAGCCTGATCCTGGCGAGCAAGCGACACCGCGGGAGAACCGGGCTCCCCGGATGAGAGGCCTCTTGTTGGCCCTACGAGGCACAAGCAGAGCACAGCACAGGGACACCGACGGGACGCTTTGCTTCCACCCTGTTCCGTCCGGCCTTGGAAATCCAGGCACGGCCAGAAACAAGCAAGGGCCGGTGTTGTTGGGCTGGAAGGCCAGCCAGGTCAGGTCACTGGGACGCCTCCAAGACATCGCGCCGTCGTCAGAAATCACCCACCGAAAACCCAAAAGTACCGGGAGCTAATAGACGCACCAAACCGGTACCTGGTTTCCTCAGCCCTCTAGGTACTCACCTTCACCCAGCAGCAGTGCCGTGACCTGCTGGCGCAGATTGGAACTAAGAAAGCGGCACCTGATCCCGCCGGCGAGACCAGACCACCCACACCACCTCTCTGTCACTGTCAGTCCAGTCCATCTGGTGTCTGTCCGTCCAGCCCCAGCCATCCCGAAACACTATCTGCCTTGCTCCTCTTCTCTCAGCCCCTCCACACTGGGTTTCTCTCCCTCCCTCCGTCATACAACAACTTCCATCCCACCCACGAGCAGCCGACCGACCGACACATCTGTCGCAGCACTGATTAACGACTTGCTTTCATCAAGCGACACAGCACCATCTATTTCACATCGAGTCAGCGACACTTCATTCACAGTAATCATCCTGGGCCATGGCCTACAGGGAGTCTTCCCGAGTCTACGCAGACGACCCCTTCTTCGACGATGACATTTACAACACCACAACCGTCCGTCGCTACAAAGTAGGACCCGGCCGCGTCGAGAGAGTCGAGGTCGAGGAGGCCGACGACACCCGTTCTCGCTACTCCGGCCACCCGCGAGCCTCTGGCGACCTGCTTCCGCCCCGCGCCTACCCCGAACGACCCCGCTCCGCATTCGAGACTCGCTCGCACCACCACCACGATGACTACCGCGAGGACCGCGACTGGGACCGCCGCTCCCGTGCGAGCGGCTGGGACCGGAGAGGGGACGACACCGAAGTTCGCGTCGACCAGCGCATCGAGCGCCGCGAAGATGGCGAGGTAAAGGTCGAGCGCCGTGTCGAGGAGCGCCGCGAGGAGCGCGACGGACCAGAGGTCGAGCGCTACCGCAAAGAGACGGAATACTACGCCCCCATCAGCCCTCCGCCCGTGCCGCAGCCTCCCGTCGTCATCAAGACCGCCCAAGCCGAGCCCCAAAAGATCATCGTCGAGAACCAGCCGCCTCCAGCCCCAGTCATCATCAGTCGCGACCTGGAGCGCGAGCGCGAGGACACCGGCGCCGTTGTTGTGCGGGAGCGCGAGCAGACGACCCGCGAGGTCGCGCGCCGGGACCCCCGTGACGACGAGTATTACTACCGCCGTGAGTCTCGCGAAGTCGGCCCCTACCGTCACGACCGCGAGTGGGTCGAGCGCCGAAGGACCCCTGAAGATGACGACCGGGAGTACTACATGAGGCGAAAGACGGTCATACGGGAGAGGACGCCCAGCCCCGACCACCACAAGCGCGACCTGGCTGGTGGTGCCCTCGCTGGTGGTGCCGTCGCTGCCCTGTTGGCCAGCCGCAAAGATGCGCACGGCGAGGTTGCCCCAGGCCGTGGCAGCAAGGTCTTTGCTGGCGCAGCCCTCGGCGCACTCGGAACCGAAGGCTTCAAGCGTGCTCGCAGCGCCTACCAAGAGAGATATGGCTCACGCTCGCGCTCTCGACATCGCATCGAAGGCAGATACGACCCCCGATATGACGACCGCTACGACAGCCGCTACGACGACCGCTACGATGACCGTTACGATCGGCGTTCACGGTCGAGGTCGAGGTCAAACTCGAGGTCCCGCATCAAGACTGGCCTGGGCGTTGCCGCAGCTGCGCTAGCCATCGCGGGCGCCGCAAAGTACTACCAGAACCGCAAGGTCACCAAGGAGGAAGCCAGTCGGGGCCGCAGCCGTACGCGCCACCGCGGTTCTTCATTCTCCAGCTCCCGCTCCCGCAGCACAAAAGCCCGCAGCCGCAGCAAGTCTGTCGTCGCCAAGGCTGCTCTGGGCACGGCAGCGGCTGCCGGTCTGGTCCAGCACTTCCGCAACCGATCAAAGTCGCGCAGCAAGTCGCGGGGCGCGCGGTCCAGGTCGCGCATAAAGCAGGGTGCCAGCATCGTCGCCGCCGGTCTTGCTGGAGGTGCCGCCAGCAAAATCTGGCAAGGTCGCCAGGAGAAGAAGGAGCAGCGCGAGCGTGACCTGAGCGATCAGGAGTACGAGGACGCGCGACGGGACAGGCGACGCCGCTCTAGGAGCAGGTCCCTGTACTCGGAGGACCGCGATAGGGATCGCGGGGCCCTCCCAATGGTGGAGTATGGCAACCAGCCCTTACCTCCTCACGCCCGGCCCCCTTACCCGCCCAGCGACTATGGTGATGAGTACGCTGACGATAGAAGGTCGCGTCGTCGCTCCCGTGGGGCGTCTAACTCGAGGTCTCCGTCCGTGGACGGGAGAAAGCGCAGCCGCAGCCGGCTGAGGTCCATGGCCGCAGCGGCCGTTGGCACGGGTGCCGCCGCCATGGGGATCAACCAGTACCGCAAGAAGAAGGAGCGGGAGCGGGAGGTCGAAGAGGACCGGCGGTCCAGGGAACCGTCTCTGAGCAGGGGCGGCTACAGTGACCGGGAACGGGACCGCTCCCGCTCCAGTCGCAGGGACAGGGATCGCAGACGTTCGTAGTTGTCTACTCGGCCAGTACAAACAAAGATTTCACGCTGACACGCTCCGTTCAGGTTACGAGAATGAGTCCAACCCCGACCCGTACTATGACGACTATGGCCGTCCCCCTTCACCCCCTCACGCCTCAGGCGGCGCGTACTTCCCGCCCTCCCAGAACGCCTCCAACCCCTCTCTGAACGACCCCTACCCGCCCTATGACCCGAACAGTTACACTGGTTATGGACCCCCACCGGGAGGCCCTCCACCCATGGCATCCGGTGGTACGGGTTACCCGCCGGCAGGACCCGGCGGTCCTCCTCGGGGTCCGGCAGCTGGACCACCGCCCGCTAGCTATCCCGGCCCTCCGCCGCCAGGGGGGCACCCGCCGGCCGGCAGACTCCCCCCTGACCATGTGAGTGATGAAACATTTTTCACTGCTCCGTCACACGATGTGCCGCCGCCACCAGCTGTCACGCGTGAGGGTGCGTCGATCTGAGTGTCTCTATTGTTGGGTTGACCAGACTGTATGGGAGATGATGGCTGACATATTTGTCTTGTAGATGGTCTAAGGTGGGAGAGGCGCACACGCAAGCTGCGCACTCGCGACAGCGACTCGACGTTAAGCTCTCCGTCGGATGATGCAGCCGCGGCGGAATCGACTGCAGCGGTTTCCACGGCGGCGTCCAAATCAGTCAAATGGGGCCAACTCTCGCCAAAGTCGTCGGCCACGCTTGAGCGACACCGTCTCGCGCAGGAGAAGCAGGCGGCAGAGGAAGCCGAGGCCGCAGCGCTGCGAAATGCACCCGTGACGCTCTCGGAGAGACAGCTCGCGACGCTTCGGCCGGCTCCGATTCGTCGAAGGTCGTCGGATCCAACGTCAGACCGGCCCGTGATGAGGCGGCCACACCCGGACTCGGACTCGGGGTCTGACATCGAGGAGCTCCCGGATCGATTTGATCACTACGGCCGGCCGATTGACGAACGTGGCCTGGGACCGCCAAGGTCTCATTATCGTTCGGGAAGCTTTGAGCATCGCTCTCGCCATACGGGGGAGGTGGATCTTCGAGGAGCATATCATGTTGCGGGTGTGGATATGGATGATCCTGCGGTGAGGCGCATTGTGGGTGATGTTGAGGGTGTGTTGTCGGGGCAGAAGCGGTGGACAGATTTGTTGCAGGATGTGCTTGCGGCGCAGCATGGGGACACGGATGAGGAGGAGGAAGAGAGGAGGCGACGGAGGCGGAGGAGGGGCCGGAGTGGGTGATGGGTTTCTTTGGTTTATGTTCTCTCTTGTGTTGTTTCCTTGGGGATTTAGAGGATGGTGGTTTACGACTTTATGACCTCGATTTGTTGGCTACCTTGGGCTAGACTCATGATGCAGAGGTTGGATAATGAGATGACGATTTGTCAAGGTCTGAGTGTTCTTGGTCGGTTGTTGTTGTGTCGAGAATCTTGAGAGATCAAGCCTGATGCTAACAGAACGAGCTTGACCTTTGAATCGAGGCCCTCGTCGTCTTGGTACCTTCCTGGAAAGCCTGCCCCCCTTGCGATACTGTCCTGACCCCTAATTCCTTTTCGTGACACGACTAAGCGAACGCTGGTCCCATCTTGACTCCGTCTTAGAGGGAAATGAGAGGACTTTCAACTCTTCAATGCAAATATTCAACTGTACCATCTCGACTACCATGTAGAGACTTGGTCGGAAGAGCCAGCCTGTCTTCCACAACTCTGGAAGCTCTCCTTGTCTCGACAGTGGCTTGATCCAGCCCATTTCTGCCGAGTCTATCTGCGTCTTATCGGCATCTCATGGAAAGCTATCGAATCCTTGCTTGATTACTGGCCAGCCTGACGTGCCTCCGCTACTGCTAGCTTCAAGGCGGCAAGTCTGTTAGGGGCGTATTACGAGAGTAGCGATGCTATTCGATGCCTTAACTCAAAATCTCCTTTTTAGCAAACATGGCACGTGCTCTGTCCCCATAGCAGGCTGCACGGCAGGTTCGATTTCACAGCAGGGTCGACATCACAGCAGGGTGAACTTCACGGCAGAGTCAAGAGTCAAGGAACTTCTCTTCACGACACCTCACAACTCGTCCATATCCTTCTTTGGCCTTCGATTCAACTCATTCTATCCTCGGCAACATATTCGATCTCAAAGTGCACAAAGAACAAAGGAAAACTTCCATACACCTCACGTTTTATTCACATCATTCTCAGTCTCTGGCTTAGTCCACCTGCTTTTCTCAGGGGCAGGTCCGATCTTACTGTGGCGGCAGTACTGATCTCATTCATATCATTCTCAGTCTCTGTCCTTGAGTCCACCTCATTTTCTCAGGGGGAGCAGGTCCGATCTTGCCGTGACAAACTAATCTCATTCATTGTTTTCTAATTCTCTGTCCTTGAGTCCCGTTTCCCAGGGGTAGGTCCGATCTCACCCCCTTTCAAGGTGCAGGTCCGGTCTTGCCGTGGCGGCAGTACGAATCTCATTCATATTCTTCCAAGTCTCTGTCCTTGAGTCCACCCCCTTTTCTCAGGGGCAAGTCCGATCTTACCCCCTTATTCAGGGGTAGGTCTGATTAATCTTTTTACCTTTTCCGGGGGTAGGTCCGATCTTGCCGTGGTATTGAACGGATTCTGCTGCGGCAGCACCGATCTTGCCGTGTCCGCACTGCGTATTTGCAGTGATTCAGGGCATCGACGTGCGGACCTTCGGACGGTCGCTCCCCCAAATTACTATAAAAGACGATCCTCTACAACCTGACGACCTACTTTTTTCTCTTCCACCCACCAACAACCATGAAAGCTCCAACAGCTCCAGCATCCCCCAACAGCTCCAGCAGTTCCAGTGTCCCCAAGATGGCTGGAGGACAGAAGAGAAGAAAGGGTGTCGTCCCTACCCCAGTGAGTCTATCTATTCTCTTTGTGGTACAACAGGTCGGACCTTCGAAGAGGTCAAACGCCTGAACAAGTCGCGCAAGTCGACAGGTCGCGCAGATGATCAAATCACTCTCTCGTCCATGATGCTCTTCGTAGATGGTCGACAATTGCAAATGTGGAATCGACGAGGCAGATTGATTGAGACCCATGATCAACATCTTCTCCTGACCAACAGGTTGTCCATTGCTGCCAATCAACCGACTGCCCGACCTTGCCACAGCAGCGACCTCTCGCCATGTTCCATCCTTATGAATTGACTGACCACTACTAATGCACTACCAGGCAACACCTCCCAAGCCACACATCTACGATGCCGACGCCTACCTGAAGACAGTCTGCGTCCGCCATCGGTCCAAGGGAGTTCCTCATCTAGCATACAAACCTCCTCTTTCTGAGAACGATATCAAGAGCCATGCGATTTATTTTTACTACGCAGCCACGAGGAAACCAGACCCCCCTCTTCACACTACCAAGGCACCACCAGCCAAGCCTCGGCCAATGGAACTGTTTGATGAGGCCAAGTCTCTGCCTAGAGAAACCTCAGTCGGATTCACCGTGGGCTACGTGGCCCTTGACTACGACACAACAGATGCACGTCGTGCACTCGGAACAAAGACAATGGATCTGGACCCCGCCTTCAAGGATGTCGTTGAGAAAGGCAACAACAACTACAACATGAAGTCCACCCTGCACGACAGTGTGGCCATGAATGGCCTGGACAGCCTCCCACTGATCAACATTCAAAGCAACCGGCTCTTCCGCGTGGTGTGCCCCGTCATTAACGACAACGGCACGGTACCAACAAAGCTGACATACTTCATGCTGGCCAACCCCGATGAGTCGGGCATATGTGAAGCCTACCGCTGCGATGGCATCAACAAGGATACGATCTTCATGCTTCCCCAGTTCCGCAATGACAAGTACGCGAGCAGGCAGGAACATCTCGGCACGATGAGGGGAACACTTGGTGAAGAAAGGAGCCGCCTATTCAGCCGTCTTCCATCTGGAGTTAAAGTTCGCGTGCCTGCCTCGGAGACTGATCCGGAAGGTTCCGCCGACGAGGCACCCCCGTCGACAGTCGTCGCCGGCTTCAACACCACAGTTGCCACTGTCGATACCAGAACGAAGCGGCCACTCACGTCGCAGCATGGAGGCAACGAGATCAGCCAGCTCCCCAGGCTTCCTATAAATTCGAGCAGGCTTATGCCACCTCCGCCCAAACCTCTCCTCACCACATCCAACCGACCTTCCACCTTGATCGACGACCCAACTCGCGACAAGAACCTCAGCAGGTCCTCTACCACCAACACCAACATTCTCACATCGATCGAAAACACCGATCCCAACGACCAGATGCGCCCTCGCAGCCACACCATGGTTGGACAACCCACTTCCGGAGCCGGAACCATCATGACTGCCGTCAGCACCATGGCAGCTGACGCCAACCAGCCCGCTGGCAACGGTCAGGCCTACGGCCGCGACGTTGGCCTCTTCCTTCTCATCGCCGAGCAGGCCGAGTGGAAGCTTGAGCGTCGCCAGGTCGAGATTGCCTGGGAGGAGTTCCTCGTAAGTTTATTCGCAGCAAATCTCACTGGCCGTGCATCAACTGACATCCTTGTGCCACAGAGCGAGCACCCCGACTTCATCGAGTGCGTCGGCGAGCTCACCCCCGACCAGGTCTACGACATGGTTGTCACCTTTGAGGAGGAAAAGTGCATCAAGGAGTACCACCACCTGCGTGCGACTATCTTCACTTATGCCAAGCGTCTGAAGCAGATCACCCCCGGTCAGACTATCAACCGCTCCGCTCTTGCTCACAAGGCGTCCGATCACATCAAGGAGGCCATGCGTCAGAATGGCAACAACCACACCGGCGGTGTCATGGATCCCGAGGAGGCCAGTCTTTGATCTCACTATGGACGCATCTCGATACAGACGCAAGGCAGGAACACATGGTTGATGGCAAGAGCAGGATGCAGCTGGAGGGTCATCACATGGGTTCGCAAAGCTGGATTGCAGGTACGGGAGAGAAGGAAAGGTCAGCGAAGTGAATTTTCAGGTCGGCGAAGTGAGCTTTAGGCACCGTTTCCATAGCCACTGAATCAGCGTTGATTTGCGCACCGATTGGAAGTGACTTGAGTTGTGATGTGACCTCGGTGAGGGCTGATTCGGTGATGCGGAACTTGGCGGTGAGCCACCAATCCACCTGCCCAGGGCGAATGTGATTCACCTTCAGCGGGAGGGTGATGCAGCTATCCGACGAAGGCGCCATTGAATCAGATGCGTCAATCAGATGAAAAATGGACGGTAAACTGACGCAGACGTCTGATCTCTCGCCGGCGCAGTTGGTAAGGAGAGGCCATGGCAAAGGCAGGTCGTCTGTGTCCTCTTTTTTTCTGCCGGTCGCCGCTAGAAGAATCCATCATCACCGCCCTGGAGAGCGGGCACACGTTTGCAGGCAGGAGAACACACGCGCCTCGTCTCTGCCCAGCGGGTTCCTGCCATCTTTCCGTCTCCCAAACCCACGGAAATCCCCGATCAAATTACTTCAATTCACTCCCAAACAATTCACCGAGTTGTTTTTGCAGAACGAATACCCCAGCGGCCGTACTTTCCTCGTGTCAAAAAAGCGCTCCTGCTGCTTTTGTTTTGCTCACCCCTCACCGTCCCACTTTATTCGGAATCGCAGCAACCTGAACCACTCGAACGGCGTCAAACCGGGTTTAGGCGAGCAAACGGACGACGAAACACTGAAACGCCCCCTTCCACCAGTGCTGAACTGATCCACAATCCCGAGTTCTCACTCTCTCCACGTCTCCTCCTACCAACCTCATCTCGCCCCCTCACCCGAACGTCTGACGCCTGCTTGTTTGCCGGCCAGACGCTTCACACATACCCCTCACCGCTTTCATGTCCTTCATCCGCGAGGCCCCAAGGGTCGACCTCGTTGGCGATGTTGCGGGCGGCGAGCTCTTCTTCATCCACGGCGAGGGCCTCCTCCTGCACTGCCTGAAGGATGCCACCGTCGACTTTGAGGGTAAGTTTTGTTTGCCCACCACCTCATGCACATACTGACCCCTCCTCCTAGACAACGCCTTCCAGCTGGTGCACGCCGTCTACGTCGTTGAGAAGCTCCTCCTCCAGCTGAGGCAGCGCGGCTGTCTCTTTGACATTGTCTTCTTCGAGGACCACGCCGACACATGCATGCCCGGCTTCATCCGGTGGAAAGCCGACGATGTTGACGCCGCCGCGCTCAAGTATGTCATCGCCAGGAAGATCCTCATCCAGCACCTGCGGCGGTTCTTTGCCGAGAGCAAGACTGGCGCCCATGATACGGCTGTGCACGTCTTTGGCGGACTTGGCGATGAGGCATTCAAGACGTACCTGGACGAGAAGACCGTCCGCTACGTCTTCTGCCACCCCGGCTTCGAGGACCAGGACACCCGCAAGAAGGAGCTCCTAGAGGAGATTATCTACCAGCTTGTGGCCGGTGGTTACCACGTCGCGCTGCTGGACAACGTGACCTTCCAGAGCTCAAAGGTTTGTTGCAGCCATTTCTTCAGTTCGACTTGATTCCTGTGCTAACTCTGTTTCTAGATCTTCGCGAACCTCATTGCAGCCTACAAAGTCGAGGCCCGTGAGGACCAGTCCGAGACGTACGCAAACCGCCACCCCACTCACGGCGACCAAACGCCCCTGCTGGACCGCATCGACACCCCCCTCCTGCGGGAGAACATTGCCGGCCCGGACGAAGACAGGATCACCCTCCGCGAGGCTCTCATCGTGGCTGCCCTGCGTCACATCTACGAGTCGAACCCAGACGCCATGCCCAAGAACGTCGCCGTTTCGCTGCTCATCCACGCAGCGGCCCTGCGCGAGGCCTCACTTGCCGAGCGCGCCTGTGTCGGCAAGGCCAAGGCCCCTGTCGACTACAAGGAGTTCCTGAGCGCCGCTGCCTTCCTGTGTAACGATCTCCAGCAGGACGGCTCTATCAAGAACCTCACTTGGGATCTCCACGACCTCATCGATGGCAACGTCCTCGCATGGATCGACGGTAACCTGGAATACTGGGACGACACCCCCAACGCCGTCAAGGCCCGATTCGGCCTACTGGCAGACCTCACCTTTGGAGACGAAGTTGAGCTCAAGGCTGCCGTTTCCAGCGATTTCCAGTCCCGCTGCGAGGGCCTCGACCAGAAGACGTGGGAAATCCCAGCCTCCTCGGCTTCGACTTCAGGCCCGGTGTCTGTGTTGCCCTTCTCCCACCCAGTCCTCGACGCCTACTTCGAGCCCGTCCAGGTGACAACGGACGGCACCCTGAAGTCTACGTCCGCCATGACAAGGGTCTTCAAGGAGGCTGCCACTTGGAACAGTAAAAAGGCCGCCCTGGATCCCCGCAGGATTCCGAAGCCCCCTAGCTTCTTCGCACGTCGTCGCCACCAGTGGCTGATGGCTGACGTCGTCGCCTATGCTGCCTCGCTCACGGGCGTCACTGGCAAGGCTCTCAACCCCGAGGTTATTGTCTGCGGCCCCAAGCTCGCCACGAGGGCTAAGCCTAAGACAGAGGACAAGAAGCACACGAAGAAGGTCGGCGGTCGCGCCGCGGCTCTCGAGGCCGCCGCGGCTACCGCGGCTAAGAAGAACGACAAGAAGAACGCCACGGCTCTGTCTAACTGGAAGTCCACCGTCGAGCGCCTGGAGAAGGTGAAGACCGTTCAGGAGCAGTATCTCGATGCTCTTGATTTCCTCAAGGGTTCCTCTGACGAGGCCGAGGCAGCTGTCGGCGCGGAGGTCAGGCTGTACCTTTGCTACAAGCTCTGGCTCCTGTGGGAGAGCCACCGCGGTAAGCCTACCAAAACGGACGCCCTCAGCATCGTGGCCATGCTCTTCGATCAGCTGCAGCGGCTGTCAGAGCAGTTCGGCCACACCAAGCAGGTTGTCGCCGCTGCTAAGGCTATTGCTGGCCTCGCTGGCCTGCCCGTGAGCATCCCGGTTGAGGCGGCGCCCCCGTCGCGCCCCCTCCCCTTTACTATCGATGTATCCCCTGAGAGGGCTATGCCTATCACCTCGGATGCCAAGCACTTCCAGCTCGCAAATTCCGGCCCATACATGAGCCGTAACTTCGACTCGAGCCCCGATCCTCGCGTGCCCTTTGCCCCTGACGCCTGGCAGCGCGAGGTCCTCGATGCTATCGACGATGACAAGAGTCTCCTGGTTGTTGCGCCTACATCTGCCGGTAAAACCTTCATCTCCTTCTACGCGATGAAGAAAACCCTTCAGGCCAACCACACCGACATCCTCGTCTACGTCGCCCCGACAAAAGCCCTCGTCAACCAGATCGCCGCTGAAATTGCCGCCCGATTCTCAAAGACCTACCCCGGCAGCGACGCCGGCAAGTCCGTCTGGGCCATCCACACGCGCGACTACCGTGTCAACAGCGCCGTCGGATGCCAGGTTCTCGTCACCGTTCCTCACGTTCTGCAGTCGATGCTGTTGGCCCCTAGCAATGCCGACCGCGCCGCTGGCTGGGCGCGCAGGGTCCGCCGTATCATTTTCGATGAAGTCCACTGCATCGGCCAGGCTGAGGATGGTGTTGTCTGGGAGCAGCTTCTCCTCCTGGCTCCCTGCCCCATCGTTGCTCTGTCCGCCACCGTCGGCAATGCTGGCGAGTTCCGTGACTGGCTCGCCGACGCGCAGGCTCAGAAGGGATATGAGCTCAAGATGGTCGTTCACGAATCGCGTTACTCCGACCTGCGCAAGTTCATCTACCACCCTCCTGAAGGCGAGGCTCTGCCGCGTGTCCTCGTGGCTCCTCGCTACCTCCCCGCCCCGGCCCTGGACGAGGGCGTCTACCGCAGCTCGGACTTCCGCTTCGTGCACCCCATCGCTGCGGTTCTCGACCTGTGAGTATCACTGTCCCCAATTTTTTGGTGAAAATACTGACAATCGTGTACAGTAACCGCGGAAGTCTCCGTGACGTGAGTCTCGAGTCGAGGGACTGCCTCACCCTTTGGGAGGCCATGACAAAGCTCCAGACGCCCGAGTTCCCTGTCAGCAAGGCTCTCGACCCCAAGAAGTTCCTACCTGCCATTCCCACCAAGAATGACGTTGCCCGCTGGGAGAAGGAGCTGAAGAAGGTTCTCCAGACCTGGACAGAAGACAAGACGTCGCCGTTCGAGAAACTACGCAGCCAGATGCAAGCCGGTCTCGCTCTCGACCAGAAGCAGCCGCCGAAGCTTGCCGAGGGCGCCAAGTCGAGCATCATCCCCCTCGTTTACCGTCTCTACGAGCAGGGCTCGCTTCCGGCGCTCATGTTTAACTACAGCCGAAGCGACTGCGAGGAGCGCGTCCAGGAACTGGTCGGGCACCTGCAGGCCGAGGAGGCGCGCTGGAAGGAGGCGAGCAAGGAGTGGAAGTCCAAGATTGCCGACTATGAGGCGTGGCAGAAGCGCATGGAGAAGGATAAGAACGGCAAGGCCAAGGTCTCCAAGGAGAAGATGTCCAAGGCTGAGGCTGCCCGCGCCGCTGCTGAGATTGAGAGCAGCCCCTGGGCATCCTTCAACCCCGATGCCCCTCTTCCCGGATTCACCCTGGGCGACAACTCGGCTACTAGCGCTACCGAGCTGGAGAAGCTCATCGATGGTCTCGGCAAGGACAAGGTCGCGCCTTGGATGGCCGAGGCCCTCCGCCGCGGTGTGGGTGTGCACCATGCCGGTCTCAACAGGCGTTACCGTCAGCTGTAAGTGTGACCTATCCTCCTTTTTGACGCATCTACTGACCGCCCTCCTAGGATCGAAATCCTCTTCCGTCGCAAGTACCTCCGCGTCGTCGTGGCCACCGGCACACTGGCGCTGGGTGTCAACATGCCCTGTAAGACCGTCGTCTTCCTCGGCGACTCGGTCTTCCTGACGGCCCTCAACTACCGCCAGGCCTCGGGTCGTGCCGGTCGTCGTGGCTTCGATCTGGTCGGAAACGTCGTTTTCGCCGACATCCCCGCCTCGCGCGCCCTCGAGATTATGTCGCTCCGCCTACCCGACCTGCGCGGCCAGTTCCCCTCATCGACGAGTCTGGTGCTGCGCATCATGGGCCTCCTCGACGGCACCGCCGGCAGCGACTACGCCGTTGCTGCCGCCAACGCGCTGCTCTCCCAGAAGCGCGCTTACCTCGGTGGCCCCGAGGCGGCCGTAGCTGTCAGGCATCACCTGCGCTTCTCCATCGAGTACCTCCGCCGCCAGCACCTCCTGTCCGCGGAGGGCACGCCCATCAACTTCTCCAACCTTGTCAGCCAACTCTACTACGTCGAAGACTCGGCATTTGCGCTGCACGCGCTGCTCAAGGGCGGATACCTCCACAAGCTCTGCGCGCGTGTCGGCGAAGCAGAGGCCGCCGTTGTCAATGAGCTCATGCTCGTTCTCGCCCACATCTTTGGCCGCCTGCCTGCGCCCAGCGACGCGTGCACGCTGCCGCCTCTGCCCGAGGACGCCTTTGCGATGCTCAGCGACCACGAGACGGAGACGCGCGGGCTTTACAAGAGCTACGTGCAGTCGTACATCTCGCAGCACATCCAGGGCAAGCCGGACAACCGCCTCCCACTCAGCGGCACCGTCGTTGGCAACGCCGACCCTGAGGCCCCCGCTGTGCCCTGCGGCTCGACCGGCGCCCCGGCCATCCGGTCTCTCTTCTCGGCGCTCTCTGGCCACGACGACAACACCATCGGCTCGGTGCGCGAGCTGTGCGACACAGTTCGCGACGGCGTCTTCCTCGAGCCCTCGGCCATGCCGCACATTGACGTCGCATCCGGCGCGAAGCACAACTCGTACCTCCTCGACTTCTTCAAGATGGGCGACCTCCACGCGCTGGTGCGCGAGAACGGCATCTCCGACGGCGACGTGTGGTTCCTCCTCAAGGACTTTGACATGGTTCTCGCGACCATTGAGACGAGCCTGACCAACTTTATGAAGGCCGAGGCTGTCGACGAGGGTGATGATGAGGAGCAGGATGAGGAGGGTGATGAGGGTGATGAGGATTGGCAGAAGAGCGGCGCGGCTCCGGCTGCGGCTGCCGCTCCGGCTGCGGACGAGGACTCGGAGCCGGACTGGGACAATGACTCGGATGGTGGCGAGGACGAGGGGGAGAGCCTGGTGCATGTGCTCAAGGCGTTCTCGGCGCTCAAGGCGCAGTTCACGGAGAAGTTCTTCCAGGTCGGAGCTTAGATGGGGAGATGCCTGTCTTCAGATGTGAGTGTATTTGGGGGTACTGTCAATACGACTAGCATCTCACGTCATGACTTGTGTGTACTTGAGGTGATGGCTAACTTGCAGCTGGGATGTTTCGACTGGTGTGTGCATTGGACGTTGAACCCTGAAGATTCGAGATTTTAGATACAAGACGGGATGTCATCTCTCTTGAACTTTGCCCATCCAATTACTTCACCAACACGCCGTAAATATGCGGCAGCGTGTGATACCACGGCTCATCCAACGGCTGCACAAGATCAACCCTTTCCCACGGCCCAGCCCGCCTCAGCGCCGTCTCCGTGTCCCTACACAGCTCGCAGCCGCCAATAATGGTAGGCCAGACGAGATTGATGATGCCTAGACATGTCAGCACATGCGCTCCTCGGTCAATCCGAAGACGAGACTCACGCTGGTAGATTCCAACCAGAAGATTCCCCCGCACCCGAACATGCTCGTAGACATAAAACCGGCCACCCTTCTTCAGCGAGCGATACAGCGCCTTGAGATTGGCCTCCTGGTCAGGAATACCGCACAGGCACAGTACCGAGACGATGCAATCGACCGAGCCATCTTCAATACGGCCATCCCATTTCCCAGGATCAGCAATAGACTCGATGCCGACGGGCACAATCTCATACACGTCCGCAAGACCAGCTGCATCCGCGCGCCGGCGCAGTTCCGCATGCGAGCCGGCATTAGGTTCGACGCCATAGACTTTCGTCACGTCGTTCGGGCGCGAACCACCCTTGCGGCGCGATACCTCGCCGCTTCTTGTCCCCGACGCTGACGCGGAAGAGTCGACTTTTGAGAAAATGTCCACCCACATGCCTGTCCCGGGGCCGACTTCGATGACGACACCGCCGACGGGGGCGACGACGGGAACGGCTTGGACCCGGCCGCCGAGGACCCGGCCCTCGAGGAGGGGGAGGACGCGCTTCTCGGCTGTTTGGCGCACGCCGGGGCCGGCCCAGGCCCAGAAACGGCTGAACCAGACAGATTGCAGACGGGAGGGGGAGAGGAGGATGGCCCAGTCGTGGGTTTGGAGGAGGGAGAGGATGGTGCCGGGGAGGTAGTAGAGGGAGAAGCCCATGAACAGCCAGGGGTCGAGAAGGCCCCAGAAGGCGTCGGAAAGGGCGCCCATGGTTATCTGCGTGGGGGAAGGTTGTATGAGATGGTGGTGAACAGGAAGAGGTTCGGTCGACGGCGCTGCGTTGTAAGCGATGTTAGTCTTGGAGATGGTCTTGGCCGAAGAAACTCCGTGATCGCGCCCCTGGATTATCAATGTCAACCCCTCATCTCATCTCACTGCACTCCCCACCCCCAAGCCCTTGATCATCAAAACGCTTGTATGCTCTATTGTCGTCTATCGTCACCCATATTCTAAGCCCCTCACAGCTCATCGTGCATCTTCGGCTTCTCCGGCCGACCACTGTCAGCGTGCAGGTCGACGGCGAGCTTCCCCCGCCACTTCTGCCATAGGCTCCAAAAGTCCTTCTCCATGCCGCTCTCGAGCTGGTCGGGCAGCACGACAACGTACTCGACGTAGAGCTTTCCATATTGCACCTCGTGGTAGACGCTGTCAATATCCTCGTGCCAGATGGGCATGCCCTCTCCGGGGATGGTCTCGACGAGATTCGGCTGCACGACCTGGCCCCTCTCGCGGCCGAGGCGCACGATATGGCCGTCCATGTGGGTGATGTTGCGCGTCCAGTCGCCCATCCAGGCTTCGCGCAGCGACAAGATCTCGCGCCAGTACAGGTCGTCGCCCTTGCGGCGGAAGAAGACGCCGTCGACGTGGTCCGGGTTGTCGTGGCCGTCGAGGGCGGGCTCCTTCTCGGTGAGGGTGACGACGAGGTTTCCGGCGACGTAGTCAGGGCTCTCGTCGGCCTCGTTCTCATAGACAATGTCGCTGTCGCGGCCGGCGCCGCGCTCGATGTTGAGGGACACGGTGGTGGGCTTGCGGATGACGCGCTGGCCGCCACACGTGTTGCAGCGGTGCTTGATGGACTTTCCGCGGCCGCCGCAGGCGTCGCACTGCATCTGGACCTGCTGGTACATGCCGGGGGCGAGTTGGTGCTTGACGATACGGACGCCGCGACCGCCGCAATGCGGGCACTGGTCGACCTTCTTGTCGGCCGAGCCGGTACCCTCACAGTCCTCGCAGATGTGCTGCTTCTCCCACTGGAACTCGGTGGTGCGGCCGTTGTAGAAGTCGCGGAGGGAGATTCCGATCTTTACGTTGACGTCTGGTCCGTTGCGCTGGCCGTGCTGGTGGCCGTAGTGGCCGCCGCCGCCGAAGAAGCGCGAGAAGACGTCAAAGGGGTTATGCTGGCCGCCGCCGCCGCCGCGCTGCTGGTGCTGCTTGAGGCCCTCGTGGCCATGACGGTCGTAAACTTCGCGCTGCTCGGGATCGATAAGGGCCTCGTACGCCTCGGACACGCCGACGAACTTGTCTTTCGCTGTCTCGTCACCCCTGTCGGCGGGGAATCAGCATGGGGCAGGGGAAGCGAGGAGGGGAAGACAACGGGGATGGAAGGAACTCACGGGTTCTTATCGGGATGGTACTTCTTGCTGAGCTTCCTGTACGCTTGCTTGATCTCCTTGTCCGTCGCCGACTTGCCAACGCCGAGGACGTTGTAGTAATCCTCGGCGCAAAGCACGAGGGTGACGAAGGCCAGCACTAGCAGCGCCAGCGCCACGCCCCGGTGCAACATGTTCGATGCTGTGGACAGGGGCAAGAGAATTGGAGTCTGTGGTCGAGATCTGTAGCTGGCGGGGAGGTATAGGTCGAAATGAGTGTGTGGAACAAGTCGAGTCCCGAGGTCGTGGGAAGGGGAGGAAGTTCAAGTCTGGGGTGTGGCCTTTGAGCTGCCACTGTTTTGTCGGTCCTCTGGCCGCCAGAGGAAAGATCCAACGTGTTAATTCGGCGCGCCAGGGTCCGATAAGAGATGCGCCAGATCGGCGCTAGAGGGCTAAGATAAGGATTGGGAGCTCCTGATAAGAAAAATGTTGATGGTTTGGACGATGCCTCAATTCGTGCATAATCGGCTTGGGGGGGTTCAGGGACAGACTTGCAACAGGAAAGACCTTTTATGTGGCCGCGAAAGTTGGAAAGAAGTGAAGCTTTTGATTTACTGAATCAATTTGATGCATTCATTGCCATCGGATACTTAGACTGCAGCTTGAAATCGTTGATGTTGAAAGCCCCGCTTTGTGGCTCGCCCCGTTAATCCAATTCCAGCTCCAAACTTGGCCGACAATAGGCAACCTCCAACATCCCATTTCCATTGTCCGTCCCATCATCCGTTTCTTCCTCCTCGCGACTTCGCTCGTCTGATTGTGCTGCAGACCTCGGCCAAGGCCACCCGACCTAAGCAGCATCATCAACAGCTTCAACATCACCAGCCATGTCGAAAAAGTACGCTTTCATCCCCATGGAGGACGACGAGGTCGGCCCTGCCAAGGTTCAAAAGTCAAAGTCGAAATCCAAGTCGCATCGTCGCGAGCGGGATAGGGGCGAACGCAGCGAACGATCGACACGGCGGCGCTCGAGATCACGGTCGCCACAGGCTTCCCGACAGTACCGAAGACACGACAAGGACGCTGAGGACAGGTGGGCCGACGAGGAGCCCCCGTCCGACCTGGACGAGCCCGAGTTTGAGGAGTCGGCCCCCAAGAGGGTCAAGGTCGATCACGACGACAGCAACCGAAGAAACGAGCCCGCCGAAGATCCCGCCGACCTTTCCGACGGCGCGCGGGAGGAGGCGGAACGACAGAAGGACATTGAAGAGCGCGAGGCGTTCGCCAAGCGGCTGCGCGATCGCGATGGGAACAAGGGCAAGGACAGAGACCGCGAGAGGCGGCCTGGTCCCGAATCGGCCGCCGACCGGCTCGCAGCCATGCCTGACCTGCGACTGCGCAGCCGGCAGCAATACCTACAGAAGAGGGAGGCCGAGAAGCTGGCACTGCTGCGCAAGCAGGTGGCCGAGGAGACGGAGGAGCTGCGCAGCGGAGTGCGGCTGTCAGACCGCGAGAAGGCAGAGTTTGCCAAGAATCGCGAGGTGCTGCGGCTGGCCGAGGAGCGACTCAAGATTGACGACCACCGCGATGGCTACCATATGCCAGAGGACTACATGACGGAGCAGGGCAAGATCGACCGCCGGAAAAAGGAGGACGCCCTTTACAAGCGCTATGTCGACAAGGACGAGTACGGGCAGGAAAAGTTCGTGACGGAGCACGAGGAGTGGGAGCTTGAGCAGGTGGCCAAGGCAAAGGCACAGATCAACCGCTCCGAGCGCGAAAACGACGACTACAGCTATGTCATGGACGAGGACCAGTACATCCGCTGGACGCTCGACTCGCGGCTGCCGGGCGAGGGCAAGACCATGTCCAAGGAAGATGCGTTCCTGGCAGCGCAGATTGACGCGGCCGAGAAGAAGCAGCTGTCGATACAGGAGACGCGCAAGAGCCTGCCCATCTACCAGTACCGCGACGACTTTCTGGCAGCCATGGAAAAGTATCAGATCCTGGTCATCGTCGGCGAGACGGGCTCGGGAAAGACGACGCAGCTGCCGCAGTACCTGCACGAGGCTGGCTACACCAAGGGCGGGCTCAAGGTTGGGTGCACGCAGCCTCGTCGTGTAGCTGCCATGAGCGTGGCGGCGCGTGTTGCCGACGAAGTGGACTGCAAGCTCGGCCAGGAGGTTGGCTTCTCCATCCGTTTCGAGGACAACACAAGCGACAAGACGGTGTTGAAGTACATGACGGACGGCATGCTTCTGAGAGAGTTCATGACAGAGCCGGACCTCGCTGGCTACTCTGCCATCATGATCGACGAGGCGCACGAGCGGACGGTTCACACGGACATTCTGCTGGCTCTAGTCAAGGACCTGGCGCGTGAGCGGCCGGATCTAAAGCTGCTTATTTCGTCTGCGACGATGAACGCGGAGAAGTTCGCGGCTTACTTCGACGACGCCCCCATCTACAACATTCCCGGCCGACGGTACCCGGTCGATATCTATTACACACCGGCGCCCGAGGCCAACTATCTCACCGCAGCCATCACGACCATCTTCCAGATCCATACGACACAGGGCAAGGGAGATATCCTCGTCTTCCTCACGGGTCAAGACGAGATTGAGGCAGCCGAGCAGCAGATCACCGACACAGCGCGCAAACTTGGCAACCGCGTCAAGGAGCTCGTCATCTGTCCCATCTACGCCAACCTACCGTCAGACCTGCAGGCCAAGGTGTTTGAGCCGACGCCCGACGGCGCGCGCAAGGTGGTGCTGGCAACAAACATCGCCGAGACGTCGCTGACGATTGATGGAATCGTCTACGTCATTGATCCTGGCTTCGTCAAGGAGAACATGTATAACCCGGCCACGGGCATGTCCAACCTGGCTGTGACGCCGTGCTCTCGTGCGTCGGCAAACCAGCGCAGTGGTCGTGCCGGGCGTGTCGGGCCTGGCAAGTGTTTCCGACTGTATACAAAGTTTGCGTACATGAACGAGATGGACGAGTCGCCGATGCCGGAGATCCAGCGCACCAATTTGACGGGCGTCATGCTGCAGCTCAAGTCGCTGGGCATCAACGAGCTGCTAGACTTTGAATTCATGGACCCACCACCAACCGAGTCGCTCATCGGCGCACTCAACCAGCTCTTCGCTCTGCAGGCACTCAACCACAAGGGCGAGCTAACGAAGATGGGGCGGCAGATGGCCGAGTTCCCGACAGACCCCATGCTCGCAAAGGCCATCCTCGCGGCCGACAAAGAGGGGTGCGTCGAGGAGGTCCTCTCGGTTGTGTCGATGCTCTCCGAGGCCGCGACGCTCTTCTTCCGACCCAAGGACAAAAAGCTCCACGCCGACAGCGCGCGCGCTCGCTTCACGATTAAAGAGGGCGGTGACCACGTGACGCTGCTCAACATCTGGAACCAGTGGGTGGACAGCGACTACTCGCCCATCTGGTCCAAGGAGAACTTTTTGCAGCACCGCTCTCTGCAGCGCGCGCGCGATGTGCGTGAGCAACTGGCCAAGCTGTGCGACCGTGTTGAGGTGGCGCCATCAACGTGCGGTGCGTCCAACCTGACGCCGATCCGGCGCGCCCTGACATCGGGCTTCTTCCCCAACGCCGCGCGGCTGCAACGCGGTGGTGACAGCTACCGCACGGTCAAGAAGAACGCAACGGTTCATGTTCACCCAAGCTCGGTGCTCATGGGCATCGACCCGCCGCCGCGCGTGCTTATCTATTTCGAGCTTGTCCAGACAACCAAAGAGTACATGCGGAACTGCATGCCCGTCGAGCCAAAGTGGCTGTCGGAGCTGGCGCCGCACCACTACAAGCGCAAGGACATGGATGACATGGAGGAGAAGAAGATGCCCAAGGGGCGGGGGATGGCGTGAGGAGATAAGTGTTTGTTTGTTTGCTGGGTTGCTTGGTGACGACATGTCGTTGCTGTGCGAGTCTCGAGTCTTACCTGGAGTTGGGTGAGATGGTTGCCTCCAACGGTGTGGCAGGTGTGACGAGATGCGGTGCAACGGATGTATCTCGGGGGGTCAGATGAGGTGCGACATGGTCTTGGTTTCCCTCGCACGGCGTACTGGGACGAGGTGCTATCACGTGGATGATGATGGCAAACATTCGAGTATGTTTGGGTTGATCCGGGAGTTTGCAGGGTCAAGTTTGACGGCGAGAATGCCGTGACAGGAGAGTGAACTCGGGAAGAGTATATAAGGGAGGCAGGAGGAGGACTTGGATGGTTTCCTACCTCCAGGCATCCCAGCAAATTCAGGATCATCACAGCATCACCGGTCATCGACATCACTGCTACCATGTTTCCCCTTGTCTTCTTCCTCGCGGCCTTCGCCACGGCCATACCACTCGAAGCGCCCTCCGCCGAGGAAGGCTCACTCGAGGTTTCACCCCTCTGGCGTCGGGCCAACCTCTCCTGCCCCATCACCGAACGCTCGCCCTGGATCTCTCCCTCACGCGTAGCCGTCGGCCGCATGTCCGAGTCCTTCGTCGTTAACACCGACGGGAACGGCACCATCGCAGGCACGCCCGACCTCGAGACGCTCTTCGAATACATCCTCGACCCCTGGGACCTCCTCCACCACGCCGACGGCGCCCCTCGCATGTGCGGCATCTACTTTCGCCTGCCTACCTGCACCCGACTGCCAGCGGGCTATCCATGTCATCGATGGACGGGCATGGAGCAGCAAGTCCTCAGCGGCGGCGGGATGCACTTCCACCACGTCTACGACTCGCACGATGGCCGCGTTCCGCCGCCAGGAGGCAGCAAAAAGTCCTGGGAGGCCGTCGAGGTGGTACAGATATGGCCTGACGAGGTTGCCCTGGCGGGAACGTTCCCGTGCCTTGTTGACCGGGACAGGGCGGCGAAGCGGAACGTGAGCTTCGTGGCGACGGCGACGAATTACTGGGGAATTGGGTTTCAGCAGGCCGGCGTCGGGGCGCAGAAGGACGTGGACCCGATTCTCGGTATTGGAGCGTTTGTCGTCGGGTGCGGCTCGGACACGGAGGACGGGCCGAGGCCAGACTGGTGATGGATGGCCACGGGTGCAGGGTGGCGAGAGACAGAAAGGAGGGAGGGAGGGCAGACGCGCCTGGTGGAAGAAGCAATGAGGGATGTCGATATTCGTATCAGGATTTTTACCACCATCCCCCGTTTGCGCCAGCTGTTTTCCCATCCAGCCTCCCCCAAAGCGACAAGTGACACGTGCTGCTCCTGCGGCTCAGCGCTCGCCGCTCATCACGTCCCCAAAA
Organism: Plectosphaerella sp. P0831; assembly: GCA_014635975.1. Lineage (NCBI taxonomy): Eukaryota > Fungi > Ascomycota > Sordariomycetes > Glomerellales > Plectosphaerellaceae > Plectosphaerella > Plectosphaerella sp. P0831. Next base: position 67,660 of record JACAFV010000077.1, read on the forward strand.
GAGGCTGGAGGAGGGGGTTCTGTCACCTCTCATCTTTTTTTTTTTTTTTTGCTTCCCTGCAGCACACGCCCCCCCCTAGTCAGAAGCAACCAGCCCTGTCCTGCGCTTTTCTGCCGCCCTGCCTTCCCGATCCCCAGATCCAGGCGTCCGTCCCGCCATCGCTCACCCGCCGTTTCAGGAGGGGAAGAAGATAATCAGAAATTCGGCGGATTCTTTTTATTTTTCTGTCATATTAGTGAGAAGTGATGAACATGTGACCTGACGAACGACCCAGCGTCCACTTTTGGAAAGCCGCCGACCGGGTATCTTGAACACTGTGCTAGACACCGGCCCGGTGGGCGGGACGGGGCGGGCGCTTCGCTTAGTATGCGAGATGAGGCATCGTGGGATTTGCGGCAGATGAGGGCGGGAGGAGATGGACTGGGATAGATGGGAAATGGGGGTCTTGGAGGAAATGAAATGTGTCAATCATGTAACCATCACCGTGTGTCTTCTTCAACAACATGTCACTTTAGCTCAGTGGGAGTAGCGTTCGACTGAAGTAACACTTCAATCAAACAATCGAAAGGTCGCCTGTTCGATCCAGGCAAGTGACAGGTTAAATTTCGCTTTTTGATTGTCACCCCTCGATCCCGGGTTGGATTTTCTTTTGCTTCTCAGACCTCAATTGCGCCATGTCATCCACCATCTCTGTCTAGAGAATACAAATCCCCAAACGCCCTCGTCTCATTCCGCCTTGACCTTTCCAGCCTTCTGCCCATCCCGTCCTTCCCCTACTCCCCCGGCCACGCGCCGAACATGCCGAACATGTTGCTCCAGCCACTGTGGAAATGAGAAAATAGGACCACAGACACAATGGAGCAAATCAGTCCCGCGCCGAGCATGAGGTACACGTAGAAGTACACCAGCGAAAATGGCCCGCGGTGCAACCCGATCACCACCAGTACGCTGCTCAACGTAGACATGACGCAGCCCCCAGGAGAAACCAAAAGTCGGTGTCCTGGGTGCTCCCCACCCCTCCCTTGTGTTGAGCTTTACTGAACCCCATCGCCACGAACGGCATCGTGAGCGCCAAGCAGACGAAGACAGCCACCATGCTCGTGACCGTGACCGTGACCGTGACCGCGATTCGTGGCGCCTCCGTCCCAGGTGCGACAATGTTGACCGATGGGTTTGTCGAAGGGGTTTGTTTGACTTGATAGCCTGGAAGGTATTGGCTTTCTTGCAGAATGACATCCACTTCGTGAAGACCGTCGAGGCTGCTGTCCCTGACGCCGTCCAGCAACCTGATCCGCTGATTGACGCCCTTGATGACTGGTTCGAGGTTTTTCGACTGGCCCTTCATCTCCCCCTGGTGCTTGAAATTGGCGACGGCGAATGTCCTGCAACTGCCCGCAAACATGGGCTGGGTCGCTATTGACAACGTGGGTGAAGTACTCTGCAAACCCACGGTCTAGAAAGTGTAGCTTTTCGGCGATCTGCAACAACATGTCTACGATCGCAGAGTCCTCGACGACAGCGTACGGACTATTGGCAACGTAGAGAAGGATGTCGCTACCCCGCCGTTGCTACTGACGGCGTTGAGTTACTTAGCTTGAACCTGAGGTTTTTGAAGGGGGGCTAAACAATCTTACATCGCGCTTTGTTTGCTGCCTAGTTCTGAGCATGACCCTGGCTCGCAGCCCTTTTGCTTGCGACACAGCGAAAACTTGGGGGAAGAATGCATGTGTGTTTCCAATGCTACCAACATTGCTCTGCATGTGTTGGCTGACAATGGTATGTATGGTTGGAGGTCGTGGACACGGGCGGGTCGGGCTGGGCTTCTTGTTACGAGGGGCGGAGGATTTGATTTCTCGCAGCTTGAGCGCCGAAGAACTGGTGGTCTCTGTGTCGTTGACCACCGCCACCGTTGGGTCGAAGGTGGTGCTGCCAAGGACCGACTCCGTGTTTGCAGCATCTTGCGTTGGGTTGATTAAAGTCATTGTCGAAGTAGATTGGAGACGATAAAATAGGTAGTAAGCTCACAGAACTGTAGTTGTTTGTTCGGATATTGAGATGGAGGAAGAAGGTCGCGCTGACCACAGCCTCCGTCGCCGCCGTCTCCTGTTCTCATATACCTACCTCCATCCGCCCTGCTGTTCTCTCCATTCGGGAGGGCTGGTAAGTCGAGATGAATGGAATGCACACCTTCTAGAAGCACTGCCTCCACCGAATACAAAGACGACAGCATCGCAGGCTGAGATATCAACGCGCATAGCGAAATTCAGCCCAGAAGGAGGCCTTGCGCCCACATACCGCGGCGCCCCCGCAACGCCTGCGTTGTGTAACCACACTGCTGCACTCTGCACCGTATCCTATGGCAGCATTTCTCCACTGCCTGGGCATCATCACACTAACTCGTTGTTGACAGAAGCCATCGAGGAGATTACAGTGCCCTGAACGAAATCCTCCGCCCCATACGCCTCTCCCGCCCACATCACGGCTCGTACCGAACCTGTAAACATCGCAACCAAGTCACTTTAGCTCAGTGGGAGTAGCGTTCGACTGAAGTCAACTTCAATCACAAAATCGAAAGGTCGCCTGTTCGATCCAGGCAAGTGACAATGGACTCGACATATCTTTTGTCTTTTGCCCTGGCGGTCCATGCAAAGTCGTGACTCGGCCGACCGCCATTCGGGGTGGAGTTTCATAACTCTCCAACACTTCAATTTTTTCAATGGCGCGCGCCCTGCGGAACAAAACCTCCCGATATGACCTGGCATCACCGGCGGTGAGAGATGCAGTGCTGTTCTGGTTATTATTAGCCAACGCTCGGCGCACTACCCGACGTCAGTCTTCATGCCCTGCACGTCAGGATCCCCCGCCCAGCTGAAGATGCCCTCCCCTGGGCCCCTGGGCAAGTGAGGCTTCTTTGATATGGCACACCCGTGCGTGTCCCCTCAGATACCAAGACGTCAAAGCGGCGGTCAGACGTGCGCGTGGTCGCCTCATCTTGGGCCCTAGGCCGACGGACGACAGAGCGGTGGAGACTCGGTGGAGCGTGACGTGTTGAGTTGACACCGGGGTTGCAAAACATACGTTTTGGACGCCGGGCATCTCGACCGTTTCGGCGTCTTGTCGAGAAAGACTGTCAGCCTGTCAAGTCGTTGCCACCACAGGACGCGATATCTCGTAATTTGCCACGACTCAGGGGGCCCCTTAGGTGAATGTCACATGCTGGCCCATCAGACTCTTGTACGCGTCGTCGACAGCCTTGCGCTTGCGCTGGCGGACGACCTGGTCCTCGTCCTGGGGATCCTCGGTCGGGTCGTCGTCGTCTGGCCCCGGAAGCCGAGGCATCCAGGCCCGGATCTGGCCATCGAGATGCGCCGTGTACAGCGCGCCGTACGAGCTCCCGCCACCCATGACAGTGCCACTCTGGAGCCCCTGGCCACCCGCCCCGCGCCATGCCATGGCCATGGTGCGATTTCTGGAGTTGAGCCCGCCGCCTTGGGAAGATGACGTCGGGGCGCCGGCCGCCGCTCCGGGTACTTTCAGACGCGTGACCAGGGTCCCTTCGTGCAGGTCCATGATGAGGATCTCCTGCTCATTTGGCCAGAACAGCACGTCGCCGCCACCACGCGCGCAGCTCCCTGGTGACGCGAACATGCCGATTGACCCGGCCTGGCGGTTCTGTACCGACGAGCCGAAGCTGGCCAAGGTGTTGGCACCTGTCGCCGCGTTCCACACGCGAATGCGCCGGTCGAGGCCGGCTGAGATGATGAACCGGCCGTCGTCCGTCCAGCAGAGCCCGTTGACGCCGTCATCGTGCGCCCGGGCCGACGCCCGCGAGTGCCGCGCGCCGGTCCACGGCTGACCCGACGCGACGGCGTGTTCGAACCGATGCACGACGCCGAGGCTGTCCTCCTGGTCGAGCATGGCAACAGCGCCACCCGCGCGCCGGACGTCCCAGATGCGAACTCTGCCGTCAACGTGGCCGCTGGCAAGCGTGTGCTCGTGGCGCGGGCTCCACGCCACCGAGAGCACCGCGCCGCCGTGGGCGACTAGCGACTGCAGGGCCGAGCCGGAGCGCATGTCAACAAGGCGCACGGCCGAGTGCTGTGTCGCACAGGCAACGAGGAGGTGGTCGGCGACAGGGCTGGAGGCGTGGCTGTAGATTGTGCTGTTGATGGGGAAGCTCGCCGACACAACCATGCGTGTCGTTGACCACAGCTTGAGGGTCTTGTCGAAGGAGCTGGAGAGAAAGGCGTCGGCGTCAAAGGGGTAGAAGTCTAGATGTGTCACGCCGTGCCGATGACCCTCTTCAGCCTGTTCGTCGCGGAGAATCCTAGCGGCATGGGCGCGGGGGCGGAATGTGTGTTGCTTGTGAGGGTTGCTGCAGTCGTGCAAGTCCCAGAGCTTGATTGTGCCATCGGCGCCACCAGAGAGCATCCTGGAGACGTGTTAGTCGGAGGCCGTCTGGGATGGTCTGGTTCGCTCACATTCGTCCGTCGAATTTATCCACCGCGAGCGCGTTGACCCCTTCACGATGCGCCCATACTCCTGGGGCAAGGTCATCAGCACCGACCCCATCGCCGTCGAAGCGGTGCTGAGGCGCGGGTCCAAAGCTGCGGAGGAGCTCCGAGAATGTGGTTCGGGCGAAGGCATTGGGGGCGAGGTCACCCGTGGAGCGAGCAAAAAGGCGGGATGACTGCATTCATTCATCTAGCAGTGATGCGACGGGTAGAGGGAGGAAGTTTGGTCGTGCTTCTGCCTGATGCCAGAAACGGTCCTGAGTTTGCCCCGCCTTTCGTGAATCAAGGAAGGCGCGACTGGGAGAACCTGCCTTGGATCGGACAACTGCTTGGAACATGCAGATGGGCAACAATAAAAAAAAAAGGACTTGCTAACGAACTTGCTGTGGCGAGTCTGTACTCATCCAGATAAGATACGATTCTTGAGTATAAGCTTCATCTTCGTAAGGCGGTTTCTCCCAACTGAACCATCTCACAGCTCCGCCCAAAATCTCGATTAGTCATCATCTACGGCGATGACCTCAGTGGGCTGGTGGCCGAATCTGCATCTGCGGGCAGGTGCAGCGATTCTGTCAGTTCTCACCTGGCAAGCCTGGCTCGATACCCGCGGCCCACTCTCAGCTCAGTCAAGCCCGACAACCTCATCGCCTCAACTTCACCAACATCACAACACCAAAGACCAAAAAAAAAAAAGCCCTCGCAACTGCCCCAGTCATGGCGTCCAGGTCCAGGCGCGCAGGCCTCCAAGCCAACGTCTACGATGCTGTCGCAGGTCCGGACCTCCCACCCCCCTTGCCCAGCTCAGCCCCCCAAGTCAAACAAACACTAACCTCGCATCACAGGCCGTGTCACCATGGACACCGTCCGCCTCATCGACAGCGACAGCATCGGCGTCGTCGAGCCCCTGACCCAGAAATCATCTTCGTCCAGCCGGCCTCCCCGCCTGCGCGTCACCGGAACGCCCGCCCTCGCTCCCGAGGAGGCTCTTTTCCGCCCAGAGTCCGCCCCGGAACGCTACGCCGAACGCGACGTCTACATGGCTCACGAGCGCGACCGCCCTGTCCTGCCAGAAAGCGACATGCTCAAGGCCCTGCACCTGTACTCGAGCCACTACTACGCAGCCCTGCGCCGGCGCTCAGACGTCACCTCCCGCGGGGGCATCGACGAGAACAGCATGGACGAGACCGCCCTCATCGCCCTGGGCATCCTATTGGAGGAAGCTGGTCGCGACGTCCTCGGCCGTCGCGGCGACCTGGTCTTCACTGAGCCCCAGGACGATCTTGATGCGTCGTCGGAGTCGGGCTCCTTGACCGGTGACGCAGTACATGCATCCGACCACGACCTCGACGATGAAGACGCCCCTGGCACGGACGGCGGCGGCCATGCACACGCCGCGCGACCCGAGTCCGAGACCCCACGTGCGAGACGCCCCTTGGCGCACAGCCGTCTCGCCAGTTCCCCCTCGTCGCGTCGTCGCAAGAGGCAGAAGATGGACGACGTTGACCTAGACTGACCGACCTCTGCTGCCTCTGGCCCCCTTTTTCATCCCTTATCGCATCGCATTCTGCCCGTGCGGCCGTGCGCTGCGCTGCTGTGCGGCCACGTCCGCGGAGTTGCTTGCAAGTGGCCTGCATCGGAAGACATGGGACCGGGCGATGAGACTCTGGCCTCACTCAGCAGCCAACCGCCCCCGGTCCTGCGCCTGGGCTGGGGGAGCATGGGGATGTCAACAATCGCAACACTTTCCCAGGCTGCAGCTCGGCCGCCCTGCCGGCCGGCAAGAGGTACTTGTCCGTGTACTTGTACTGCGCAGACCGACCGAGACATCCTAAGGCTCCCTCGCCCTTGTCCGCCATTATTTTCCCGATGCAGGCAATGTTGGCGGCACCCCAATTGCGCATCCCCGCCCTGTAGATCATGAATCTTCACGCGCTGGCAGCGAACCTTGTACGCACGATGTCACCCCTCTCGTACGATTCCTGCCTGGACCACACAGACGTTCGGCGCACATGGACATGGTCGGCATACTGTACATTTGTCGTCGGCGACCACTTGTCATCCTCGGTCAACCTCTCAACCTCGTCATTGTCCTGCCAGAAAGAGAAGTGACAGACCGGTCAGCGTGCGCGCGAACAGACCCGCGCGTCGTCACAAAACTCTGTTTCCCATGCTTGTCTTGCCCCTCACTCTCGGCCTCTATCCCGCCGCCCCTCAACCCCTCGGCGATGGGGCACAGACGGGCGACTTTGATAAACCTGGCGTCGGGCACCAAGATCGACATCTCTCCTTTCCTCCCAGGGCATGGCTCCGGGCGATGCCATCGGCGTGCGAAATGCTGTGCTGTGCCACGCCCACCGTGCGCTTGCTGCAACCACCCAAAGATGAAGATGAGACGCGCCCTGGTCGGCGACGGTTGAAGAAATGGCACCCTCCGAGGCAGCCGCCATCGGCGGTTCCACCACGGACCGTGCTTTCGGTGTCGCGCTCGTCATGTGACGCCCCTCCCAAAGACGACGACAACAAACACGGCAATCACGCCCCGAGGATCCCAAACCCCATGCGAGGAGGCGGCGCAGGAGCAGAAAGAGGGGTGATGGACGTGGTTGGAAGGGGGCGTGTTGCGACGGGGATATACGGTGGAGGTTTTGGTGGCTTGTCTGTCCTGTCCTATCCCCTGTCTCTCTTCACGGAGCTTCCCGGTCAACGAAAATCCGCGCGCGCTCGTAGCAACTCGGTGCAACCAGCACAACTACCGACATTGCGCACTTGCGCACCTCTCCCAATCTGTGCGCCAGAGTCACCTTCTCAGGAGGTTGGGCCTGGAATGGCCTCGTATACCGGAAATTTACGGCCCTCGCCCAACGAGAGCGCGGCAAAGACGCTCCTGAGGATTGCCGCTCTCTCCCCCCTGGATTGCGGTTAATGGCACATATACTTTTTGGTGCTTGGGCGTTGCGGATCTTCCTTGCGCTCCGTATTGATACGGGTTGTCTTGTCTGCCCGCCAGACCGTGCATGTGGCGCGCAATTGGTGCGGAACAGACTCCGACCAAAAGTGACGAGAGCTTCCTGGTATGGTCTGGGTTTGGAGATTTGCGATAGCCCGGCATTGGGCGCGAAGCGCGCCGTTACACACGATAGCCCGTCAGCTGGCCTGCTCAGGGGCCAGGGGACCAGGTCAAATCGGCAGGAGGACTATTTGATCTCGTCAGTAGGGGACCTTGAGCCCTGACAGGCCTGGCTCAAGCCTGTGAGCGGTGCTTCTCCCAGCGCAGTCCCAAGCGAACGCGGGGGCCATCTACCCACTTCTCACCGGCACCCAGCAACCCCTAAAAAAGTGAGAAACGACAGAAAACCGTAGGCAAGGGGGGGGGGGCAAAGCGGCCCAGAGATTTTCCCTTTCCCCTCTCCGCCTGCACGTTCTCCGACCTCTAGCCATGGACCCGGGTTCGCTTCTGCGCTCACAATTGGCCGAAGGGCGGGAGACCATGTCTTGTTATCGCCCCCTGGGAGGCAAGGAGGATGAAGGTGTCGCGGGTGGTGCAGATTGTTTTGTCTGGCAAACCAAATCGCCTTTATGTACGGCACGGCGACTTTTGCGTGGCGTGTGTATGCCGCGCTGACTCTGCCCCTCATGACTCTGCCCCGGTTCCTGGGTCGCCACCAGTTTGCGCTCTGCAGGTATGTTGCATCTCGAGCATGTGTGCTTGCTTCTACTGGCCGCTTTGCTTTTTCCCGCTCAGCTCGACGCGCCTATCGCTTGCTTCATGGCTCACACAACACCATCACTACTTTTGCCCGAGACATTGGAGGGTGCCAGTTGAATACTGTCCGCAAAAGGGGGCCCCTAAACCCCCCCGAAAGCCCGGCGCCAGTGGCCTTCTCGGACATTGTGGAAGCCTTTCGAGGCAGGGCCCCCTCCTCTCGAAGGAATGCGCTGCTGGTGTGAGCGACTGACTCGCCGTCCGCATCGCCTGCGGCGTGTCAGCGGGCGCTGGGAGGTGTCATCGGAGGATCGCTGCAGTTGGGGCGGGCGGCGAAGCTCGAACATCCTTTCGAAGCGACGTGATCATTTGCCGGCATGCGTTGCTGGAAATGAACATTGCCTTGCCCCCCGCCGTGATTATTCCGTCGCTGTTCCGTACCGGGAAACATGGCCGGTTGGCGGACGGAGGCGCTTGTCCCCAGACATCGCGAGACTCCGTGTTAGAGGCTTGGAAAAGCCACCCCCGTTCTCGTCGCACATGACCCCTCACCCTTGCCTTCGCTCTCGCCTCTTTCTAAGCGGACTTGAGCGGACTTGGCGGTGGCTTTTCTCAGACAAATTGGCAGTTCCCAGTTCGCCGGGGCGGGCTTCGAATAGGCGGGCAGCCCCATGACGGCGCGCCGCCGCTTGAGTGGTTCCGCTCTTGCTAGCCGAGGAGGGCAACCAAAGAGCGAACGAGGGTGGTGATGGCGAAATGGGGGGACCGACTCGTGCGATGAGGTTTGGACGTTTCCTCGTGGCATTTTGCTGGGTTGTGGCGGCCGGGGCCTGCTCGCCGGCGGACCTAGGTCGAACTAGACACCCGTTCTGTTCAGTGGTTCTGCCCAACTCTTCTCCCGCGCTTCCCAAGCTCCCGGGGCCGGGGCAAAGAACCGGTCAGGATGATGCCAGGACCGTCCTTGCGCTTCTAGGCACCGGGCCAGAATATTGGATGTGACAACTAGCCCTATTGGGGGTTTTGAGTTTGTGACCCCGGGGGAGCTGTATCGATGTTTGTTCGTCTGGGGGATTGGCAACCAAACTTCAGACAGAACGTTGCCCATTCCCAGGACGACGGTGACGATCGGCAGCCCTCGGGAGCTACAAGCCGACGGCTGCCGGCTATTGGGTACCACAAATTCGAAAGGCCCGCCGGCGTCCGGTATCATTGAGCCAGCCACCACACACACAGCCGAACCCGGGACCGAAGGAGCGACGCCACCGCGCGAGATTATGGGGGATAGCTGAGATATCTGATGGCACAAGGTTTCCTCGTAACGACTGTGCGCGGATCATCTTGAGTCTGGGATTCGATCACTTGCCTAGCCTGGCGTCATAGGCCAACGTGTAGAGACCGGTCAAGGACTCAAAATGGTTGCTACAGCCTCGGGGCCACTGGACCAGCCTGGGCCAGGTCGACGGGTAAAACTCTAAAGCCGGAACACGCTGATATTTCGTGCGCCAAGGGCCTGCCGTGGGGACGGACCGGGAGTGGGGGAGAGGGGTCGAACGAGCGAGCGAGCGGCGTGCGGCGGCTGGTGCGGTGCGGTGCCTGAAAACGTGGCCCAAACGGCGCGGCCAGCGGTCACGAGGCACCTTGAGGGGTGTCGATCCCCCTCGCCGCCAGGGTGCCGACCAGGGAAAAGCGTCTGGCACAGTGTGAGCGTCGGCCAGATGTGTCTTGTCTTGACTTTCCCTCAGTCGATGGAATTCTCCGGGGTCGAAGACACTCGCGTGCGACCTGAGAGGGATTCTTTGATGTGCTCCGTTGGTCGCACATGGCGAGCTGTCCGGGCTGCGGCATGCAGAAGATACCCTGTGACCGTTTGTGTGCGACAGCGTCATCAGTCAAGAGCCCGCATGTTGAGTACAGTAGAGCATCCCCCGCTGCAACACTGCGACACTGCGGAAACATGCCGGGCCAGGGATGGGTTCGTCAATCAGGCCTCGAGGATGTGCAGCTAGTGGGATGCTAAAAGGACTGGCGCAGTGTTTTACGGGCGGGCTGATCCCGCGACTAGTGAACCGTCGACACACATTATTCGGGAGTGGGCGGAAGGTCGGTGAAGTGAAGAAGAAGATGGGATGAGGATATTGGGTCCCATGATCGATGGGGTCTGCAGTAGGGAAGAGGGGCCTCTCTGGGGGTCTGTCTGCTCTTGGTCGCAACCAGGTCGCAACTTGCAAGGTCTGGCATGGCGGTGGAAGAGAAGAAGCCTGGATGGAGCCTGGAGAGAGACGGTCAATGATCGGCCAAATCCGCAGCGAGGCAAACAGAGCCGAGCAACTCACCGCTTCACGCTTCACTTTGTAGACGGGCGAGGCTGTCCTGTAACAGGGACAAGCCGGACGGAGGGATGACTCGGTCCCAGCTCGTCATTGGAATGGGCCGTCTTGGGAGTGTTTCCCTTCCCGACAGTAGTCGTCACAGTCGCACTGTCCAAGTCGGAGTACTTACGTACTGTACTCTGGAGCATCATGCCCGGGTATTGAAGGTGATTCTTCCGTCGCCGCCGGACGGTCTGAACTTGATTGTGAGATTGATGATCAGCCCTACATTGCTTTAGTGACTTGTCTATTTCACTAGGCGGTCCGGGAGTTGGCACATGCGGACGGACACCGGTCAGCGAAAAAGGTCGTCAGCTCGTCCGTTCGTCTGTGTCCGTCCTCTCTTTCTTCAAGTGGTGGTGTCTGTGGTGGCATGGGAGGTAAAAGTGCCCGGACCTGGAGCGGGGGAGCTGAGGGCAGAGAATCCACCAGGCAGACGAGTGGCTGGGACTGGATCGACAAAAGTCAAGAGAGACATTGTCGCGCCGGGCCTCGGGCGTTCCTGACGACGAACCCAAGCCACACAGAAACGACGCACAGCACAGGGCAGGAAGGAAGAAGCATCGGACCGGATCAGACAGAACAGACAGAACAGAACAGAACAGAACACAGAACAGAGAGAGTCACAGAGGGAGGGGTCAGGTCAGGCCAGACAAGACCCTAAGGACACGCCCCAAGGTTCAAGCCGAGCATCAACAGCAAGCAACAGCAGCAAGGAGCAGGAGCAGAACAGGGGTTGTTTCCCAGTTGTTCGGGGAGGAAAGAGCGACTGCGGAGATCTCCCATCTCGCTGAGCAATCAGCCGGGGCCGCCACGACAGGGGACCCCCGGTCGGCACGCTGTACTTTGGGTACCTTTCCCACCTCACCTCCATCAGGTGCTCGGTCCACGTACCCACGTCCACGCCCCTAGAAGAAAAAAAAAAGTCCCTCCGCATCCCCTCTTTGCGGTGAGGTACCTGCCCCCGACCGCCTGTGATTTTTTTTTCACTCTCGAATTAGACCCCCCCTTCTATTGACCGCCTTCCACGACAATCACCCACCCCATCTCACAATCTCCATCGAGCTAGCTGCACAGGTGCCTGCCTGTCTGCCTGTCTGCCTGTCTTCCTGACTAGACTGTGACGAGCCCCCCCTCTCCCCCAATTGCCATTTGCTCGTAACGATCAATCCACTTCACCATCCCATCCCATCATCAACCCGCGTGGCCGCCTCTGCACTTGCGCATCTGTTTTCCCTCCGCTCATCTTGTCTTGTTTCTCGGCCCTTTGCGCGCGCGCCGCCTCCCCTCAAGAAGTGCATACCTTGCGAGTAAGGCGAACCGCGCACACACACGCCCGTCATTCTCTCCGATACGCCCCCTTCGCCTACCACACGCGCGTGGTCCAGCCCAGCCTTGTCCTGCCCTGCCCTGTCCTGGCTTCCTCGATCTTCCCAGGGTGAGCCTGAGCCGGAACGGACTCGGACACCATCCAGCTTGACACGGACCAGACGAAGCGAAGGGCTCCATCTCGTCTCTGCCCAACCGCTGATCATACTTGCCTTGCCCTGCTGTACTGTACATGCGAGGCGTGTGCTGTACCTGTACTGTATAGGTCCGCAAGGTACCGTACCAGCAGACCGGACATCACTCACCCGCCCCCGGTGTGTCCCTGTCGTGTTGTCTTGCCCCCCCCCGGCGCCGCCTGTCAGTCAACTCGGGCCAAAGACGCGGCGACGCGGAACCTGCGAAAAACCCCTCCCCTCCTCCTCCTCTGCCATCCCTCTCCCGCTCTCGCCCAATCTCGCCCCGTCCTTGCTCTTGTCTGTACCTAACGACACCTCCATCGCCGCCCGCCGCCACCACCCACGGTACCTCGTCTCTTGGTGTCTTCCCTATACCTCGCACCCCCCTGCTCTCTCGGAGAACCAAAGCGTCGGGAACGCACCGAGAACCGCGCGCCCGTCTCGTCTCCCCCATCCATCTCCATCTCTCTCACACACGACACGAGCCAGGTCAAGCAACCCAAGGTCAAGCAAGACACGCACGACAAGCCAAGGTTCCTGGACCCGGCGCGATCCCATTGCTACGACTCGCGCATGCCGCTACACCATCCAATTAGCCACCCGGACATCTCCATCCTCTTCTGCCTGACGCTGGGTCTGCCCGTCCAATTGTCGCCCTCCGAGCCCGAGCACAGTCTCCTCCGTCTCGTCTTCTCGACCGGCCGGCCGAGCTTTCTCGCCCTCCTCCTCTGCTCTGCTCTGCTCTGCCCTGCTCTGCTCTGCTCCCCTCACGCCGTACCACTCACTCCCAACCTAAACCTACCCTCCCCTCCCTATCCCGTACCTCTACCACCTTGCCTTGCCTTGTACTCGTACAGCAAGCACACACTAACTCGCTCCCCTCTCTCCGCCTTTCACTGCTCCTCCTACTCCTCCTCTCATCCCCTCCTCGCTCCTCCTTTCCGCTACACGCACGCTCGCCCGCTGCGCATCACCCTCCTCCTCCTACTCCCGTGCTTGCCGAGCAAACTCCCCTTCTTCCTCGCCTCACACCCCCCGGCGCCCCCGAGGACCGCCCCCCCTCCCTCCATCACTCCCACCCCCAGACAAGCCCAAGGTACCGCCGTCTTCCTGGCCCGCCTGAGAAGCTTTGTCCATGGCCGCCGCTCCCTCGCCCTTGCTCCCCCTTCCTCTGTTGTCATAAGCAAGGCCCTGCCTCGTTTCCATGTAAATATATCTCCAGCATGGATCCCGGGCAACCTGAGCAGAAGCGGCCGCGCCTCGACACGTCCAACAGCAACCAGTGGACGACGCTGCCACAGCCTGCACCCTCGCAGCACCCGACACAAGGTGGCCCTGGGCCATACCATCAACACTCGCCTTATACGCCTCGCGGTCCTCCCGAACATCCCTCTCTCCCTCATCCGCTTCCGCCCCCTCAGCAGCACCCCGTCGCATACCCGAACGACCGCCGCCATCATGACCCGGAGCCGTACACCCCCATCCAAGAACACAACTACCGCCAGCCACCCTCGCCAGCGCGCCCTCCGCAACATTACCCTTACCCCCCGCGAGATCCCGGCATAAAGCGGGAGATGTTCGACGACAACTCCCAACCGCGCCGCCCTCACTCGACGGGGGGAGCTGCTTCCCACGGCCCCCCGCCCCCCGGAGGTCATCCAGACGGCCTGCCGCCGCCGCCGCACCCTCCTCCGCCCCAGAGTCACTCGGCTCCAGGCGGCCCTCACCCGCCGCCGCCTCCTCCTCCTCCGCACTACCAGGACGATCGACGACACATGAGTTTCGACGGACCACCACCCATGCCCGTCTCCGCCGGCGGCTACAGAGGCAGCTTCCCCCCTCCGCCGCCCCCGATGCAGCAGCAACCGCCGCCCCAGCCCATCTCATACGAACCACACCCATATCAGCCTCCGCCCGAGTCCAACTACGCCCCGACCCCTTACAACGGCAACAGCAACTCGAAGAAGAAGGCCACGCGGGCGTCGCAGGTACGAGAAGACAGACACAATGCCCCAAAGACGTCTCTAACCATTGTTCCCAACAGGCTTGCGACAACTGCCGACAGCTCAAGGCCAAGTGCGACGAGACGAAGCCCTGCAAAACATGCAAGGAAAAGGGCGTTGATTGTATATACCGAGAGTCGATACCCAAGCCGTCCGACAAGTCCCAGGCAGATATTCTCGACGGCATCAGCGATCTCAAGAGGATCGTGGAGTCTGGCTTCAGTGCCTTCGCCGACCGGATCAGCAGGCTCGAACGCTCGAGAGGACTGCCTCCACGGAGCGTCAAGGTCGAACCCGATGGCGAAACACCTGCGCCGCGTGGCGCATCGCTCACACCCATGGCGCCCACGCCGCTGCCACCGACACCCATGGCCGACGCTCCCTACCCCTACGACCACGCCGCTGCGTCGCACCCGACCCCGCAAGCCCTCGTGCAACACGACACGCCACAAACGGTCTACACACCTGCCGACGATGCCCAAATGGCCCACGAGGACCACCTCGACGCGCAGATGGAAGAAGATGACGAGGATGACGCTATGGAGCCTCCTGCTCCCAACGTGCGCCCCGGCGAAACATCAATTCCTCACCATCATACCAACTCGGCCGGCCTCCTCCTGGCATGGCCATCGATCAAGAAGCTGACGCAGCACTTCCTGGAGCGCGAGAACATCCACCCTGGCGACTTTCCCTTGCGAATCGAAGAACGGAGGGGTATCCCGAGGTTGTACGGCCGCGGAGAGGGCCACGGCAGAGGCGAGAGTGCCACGGCCGACTATGGCCACGTCGAGGTGGAAATGGACACCTACTCGGAGCCTGGATCATCACCTGCCGACTGGGGTCAGCTCGGCAGCATGAGTCCCCAGACCTCTGCCGACTACAAGAGCTCAACCCTCAACAGCTGGGGTCAGCCTGACTACAGGGAGGACACCGTCATGAAGTACATTGAAAGTTGTGAGGCCAACGTCCTCAGCCTTCACCCCATCATCTACAAGAGGTCCCTGCGCAAATGCGCGCGACGACTGCTGGCACAGACAGCCCACAGGACGGCCAAAACGTCCAATCCCAGTGGATACGCGACCTTCACCTCTGCCGCCACTTCGACAGACACCGCCATTGGAAAGCGGAAACGAGGCTCACCGACAAGCGACGCCGCCGACAAGCCGGCATCTCCAGGATCGAGACCCGGCGCTCCCAGCCGCAGCATTGAGACGGCCGTCATCCTGGCCGCCCTCGCACTGGGCAAGCTCAGCCTCCACAGGGGCAAGATTGCCGACGTCACCCCGACTGAGACCAGGCCGTATGGCTCACCCATCGTCCGCAACGGCCACCCCGCCTCGCCGGCGCACACGTCGCCTCCAGCGCACTCACAATCCTCCGGTTTCATGTCGCCTCGAGAGTCGGGTTCTAGCAGGCGCCAGTCATGGCAAAGCTCGGGGGCTGGCGTGCCGCCCAAGTCTGGCCTGTCCAAGAAGCGCAACTACGAGAGCCTTCCCGGGCTGGAGTACCTTGGCCCCGCTACGGATATCGTGGGCAACCAGGACGGCGGTGTCACGATCCAGCACATCCAGGCAAACATCCTGATTGCTCTGTACTATGGCCAGATCGGCTACGTCGTCCAGAGTCTCAAGTACATCAGCAACGCTTCCTGGACACTCCAGGTGTACATGCGCCGCGATCTGCCCCGCCTCCAGAAAATCCACGAATACTCCATGACGCTGGAGAAGACGGGACCACCCCCCAAGCAGAAGCCCAAGGATCACCTCCTACTCATGACGTTCTGGACGTGCCTGCAGTTGGAGAGCGACATCGTCGTCGAGCTCAGCCTGCCACGATCCGGTATTCTGACGTACGAAGAAATCACACCCTACCCTAGTCCTGACCTGAAACTGTTCGACTATGGAGAGAAGGTGGCTACCAGCTACCTGGCGCAGCTGTACATCCGGAAGAAGCTCAACTACATCAGCAAGACCTTCTACTCGGAGGATCCTCTTCCCATGGATGTCAACGGGCATGATAATATCAAAGTTGCCGTCACCGAGGTGCGCAACAACATCCGGATGAACCCCGAATCCGAATACACCTGGCTCCCGCGCGAGTTCCGATTCGAGGAGCGCGACCCGCCGGCGAGTGACATGCTCTCGGCTCGACTTCGCGCGAAATACTGGGGCTTCCAGAACATCTGCACGCGCCCCTTCGTCAAGATGATTCTCGACTTCTCCTGCCAGCTGGAGGATGGCCTGTCGGCCAGCGTCCCGATCCCGCAGCAGAACTTCTTCAACCTCAACAAGGTCGACGCGCCGTACATCCAGGCAGGCACCACGAGCTACGACCAGATCAGCCCGGCAATCGTTGGATTCGCCAGGGATGGCATCAACGCGCTGATCGAGAGCACCAAGGCGTTCCACAACCTCGGGACCGACAGGCTCCTGCTGACCAACTTTTTCGGCACGGCCATCGCGTAAGGCTTCTCTTTCGAAATTGAACCTCAGAGATATACTAACACATTCTAGGCAATGGGGCAACCTGCTCGTCCTGGCAGCCTGCTACAGGGATCCCTTCTTGGGCAAGTTCGTCAACGAAGGGGAGCTGCGCAATCTTTTTGACCGGACGATCAGCTGGATCAGCAAGGCGGCGCAACCTTCCAGCTCCCTGGCAGTCGCCATCCGCATGCTTGATGAGCTGCGCAACAACAACTTTGCGCCACCCACAGCAACTGATGCCAACAACATCAACCGGAGCTTCTCCAGCTCGACAACTGGCGCAGCGCCCGCGCTCATGTACCACTCCCCCGCGCAGGCGCACCCCAACCTGCCGCCTCCGGTGATGGCCCAGTCGGTACACCACATCATGCACCCTCCCCAAGCGCAGATGTAAAAGCTGAAGGCCGGCACACACGCAACCTCGAATCAACACCACTTTCGGGGACAACCACAGACAAAACCACACACACATCATCATCACAGGACCCGGCACGGAAGATGCCTGCATATATGGACGGCGTTCGCGGCAGAGACATGGCTGTCTCCCTGTACATACGGTGGCCTATGCGCCCCGCTTCATGACCGGCTCTCTTTTCCTTTTTCCCGACCCCACGGCTCGGGGCCGTATGCGCTGAAAACCTAGCATTTCTGTAAGCGATGCATGTCGTTACTAGACGACCATTTCACATCCTTGTGCTGCAAGCGATTTTTCTCCCTGCTGCGTGCTGTCGCAGTACCTTATCGCGATATACCACGGGGCCGCCCGCGGGCCCCTCGGGTGCCTGACACTTCCATCGACACTCGGCATCTGTACATGTCTCATTTTGTATCAATACATGGGCCTAGGCCACGCACGCACAACCAGGGCGGCGCTCCTAGGCGAGGGGTTTGCATGTCACGGAGGACACACGTGGTGGGCGGCATACCACGAGATATCAAGAGGGGGTTGCTTGGATGAGGTGGATGATAGGATGAGGGCATGGGGTGAGATGGATATGATGATGTTGGCCAAGAGTTGATGGCAGGATAAGAGGGAAGAAGAATACGACGCAATTACGGTGAACAGTTCATTTGGTTGAATGACTTGGTGACTCGGGTGATATGAATGCATGCTATGTGGTTCGTGTGACAGTAAGTCGTCCTTCCCTGGCATCGAGCCTCGCCAGAAGCCTGCCATCCTCCTCTTGGTCCTCTCACAACAGAGATACAATGATACAAAGCCAGCCGTCAGGATAGGCAGCCTCGCGCATCAGATCCTCGATGGGCGCGTCAAACGGGACAGGGGCGCCATGGAGGATTGCATTGGCGAGGACTGGATCGCGGCTGCTGGGGAAGAGAGTGGGCAGCAGGGAGCGCAGGGCGGCGCCAGTGAGCTGAGGCTGGCGGGTACCGGGGATGCGTGGGGGCACGAGGGCCTGAATGACCTTGAAAGCACCGGCGGGGTGCGCAGGGGCGGTGCCGTCGTGGTCGGGATGATCAGGCGGCGGGGCGGACGGGACGTAGATGCGCAGCGGGATGTTTTTGAGTGGCAGGGCGGGGTTGAGGAGCTTGGAGGCTATGGGGGCGAAGGCGCGGTAGTCGTTGTCGAGGACTGCGTTCCAGAGGGCGGAGGTGTCGTCTTTGGAGAGGGAGAGGATTGTCTTGGCGTTTCCGTAGCGGATGTAGTCGGCCTGGGACGCTTAGCAGAGGAAGTATCAGAGTAGGGGTTGTTTCTGCAACATTACCTCTTTGGCGGAGTTTATGAACGTGTCGGCAATGTCCCAGCCGGGCCCGTCGGAGACGGTGAGGCGCCAGGGTAAGGGCGGGTTGTAGAGGTCGACGAGGAGGCCGAGGGGGAGGTTGCGGAGGAGGACGTCTTCGTGGTGGAAGCTTGAGAGGCGGGAGGGGGCGGAGAAGAAGGCGGAGAGG
>JACAFV010000077.1:86164-141075 GCA_014635975.1 Plectosphaerella sp. P0831
TAGGCGAAGCGCGGGAGGGAGGTGATGAAGGGGGTGTTTGGGTGGGAGGGGTGGGTGATGAGGAGGGGGATGTGTTGGGCCCAGAGGGCGGGGGCGATGGGAGGCATTTTGCGTTGGTGGAATGGAGTGTATTATGGTGAGTTGGAACGGTTTTTGGTTATGATGGTGGCATTAGTGGTGAGGGTGATGATCGCGTGGTGTTGTATGTCGCTTGGTGCTGGTGCTTGCCTTCCCTCGTGGCAGAGGGGCAGTCATCGTGGAGAGGAGTCAGCGCTGAGAAATCCGCATCGACGAGTGATGAACTATGGTGACAGAAACTTCTAGAGTCAGAACAATGATCTAGAAACGTGTTTGCGACCGAAGTTGACCTGTGCCCCAGGCAGCATCTCAACGTCAAAGGAAGGTGTGTCGTTGAAGAGTTGCGGCGGGGGTTCACCGAGGACCCCGCACATCTTGACCGAGATCGTGACCGATCTGACCG
The DNA here is from genome assembly GCA_014635975.1 of Plectosphaerella sp. P0831. Taxonomy (NCBI): domain Eukaryota; kingdom Fungi; phylum Ascomycota; class Sordariomycetes; order Glomerellales; family Plectosphaerellaceae; genus Plectosphaerella; species Plectosphaerella sp. P0831. The sequence goes on from JACAFV010000077.1 coordinate 86,646, forward strand.
AGACACTCAGGCTGGACCCCGCCATGTCGCGTCGGCTGTCAGGCTCCGACCAGCATACCACACCTCTCTCACTCCCAACAGCAATTGGTCGCCACGACGGCTGCGGCCCGGCCTGACCATGCAGCCACCAGAAGGACTTGAATTCTTCGAATCAAACTTCTCGAATATGCGCGCCTACCTTTCGAAATGGGGCGGAGCCGCCTGGGCACTTTCATCGGTGCTCTCAGTGGGCGAAGCTGAGGGCTGACCAGTGAGAGTCTTGCATGACGCCAAATCGCACCTTTCGGCACAGCATCGCGACCTATCATCGAACAGAACGGCGGAGCCGTGGCAGTGCCCGCTCTCACACCAACATGACGGAGAGATCAAGAAGGCCTGGCCCCCCCGCGTCCTTGTCGGGTTTTGTGGCAGATGCAAAGCTTCCTCGCCTCTTCCTCTTCCTCTCTCAACGTCTCGGCCACCTGTACATCCTGTTCAATTCGCTGTCTTGACAAACGGTGTTCCTCAGGGCTCGAAGATCTTGCAGCTGCTCTGCGTGGGCACCGCACAGTCGGAAAACCTCCTGGTCGACTTGGTCCATCGTACCTCACTCAGCCATGGGCTCATTTCACCATGGGAAAGCTGGTGAGTAATCGATCGATTCCGCATCCGGGACTCTGTTAAGCCAGTCTCTGTGCCCAACTGACATGAAGACTTCTTTAGGCGGAGGTTTGGGTACTAAACATATCGACGATGACCAGGTTCTCCCAGATGGTCGTTCAACAGAGCGCCCCAAAGCATCGCAAAAATCCCACAAGAATGGTTCTCAACCTGTGCGGAAGCCACTTACGGACAAGGATAATATCGGTTCACGATTATTTGCCTGCCCGTTCTACAAGTTCGACCCTATCGAAAGTCGGACATGTACGCCTTTCGTTTTCAAAAGACCGGCTGAAGTATTTCAACACATCTCGAAAAAACACGCCCTGGAAAACCATTGCGGCACCTGCTATGAAGAGTTCAAGTCCGAAAGTCGCCGTGACGCACACATATGGGCCGGATCTTGCACTTACGGAGAAAGGCCCCCCGGCAGTCGCCTCTCCCGCCGCGAGCTTTCAGACTTGGAACAATCGCACGGACAATCCCCAGTAGATTGGTGGTATAGTCTCTGGGATACTATTTCCCGTGGTCAGCCTCGTCCAGACTCACCATACGTCACTGGAGGCTCCAGAGACAGCACAGGGGTTGCTCGGGGGGCAATGAGCCCCGAAGTTGCCATCATGACCCGTCGAGACGAATCCAGTAACGACACCGTTCAGCAATTGTCAGCCGCTGAACCCACCCGAAACGTCATGCCACCCGACTCTGGCTATGCGTCTTCCAAAACAGACACACACCCATATGCAAAAGTAGGTCTTGAGGATACCACCCAGAAACCCAAACTGCTGGTCAAAAACCAATGGGAAGAAGAGCACGACAAGAGAACGGTGTATTCCATGGTCGACGATGTTGTCGAGGCCGAGCTTGACGCCTACAAGTCCGAGATCTCCCAAGCGATTCTTCGAAGCATCCACTATCTCAACTGCCAGCCTAGTCAAATCGACCACATTGCATCAGTCTTACCAACCTTGTTGAGATCGTTCGCCCATCGATTGGGGGTTCAAGGGTCAACTCAAGCCGCCAAAGACGCGATGTATTTCGTGCACAAGCACAGAGGGTAAGGCTGCTTTCCCAACATGTTGTGCTTTCAATATCAACGTGCTAAACCCTTCTTCCTCTCCAGGGACATTACAACCCGACTGCGAAGTGCGGCGAAGAATTCTCACGAGGACAACGACGGGGATCAGTCTTCGTCCGAGCCCTTTTCGAGGCAGAACATTGAAAAGTGGAGACAAGAAGTTCAACAGTTCAGCACACTGGTCCCAACGGAGGCCCCCGATGAAGAGCTAAGAGTAGAGGATTGTGACTCGGCATTATCGCAGGACCCTGCCGGGGACTTCGAGGAGCCTTTCCCCTTGCCGGACAAACCGGGCTATCGAGAAGCCGTTTTCAAATCAGCAGCATTTAGATGGCTTCTGGAATCTCTGGCAAAATCAGTCTTGCTTTCCTTTGAAGGAGAGAACTTTTGCGCAACACTCCAGGCGATGGTCACCAAGTGCCTTGAGAGACACCAGCCGGTCAGCAACAAGCGGGCTTCAGAGTGTTACACCATGTTCTTCCATGCGAANCGAACTGGAACCCAACGGCTTTTCTGCAAGAGCAGTTTCCCGACGATGCCGACATTGGTCGTCTGCTTGGAGAGGTGCTGACCTTGACGGGGTCAACGACGAATGCTCAGATCCTTCCATGCGCGGAGTATTTGCACCAAACCTGGCCAAGCACGGGGCCCGCCCTGCTTGAGCTTCTCAAGACAGCCGTCGTTACCGGCGCATCAGTATCCGGTACGTGACCCCCTATGTGATGCGATGCCTGTCATCTGGGGTTCCTTGATGAAACTGGTGCTTCTCAAGATGCATCATTTTACCGGTTTGACGGGTGGAATGGCCCCAGAACAAGGCTAAAGTTTCACAGGGCTGCTTGAAGATGGCACACAGCTTGAGATCTTGTTCGCAGCATTGCGACTTGAGGTCAAAGTGGACGGCACTGCAGCTTCAATAGCCGAGGTCGGGGAGCAGATTGCATGGCTAGGTGCAGCTCTTCGGTCTTCGTGTGTCGAGTCCGGCATAGCAACATGCACACCGCAGATCCGAATACACGACACAGACGAGCAGAAGTCTTGCCACATCTCATTCAGAATGAAGCCGTATCGAGGAACAGGGGTAGGGCTTTTGAATGGGCAATGTTGGCACGAGCTTTGCCAGAACCCCGTCCTGGTAGAAGGGTACCCTATCGCGGCAAGGTCTCATCAAGCCTCGGGCCTTGAGATTCCCCTCGACATCTTGTCAGGTATCACACAATGTCCTAGAATCAGCCAGTTCCTCGACCGCTATTATTTGAAGGGGTTCTCCACCGCGGTCATGGCTGTGGCAAATCTGGGGCATGAGATGCTCTGGCACTTGTACTACACCTCAGATGGCAGCAGACTGTCCTATCCAGCAGCGGAACCAGACAACACAGCAGGGAACCATCCGATCGATATCGATGCGCTGACAAAGGCGCGCCATATTGTCGGTTGGTGCTCGGAGGCAACGCTCCACGCAGGTATGAGGCACTTGCGCTCCCAGTTTGAAATTATTATTAACCCTCCATCAAGGTGCCCAGGGCATGAATTATGAGATCAAAGGTTCGAGGCTTCAGTCTCCCTCGAAAGATTTTGCACTTGAGAAGCTATCACTGAGCTTCAGTGGTGGATTCGTGTCCGCTGGTGTGCAATTTGCCATCGGACGCAAGGACGCGCACGTGCGACTCGGGCGTGGCTCATACAGGGACAAGCTCTCTTGGATCGACCAGAATTACTTCACCCTCTGGGACGTGGGCGAAAAGCGAGGTTGGCTTGTCAACGGCATTGCGGCTCTGACCCATCTTCTCCGCTCGTCACTTCGCCATTACAAGTTGGACAGATTCAGTTCGCTGTTTTTGCTCGACGAGAACGACCTCCAGGAGTCCCCAAACCCCCTGACATTCGAATCAACGTTGGACTTTCTCTTCAACAACCAGGAGCTTGTTCTCTTTCAGGGAGACGAGCGTACAGTCAGGAAGATTGTATCTGGAGCTGCCGGGGAACCCCCCAAAGAACTGATCGAAACTACCAGCTTCCCAACAACCCTGAAGGATAGGGTAGAGCAGCTGTATGAGACGATCGAGAAGCTTGTCGATCACTACGCAACAACAGATGCTGCCTACAAAGGCCTCGACGCCAAGGTCAGAGCCCGACACCAACTGGAGGGATGGGATTTTGTCGACGTTGCTACGGACCGAGACCCCCTCTTCCTCAAAAAGACAGTCCTTCCCTTTCCTCTCTTTTCGACAACCTGGGTGGACTTTACGCGCTCGATCCCGGCTATCACTTTTTTCGGCCAAGGATTTGGTGACATGATCCGTGCTTCGCCTGCCAGTGCAAGCCGGTCTTGCGAGGATTGGAAAACTGTTCCAAAGGGGAGAAACTTACTCTGTGTGAGTTGCAAGGACCTTGCTACCATCACCGACCGGACTGGCGACCCGTCCGCTACACCACTCATACTGGGTCAAAATATCATATGGCCCAACACGTGTGAGAACGGCACGTTTCACTCAAGCTGCCCATGTAGATCGCGCCGCACGACAGCCAAGCGGACTCATCACTCGATACAAAAGGTCCAGTCGTCCAAGTGGGGGTTCAAGCCGTCAGACTCCACGGTTGGCTTGGAGAAAAACCTCCGTGGTGCCGTAATATTTGGGGAGAAGCATGGCTGGCTGTCGCCTTACGGTGTCTTGCCCGATAGTGCATCTCAGAACAGCACAGTGGGCCACAGCAGCACGTCAGTACCTTCCGAAAGTGGTGATGCCAGTTCGAACCTGCTTGCAGACACCTGGACCAGTGCTAGCGGGCAGCACAGTGGCGACAATTCAGCAGAGCTAGCAGCCATGAGGCTGTTGCAGCCCAACGAACAGAACGGCGGTCCGACAAACTTCAAAGGAAAACGCAAAGCCTCACCGCTCCGGGGTGAGCCCGATACCAGGAGAACGTCTCGGCTGCGACGAAGGATGGTGGGTACTTGGGAGAGGGCCCGTCACGGGGCGGACCCGTAGGATAGGAGGGGCATCTAGAGGGAGGGGGGGGGNGGGGGGGGGTATCCTAGCCTTTTCGGCCGGGCAAGGGCCGCGTCGGGGTGCGGACTGCGGAGAGGGACGTTGCCTGGGCCCAGGGTGTGGCACACATGCTCGGACCGATCGTACTTACCTGACGGAGTTCCTAGATGGGGCTGAATGTTTAGTGGTTTCTTGAGACTACCTATGTCCACGAGCTTCAAGTTGAGTGGCACGACAGGCTAACAGGTGTAGCAGATGGACGAGATCAAGTTGACTTGACTTCAGATCAAACCAGCGAAGCAGCACGATCAACAGATATTCAGAATGACGGACATCCACGTCACCAATTGCTGCACGAGGGCGGTGGTGCTTGAGTCTCTCGAAGAAACTGCTAGTGGTGGCAACATGTGAATATGCAAGGTGGAATAACTCAATGCGTGGAGCGACGGACTTGCGGAGTTCGGCGGTGATATGACGACACGCCTCATGTTTGATTTGTCAAATGCGCCGACCTGCCGGGTCTCAGATCTACGAATACCGGCGACGCCAACCGACTAACATGCCGAATCTTTTGAGGCTGACGAATCAACTAGAGATGTTCTGGTGAACCCAAAGAGGATATATAACGTCCAGGAGAGAAGCATCGTTTTCCAGACACCACAGCACATCAACCTCAACTCGACCAACTCCTCAACCACACCCTCCTCACTACAATGTCCTCTACTATTCTTGTTGTCGGTGCCACTGGCAATACGGGCCGCGCCGTGGTTGAGACGCTCTCGGAGGCATCCAAGACGTCCGGCCAGCGCATCCTCGCCCTCACTCGCTCGATGACCGGCGCCGCAGCCCAGCGTCTCTCGAAGCTCCCCGGTGTCGAAATTGTCGAAAAGAACTGGGTCCAAATCACTGCCGACTGGCTTCGCGAGCAGAAGGTCCAGCGTGCCTTCATCGCCTCGCACAACGAGGGCACTCAATTTGCCGACGAGTCAACCTTCCACCTGGCCGCCCTCAACGCCGGCGTCGAGTACGTCGTGCGCATCTCAACAACGGCCGCCAACGTGCGCCCAGACTCGCCCGCCTACTACCCGCGTCAACACTGGGCCATTGAGCAAATGCTCGCCTCCCCCGCCTTTGCGCCTCTCCGCTGGACGTCCCTTCAGCCCAACGTCTTCCATACCTTTTACCTCGCCCCGGCTGCCGACCTCGTCCGCGAATATCGCAAGACGGGCGCAAAGCCCGGCCCTCTGAGCCTCATGGCGGATAAGGATGCGCCCAACGCACCCATTCACTCCGATGACGTTGGTATCTTTGCCGCCCGTCTGCTCCTGCTCGAGGACGTTGAGAAGCACAACCACGCGCTGTACGAGCTCAACGGACCCGAGGACATCTCGGGCGAGCAGCTGGTCAAGCTGGCGGAGGAGTACATTGGCGTGCCGATTGAGGATGTGCGCTACAGGGACATGACAGCCTTTGACACCTACGCCGCGGCAACGCCTGCCATTAGCCATCTGTTGTTGTCCATTAAGGCGGCGCCCATTCCTGGCTGGGAGGGCCGCACTACGGCGTCGAGGACTAGCAAGGAGGTGTTGAAGATTGCGGCGCCCAAGACGACGGCGACTGAATATTTCCGGGTCATGGTAGAGGGAGCGTAGACTGGCTACAGGCCATGGATAGAGTTTTCTGAATAAGACAATGACGAGTCCAAACCAACTCCCGCATGCCAGTGAGCCCTACAGCCCTGAAGCCTTGTCCTAGCCCCTTGATCGGCCCCTGTAACTCGGGTCTACAGCGAAGGGCCAGGCTGCGGAGTTTGACCCCTCTGCACAGCGAACCGGGTCGGGGTGATCATTAAGCAGAATCCAGGGTCTTCCCCACCAACTTTTCCGAGACGTCTTGATTCCCCCCCTTTTTTCATTCTTCCCCTTTCACCCTGAGCACCATCCATCACCAACCACGGACCTGGCCTCCCAAGAGCGACGACTCTCGCAACATGAATTCTCAATACGCTTATTTAGAACGAAACACTTGACATAATAATACAGTGGTCCGCCCTGCCTCACAGCTTCTTCACCGCCGCTGCCCGCCCCCTGTCGCTAATCGCCTTCTTCACCTCCTTCGTCAAGCCAGACTTCTTCTCGGCAACATCGGTAAACATGCTGGCAGGCGCAACAACCCCCAGAAGCCAAACGACAAAAGCATTCGCTCCCTTCCACACAGTCTCTCCCTTGCCCATTGCCGGCTTTCCGACAATCTCTGCCACGACACTCTTTGCAAAGTCCTCCGCACTCGTGCCAGTGGCCAAGTTGTCCTGACCGCGCTTGACGATACCTGCCTCCGCGGCGGGATAAAGTCCTTCGGGGTCAAACTCGACAGGGGCATAGAGCCCCGTCGTTACAACGCCCATGTAGAGGGTGACGACCTTGATGCCAAGTGGTGCAAGCTCGATGCGCAGAGCGTCCGAGTAAGAGGCCACTGCGGCCTTGGAGGCGTTGTAGGCGGCGGAGAAGGGGTAGGGCATCTTGGCGAGGACAGAGGCCGTGTTGATGATTGTCGGGGGGTGGGAGGGGCCATTGGCAGCGGCGGAGGCGAGGAGCAGGGGCGTGAAGGCTGTGATCATGTCGAAGAGGCCGAAGACGTTGGCGTCGAACATGGAGCGGACCTTGGCGGGGTCGGCCTCGACGGCGGGGGCTTGGTACACTGACGAAGTTAGGAGGTGTTTTCAACACTGGAGGGGGTCACATACTGGATCCCGCATTGTTGAAAAGAATGTCCAGACTGCCGCCTGTGCGCTTGGAAATCTCGCGCTGGAGGGCGGCAATACTCTCAGGGCTGGTGACGTCCAGAGCGAGGGTCTCAATGTTCTTGTTACCCTCGAGGCTCTGCATAGAAGAGGTTGACCGGGCCGTGGCGAAGACGCGCATGCCCCGAGAGGCGAACTCGAGGGCGAGCGCGTGGCCGGCGCCGCCTGTGGTGCAGCTGCAGGGAATCAGCACTGCAAATCGCCGAAGTTGACGGAGGAGATGAAACTTACCCAGTGACGAGGACGGTGGTACGCTTGGGAGAGCTCATTGTGATGGTTGGAGGTGTTGCATGCTGTGCAGCAACTGTCTTCTGAAGACGGGCTTCACATGGTATTTCTATTCACACCTTAATGGCTATGGTAAGGAGGCTTTCACGAGAAGCCTCCGAATGCATCATGCCTCCCAAGGTCTGGCCCTGGGGATGGCCATCAACCCGGAGTTAAGCTCACCTAACTCACCGGCAGTCGGCAGCAGACGAGGGACTTGCCAGGGTGCCAGGGTCCCCTAGTCCTGATTTAGGGTTGATTTGTCTGCCCCTCCGAACCGAGGATTGGCTTAGCTGCGTCGCAGTCGGACTCGGAGTGTGTACGTGATTCGGACTGTGTACGTGATGGCTCGGAGTGCTTACGACATGACTTCTGAGAAGTCTCCTTCATGCAAGGAGGCCGGACTTGGCTTGGTGTCTGTGCCGCTGCATTGGAAGTTGGATAATTTCAAGAGGCGAGTGGCCTTTTCCTTTTTTGGACGCCTGGAGGTGATGTGACACACTGGGAGGCCTAGGACATCTGCACCAGCCTTCTCCCTCTCGCATCTCGCTGCTTGATACATGTAATCATCTTGCATGATCATGCCACGGCGTCAAGTCTGATCATCTCTCGGAGGTCAACGTAATGATCCTGCTTACCGCCTCAGTTCACCGCCTCAAAGCATAGACACCGGATTTTGCCCCTATCCCCACCATTGGATAATCGTTCCAGATTGTTGAAGCCATCACCAAATATGGATTACGTTTCGAGGCCGGGCATCAGACAACAGCCTCGAACACCATGATGTGTCTTCAGGAGGTTATATACAGCAGCCAGACATCGTCAGTCAAAGTCTCTTAGCCATCACTCTCACACTCCTCATCATCACCACTACTTCAACAACTTCTTCACCACCACTGCTACCATCTTCACCATGTCCACCCGCACCATCGCAGTCATCGGCGGCACCGGCGCCCAAGGCATCCCCGTCGTCCGCGACCTCGTCAAGTCCGGCAACTACACCGTCCGCGCCCTGACCCGCAACCCCGAAAGCGCCCGCTTCAAAGAAATCACCTCCTACGGCCCTCCCGGCTCCGTCGTCCCCGTCGTCGGCTCCTTCGCCTCGGAAGCCAACCTCAAGGAGCTCTTCCGCGGCGCCTGGGGCGCCTTTGTCAACATTGACGGTTTCAACTGCGGTGAGAAGACGGAGATCTACTGGTCCATCCGCGCCTACGAGCTTGCCATCGAGGCCGGCATCAAGCTCTACGTTTACAGCTCGCTCCTCTACGCCTACCGCATCAGCGGATACAACCCCAAGTACCGCGGCGGCCACTACGATGCCAAGGGCCGTGTGGGCGAGTGGATCATGGCCATGAATGAGAAGAATGCCGCTCGCCATGGCACTCATGCTGCCCTCTTCTCCACCGGTCCCTACATGGACATGACCATCTACGCATACACTCCCATGCCGCCCGTGGTCGAAGACGGCGTTGTCAAGTGGCGCGTCCCCCTCGGCAACGGCGCCATTCCCGAAGTCGCCCTCGAGGACTGCGGCTACTACGTCAAGTGGCTCTTCGACCACCCCGAGCGCGCAAGCGGCATGAACCTCGACGTGGCCATCGAACACGCCAACTACCACGAGCTCGCCCGCGCTTTCACCGCCGTCACTGGCAAGCCGGCCGAGTATGTCGACACGAGCTTTGACGACTACTTTGCCAACGTCGTCCTTCCCGATGATGCGCCCACGGGCTACAACGCCGACCCCAACGACCCGGCTACCATGACGTACCGTGATAACTTCACCGGCTGGTGGAACCTCTGGCGCGACTCGGCGGATAACAAGGGCGTCGTGACCAAGGACTACGCCCTGCTGGATGAGATCCACCCCAACCGTATCCGTACCGTTGAGGAGTGGTTCCGTCAGGAGGATGCCAGGGGTAGGGCTCTGGGTCTTGGAACCCTGTGGGAGCGTGTGCAGCCGGAGAAGATTGGTCTTGTCCTCAAGGTGCACGAGGACCGCCGCCAGGGAGAGCTGTAGGCATTTTGCATGCAATGTAGACCCTAGGATCCGATAGAATGATCATCTTGTTTGTCATACCTCGCATACTGCTACCGTAATGAAACCCGCTCGTCAGAACTCCAGTCTAAAAACCAAGGCTCTTGTAAAAGTACAATCTATAACTTCGCTAAAAGTCAGACCCATCAACAGATGTCTCACAGGAACAGACTCACAAAAATCAAACGCCCAAGACCAGTCCTACAACCCCCTCGCCAGCACGACAGACGCCTCAACAGCCTTCTGAACCTCATGAGCCGGGTACGCCGGCCCCTGGTCCATACACACCGCCGAATTCGCCAGATTCATCGTCAACAACGACGTCTTCAGCCTCACCACCATCCCCGGAGCACCACCACCACCACCATCCTGCCCCCCACCGATCCGCAGTTCCATCATGTCCGGCCCGAGATCTCTCGCCCCCAGCCCCGACAGCTGCTGCTGCACATCAAAAGCCGTCACAAGCCCATTGCTCGTCCCCCGAAACGCACCAGCCGTCTGATGAAGCTCCACCCGGCCCCTTCCAAGCTGATACTGCAACTTGGCCAGAAGCTGTGCAGTCGTGCAACCGCGGAGGGAAGGTCCAAAGGCGCGCTGGAACTCGCTGGATGAGATGTACGCATCGCCGTTGAGGTACATGCAGGCGTGGGTGAGCGTCGTCTCGACAAGGCGCATCGCAAAGGGAGGGGTGTTTGTGGTTGGCGGCCAAGCAGGAGGGATTTGTGAAGGGAGGATCGTGACCTGCTCCGGGGACTGGGACTTGTCCTTCTCCGGCTCGGACATGGCAACACCTTCATCTTCAGAAGGAGACACAGACCCCGCCAGCTCCAAGGATCTTGCAATGGACGACCGCAGCAAGTCCATCAGCCCCGGTCGCGCCACGAGATCCCCCGCCACTGTAGCAGCCATCATCTCGTCACACAACCCGACCAGCATGCGGCCCATCTCCTCGACCGAGTCCTCCAGCTGCTTGATCTTCTTCAGCTGAGCTGCCTCGGCAACCTTTCGCCGCTGCCGAAAGGCCTGCTGCGCCTGACGGTTCTGCTCTCGCCGGTCCTGGAAGAGTGTGAGCGGGTGCTGCTTGCTCCACAAAGGGACGGGGGAATTTACGTACCACATCGAGAGGATTCTTGTTCTTGGTTGCATGCTTCATCATTTTTGCCGTGTGTGCATGTGAGCTGAGCGATGGGACCAGTGGGTTGCCCCTGGTCTTCGGGGCAGGGAGGTGGTATTAAGCGACGACAAAAGGGGGCCGTCGGGGTGGATTACAAAACACCAGCAACGTGTACGGTCATGTTCACTAATCGAGTTGTTCGACTGACTCGGACACCCCGGATGCGTCCGCCCCCTAAGCTTCAAGCACCGGCTTCCGCGCCAGCACCCACAAAAAGTCGGCATCCGTCGCATCCTCAGTCTCCTCCTGTAGGATGACCTCAAGGCCAGCCTCCTTGACCTTTTCGAGAGACCCCTCGGCGCCCCAACCGCTCCAATACATCCATCCCTGGCCCTCGCCGAGCCACTCGCGCTCCTCGCTGCCCTCGGACGCCTCGGTGCCAAAATTGACGAGCATCCAGCCGCCAGGCTTCAACCAGCCGGCAATCTTGCCCAGCATGGCAACCTGCTCGTCGCGCGGGAGATGGATGATCGAGTACATTCCAACAACGGCATCGAGGGATTCCTTGGGAATGTCGAGCGCCAGCATGTCGCCTTCAATGAGGGTAAGGCGACCGGGAGGATCGGGACGCAGGGCGGCGCGGGCGAGGGCGATCTGCGCGCTGGAGAGATCGTTGGCCGTGACGGTGAAGCCCGGGCGGGCGAGGAGCTTCTCCGTGACGGGGACGCCATGGCCGCAGCCGAGCTCGAGGACGGCAGCGGGGGCCGGAGCGGCCGGAAGCCGGGCGAGCAAGATGTCGAGGTAGCGGAGACGGACGGCCGAGTGGGGGACGGTCCATTCGTTGTACTTGGGAGCAATGGCGTCGTAAGAGGCCTTGAGGCGGGCCTTGAGGTCTGCAGGGGCCGAGACCGAGGCGGATCTGGGCGCAGTTTGGTCGGTCATGGTGTGCTTGGTGTTGCTTGGTGATGGTGTTCAAGTGAGGGGTGCGGGGTTCGTTGCCAGTTGAGTGGGTTGCTGTTGATGATGATCGCCCTCCAAGCTTACTTAAGTACTAGTAGGAGCCCTGTCGACTGTCCAGTGACTCACCGGCAACGATACGACATTGAAGACGGATCGACACTCGGCGAGATTCATTGACGACGGTTGCCTTGCCGGCGTGATGTGGCAGTGGTCTCGATTAGGCCGTTGTGCATTCTCGATCAGACCAGACTCAAAGCCTCAGGTCGCTCGAGAGCCTTCTTGACAGATTCATCGCAGATGAAGGCGATTCCGATCCTCTCGTACACACCCCCGCTGCCCTGCACCGGTGTGATGATGAGACACCACGCGCCCGGAATCTTGTAGCTTCCCTCGCCGTCGTGACTTTGCACCACGAGGAATGTGAGGTCCTCCACGATCATTAGACTTTGGCTGCTCAAGAGGTAAAGTCGGCCACAGCCGAGTGACATCCGGCCAGCACCAGCCGACGAGCCGGCTTCGCCGCCGGGCTCTCCATTATTGTAACAGGGTCAAAGTACTCCTGGAACGCCGGGGGGTCTGGGAGAGGTAGGGGTGGAAATAAGTAGTGAACTTTGAGTTGTATGAGGACCCGGATGACGGGGGCCTGTACCAGAAGACGACAACTGGGATTGGCCACGGCTGGATTCGTATAGTCTTGATGTCGACGTCCCTCAAGGCGCAGGTGATTGACCGGCGGTCTTACATGCGCGTTGGTCAATGCCGTAAAGTCGACCATGTGGTCGACGCTGGCCCAGGACCAAGACGGTGCCCTCTGCGGATGACGCTCGACCCCGGGAATGATATCCCCAAATCGCATATACCACAGCAGCAATCTGTGCACATCCGCTTCGAACATGCCGCAATGGTACTCGTGATTGGCCTGGCTTCCATCGCCGGAGAGGCCTTGCTGCAACGCATTGGCGATGCCTGCAATGGCAACGAGCCTGTCGCTCTTGTTGGTCAAGTTGCAAGCCGAATACCTATGTACCAGCTGAAGCCATGCATTGTGCACCCCATGGAAGTTTCTAGCGTTTCGGAACAAGGCTGCAGAGGTGTTTCCCGATACGACGCTGCTTGACTTCGACTTGTCCGCGATCTGTTCCGGAAACCCATGGCCGTGTTCGCACTCCTAGAGGAGGTGATTCTCGTAGAAATGCAGGATCCTCGGCGATAGCGTCAGTTCCTGCAACACCCATGCCCTCTCTGAAATTTCGCTTCTTTCGAGACGGGCGCAGTTCAGATTCTTCTCGTTGACTTCGGGTAGCTCGATCGTGAATGCGGGGCCGCCACTCAGCGGGGCGATGCCCATGGTCGAGGGCACTTAGCAACGCCACAGGAAACCCTCGTTGCACTGACTTGCAGAGTGGGCGGCGATGGTGAACGTTGAGAGTGAGTAAATCGACCCCATCTTTGCCGCCTGGCACAGCCAGTCGTCGACGTCGTCTTGGATGATGCAAAGCGAGTCGATCCATACGTATTTGATGCCCAAGGCCTGGTTGATCAGTACGGCATCTTGAAATGTGCGAGGTAGTTTCTCCATCGTGAAGCCCTGTAGATGCTTGCATAGTGTTGTCTTGGTTGTTTTAAGCGTGCGATCACCTTCTCAACGATGGCTCAGTGTCGTGTACAATGCTGCATCTCCACTGTCGACTTGCTTCAGACGCAATAGCACCTGTCCCGCTGGAGTGCCGAGCGGACTCAGGATCTCAACGACTCGATCGGGCAGCGACGGAGAAGTGCCAAGCCGATCAGGGAGGCCGTTTTCCTCACCCAAAGGCAAGCTCGACGGTGCGCAAATCTGACATGGCGACGTGCTGACAATGACACGTTCAAGCTCAGAGATAAGTCGATATATAGATACGTCTGTCGTCCTCTCTTGGGCTTCGAAGGGAGGTATTCCGGATCCCTCTGACGCCGCCATGCAATCCGCAGGCTGTGTGTCTAGAGAGAGTAAGCACAACAGCAACACGGGGAGATACTCAACCACATCACATACCTTCTGCTTTTCCGACAGATAGCACCTTGTATCTTCCAACCTCGTGTGCCCAAGGATCATCACCGTTGAAGAAGACACGCATACTGACAAAGGTCAGGCAGCCTCTGACGAAGCTCACCTCGACTACATCTTCACACCCAACCAATTCGTCCATTAGTCCAAGATTACCTGACCCTAAGCTCCTGGCTCTGATGCCTTGGATTATCAGGGCACACAATCTGCAGTGCTTCACCGCAGAGAAGATGTCCGACAGAGAGTAGCGAAGTTTGGCGTCAGCTTTGGAGAGCGCGTCCACATCGAGGTTGTTGCACCTGCTGCAAAGCCCCGGGATGTCGTGCAGTCGGTGTGCCTTGCTCTGCGAATATTCGGGCCACGCCCCGCTGGTCGAGTCGCCATTGTAGTAATAAGCGCCACCTGCAAGGCTGTGGTCGTCGGCAAACGGGGTACGAGTCCTGGAGCCGAGGCGTAATATGGTCAAGCTTTTTGGGAGTGGCAGATAAGATGCGCTTGGTGCCATGTCTGGGAAAAGTTGTCCGTCTGGCTGTCCATCTGGCGATGCCATTGTGCCATTGGTCGTCGCGTCGTCGACTGTCAGGTGATGGTGTTGAAAAGCCCTCATGCACCTTCTGAGCAGACGCTACGGCTCATGAACTTGGGTTGCATTACTAATCGCTGTGAAATGTCAACAAGGCTGCAGCCAACGTGGTGAGATGGGCGCTGCCACCCCGCTTCTCAGACTCCCTCTGTCAACACACCAACCGATCGACGCCTTTACGCATCCGACGGGCAGCCATGCCCCTCTGTGGGAAGTGCAAGGCGATAACGCCTCAGGCGTTCTGGTCTCAGCGGGAATCGACCAGGCGCGCAGGCCGGCAAGTCGTGGAGCATGGTTACCCTCACCTCGACTACCACACCCTCGGCGCCTCAGCAGCGTCATGCGACCTATGCGCCTTGATCTTCGCCCAACTTGGCGGTGATCGTCCAGAACTCGACCCCGCGAAGAAACACAGGGTCCTACTCATCTCCAGCACGTACCCCTCCCACGAAGGACTCGCGCCTGGGGTTTCGTCGATGTATGGAATGGTGGTGGGGACGAAGATTAGGGGATACTTTCACGTATCCGCCGATCCGGGTATGTCAGCCCATGCGAAGATTCGAGTCAGGTGCTCATGGCCGTTGTAGACAACATGGCGGCGAGATCGGGGGACATTACTGGAAGACAGCTTCTCTCGAGGTCCGACTCGGAAGAGGCGTACGCCCAGATCGAGTCGTGGCTGGCAGAATGTGACGCTCGCCATTCCGAGTGTCGAAAGCAAGACTTCTTCTCGACCCAGGTGGGCAAGAATGGTGAGCCTCGCCGTGGAAGGGGAGACTTCCCCACAAGACTTCTCTGCATCGAAGACGACCATCTCAGGCTGGTCGACGGGCCTGGTGTGACTGAGGAATATGTTGCGCTGAGCTACTGCTGGGGCACATCTGGCCAGCTCACGACGACGACCCGCAATATTGCCGCCCACAGGCGAGGCATTCCGTTTGCCGACGTGCCGTTAACGCAGCGTCAGGCGGCGGCGGCCACAAGGAAGCTGGGTATGCGGTACCTGTGGGTCGACGCTCTGTGCATCGTCCAGGACGACAAGGACGATTGGGGCCGAGAAGCACCCCAGATGGGCCTCATCTACCATAACGCGTCCGTTACGATCGCCGCAGCTGGGTCGTCCTCTTCGGCAGGTGGCCTCTTCCATCAGCGTACCGCTCGTCCCACGCTAGTCTCAGTCCCATACCAGTCTTCCACTGGCGAGCGAATCATGCTCATCGCGCCTCTAGGCGACGGGTTCATCCAAGCCCTAGACCACTCGGTCTGGAACTCTCGAGGGTGGGTGTACCAAGAACGGATTCTCAGTCGCCGGATCGTGGAGTTTAGCACCTCCCAGATCTTCTTCGAGTGTCAAAGGCACTCCATCGGCGAGGACGGGTTGCCCGTCATGTCCATTGAGAAGCGCCTGGCTGCAGGCCGGATGCTAAACGGGCTGGAATCGTTGTGGTGCGGCCTCATCAAGGGCTACACTGCGCGCAGCTTGACGTGTGCCGATGATCGTACCATGGCGATTGAGAGTCTGGCGCGATACGTCGCTGGACGTACTGACACGCCGTCGACCAAGGAGGGCATGTACTGTGCTGGCGCGTGGTTGGGAAAGTCGCCTTGCCACCTGCTGTGGTACTGCAGCGAAGGACTGACAACAGAGGCCCCGTCGCCGAGAGCGCCCACTTGGTCATGGGGTAGTGTGGATGTACCGGTCCAGTGGGAGATGTCTTGGTACGTGTTCGGCGGCGAGGTGGTGAGCAAGCTTGAACTGCCATCCGACGTCTATGGGCTCGTGCCGACGGACAAGAGAGTTCAGAGCGCAAAGCTGAGGGTCGAGGCTCCGGCCATTGTTCTTCAGCGGGCCGATAAGCGGATGGGTCTGGTGAAGAACAGTGAAGCTGTCAGTATGGGGATGGGACCGTACGAGGTCAATGCTCAGACGCATCCCGGGTGCTACCAGATCCTCTCGTCAGCCGGAGATGTTGTGGGATGGGGCGTCTTCGACCGAGGAGATGCTGGGCCAAAGTCCTTCATGGCTGCGATACTATCGACATCGACAGACGAGGAGGAGACGCTTTCCCATGTCGTTCTGCTGACGGCTGTCGGGAAGGAAGCTGATCATTTTGTGCGCATCGGGGTGGGGGAGATCCGGATCACGGCGGATCAATGTGCTCGAAGAAACGTCGTGATTGTATGAATACACCGTCTTGACGATATATTCATGTAGGAAAGCGAGTTGGAGGTCCAAGAGGGCATCATGACGATTGACGATGTGCCAGTCGTCTCTTGTGGTGAGTGATGGTGGCTGACCTGTGGTGGTGGATCCATAAGGTGGCGGCACCTTATGTAAGCCACCGCATTGCTCCGGCGGGAAATGCGGGGTCACGTGCCCTTCACTGAATTGGTCCAGGAACACAGCCGGCGCTGGCAGCACCTCGACTGCTCCAAACATCAACTTCATTCAGCGGAACGCATCAAACTCTTGGTCATCTTCCTTTCCATTGCCCTTTGGGACAGACTTCCCAAGGAACCAGGATCTTCTGCTTTCTTCTTCTTCTCACGGACCAAATTGTCCCGAATCCTTCGCAGTGTTTTCTGCCACCCTGGGCGTGGCTTGAACCCATCACCCCAGCAGCATTGACACCTACCAAAGACCTTTCACCTGAGTTCTGCAGCCATAGTGGAACAGGCATGGAGACCCTGGAAAATCCTTGAACCCGAGTGCCCGGATCTCGGGACCGCCTTCTCGTCGAACACCATGGCCAGGGCGGTATCTGGACCGGAGTCACCAACCTTTTCACCAGCAAACTCGCCTGCATCGCCATCCTGATATCTCTCGCTCATCTTCTCCCCACGCCGCTGTTCAAGTGTTAGCTGTTCAGATAGGGGTTATAGCCTCGTACCCATCGATTCCAGACTGACCTTGCACCCGGTCCGGTCCAGGTCCAGGCCCTGCGATTTCCTGTTTTCTAATCGCCGCCAAGACACGGCCCCCAATGACCTGTCGCATCTCACCTCGCCGCCTGGTCTCGTCTTCCATTTCGCCCTGCCGCCTCGCTCTTGAATATGGCCAGCGACATTTCTCTCACAGCTCGAGACACCGGCCAAAACACACTCCCCACCGCCTGAGGCACCGCGCCTCGCCTAGCCGCGGTGATTCGCTGCCACCCCCCTTCCCGGCGACATGTCAGATTTCCGCGCCTCTCGCCGGGAGGGTGTGAGAGCCGCAAATCAATCCGAGTACCGCAAATCCTCCTCCCTATCGGTCCCCAAAAGGGAGGGGGTTCAATCGACGAGACGGCAGAAAAGTGTCCTCTCAGTGGTCAGTCGCTGTCCACGTCACATCCCGCACCTTGCTTTATCCAACCAGCCGCGCAGGGCAATACTTACGGTTGCTTCAGCGGCCACCCGTTGCGCGTGATTCAGCACATCGGCAACGGTCTCTACTCGTAGCCTGTCCCTCGAGGTGAGGCTGCTTCGATGCACCACTCCAGTTCAAGATGTGCCACAGCCTGACGACTTCAATCGGGTGCCAATCAGGCCGCATAATGCATGCATGGTCGCCTGCAATTGATGCACTTCGCCGCACCGGGTGATGTGTTGGCAGTTGACGCGTTGGAAGTTGAAAAAGTTGCCTGGTCGCAGCCTGATCCTACGGCCCAGGGGAAACCCTTATTAGGAGGGTCACCGACCGATCAGGATTTCCTTCCTGGAATTACCCTGCAAACCTCTTCATCTTTACCAAGTATACTTCGAGCCTTTGGACAGTCGCCATCGATTTCTCTTCAGCAATGACGTGCAACGCCAACGACACATCTGGCGACCCTGGCGGCACTCTCTCCACTCCCGTCTCATGCGTCCAGCAGCCATGTTCCTCGGCTGCTTCTGCCGACAAAGTAGCGGATGCGCCAGAGGGCTCGCTCAGGATGCAGGAAAGTCTGCCGCTTGAAGTTGAACCATCACCGCAGCCCTTTCCCCTGCCAGACTGGCTCTTGGAGCATTGCGTGACTCTCCGAGAAACATGGGAAGACACGCCAGACTTCCTAGATCTGCTCAGGGAGGAAGCTTTCGACCAAGAAACGGGACTGCTTACCAAAGCTGAGGCAAAGAGGATCAAGGCTCAGGACCTCGCCAATATGCCTCATCCTATGGATGAGGCCTTGTTTGATGGCTTGCTGTTGCTTGCGCGACCTGAAGAGCAGAGGTCGGCCGGAGACTTGCGATGCTTCACCACCGACATTATTCACATCCAGTCGCCTATTCTTAGACGATTACCAACCTACCGGACTAGGTTTCTTACTTGCGTTGTTAAGCAATTCGCCAAGACTATCAATGCAGATTCGGTAGTCCTTGATGGTGAGGATCTCAAAGATCTTGCAGAAGAGTGTTGGGACGTGGAGGACCTGGCGGAAACCGATTTCCGTGCAGCCAAACTATTCGAGCAGGTCAAAGAGACCTCTCATGGGGTTCAAAAGACCCAAGACGGAGACGGTGATGAGCAGCAGTCAGGCTCTTCTGCCAGTGTCGAAGACGCGAAGACTTCGACGACCGGAAGGGTAAGCCATACAGAACCTCCCTGTCGAACATTAGTCTCACCTGCAACCGACCTATCTAGTGGACTGAGCCGTTTGCCGCCATTCTCGAAGCCCCTCAAACAAAACGGCGTGGCCATTCCACCCCCTATACCTCTTGCAACATCCCCTGTGTTATTTTTATTTCCATTGACCAGGGGGAGATCACCGACAGCCTGGTGGGGAGCATCCGCAGAGTACTATCCGCTTCTACAGTCTCTCCCCGCACTATCGTTCTCATGGCACAAAAAGAATTCGAATACGAATCTGACGACGATGAAGACGACGAAGACGTCGACGACGACAACCAAGTCTCTTGCAACCTCAATTCTGTCCAGCTTTTGCCTGTTAGAACCGACCATACAAGACAACTTCTCAGGGCAGACGAAATAGCGGAACTGCGACACGGAAATATACGGTTTCTGCAGAGACGCATTCGTCACAGAAAGCCTCACGTCAACAAGCCCCCGCTTAGCATGCCGCATGCACGGTGGGACTTCCTAGAGAGATCACGGACTGAAACGCTCTTGGAAGAGCGGTTTCGCCCAGATCCGACACTAGTGGGGATGCTTCTGGAGCACCTTGGGGAGGCAACCAATGATGAGCAGATCAAAAGAGGCGTGCTGAGCATCGGGCGCCAAGCACAGGCGCTCGAGACCTGGAACTGCTACTGGCATCCCGACTTTGACGGCGACGAGGGATCTCAGAGTGACGAGAATGTACCAATGGAGGATGAGTGGAGCAAGTTTCCCGAACATGCCCAGAAGCATCTCAGAAAGATCAGTCAGGACAAAAGCTCTACCTACAAGTATGAGCAACGGTTGTTGCCTCTGCTTGTTGATCCAATGGGGGCCAAGGATGCGATTGCAGTTGACGAGGAGATGGTCAAGACGGTCAAGCGTGTCGTTGAACACCATCAGAACCCGGATGCCGTTGGATCGTCCTACGGAATCTTGTCGCGTGAGCAACTCGGCGGCGCTCTTTTTATGGTCCTCCTGGCACCGGCAAAACGTTTCTGGCACGTGTGCTGGCAGCGACCACCAACTCCATCGTTATCAGCGCAACAACTACCGACATCCAGGCCTACTTTACCGGAGAATCGCCAAAGGTCGTCCAGGCGTTATTCAGACTCGCAAGACTCATTGCACCGAGCATCATTTTCATCGACGAGGCCGACGCGGTGTTTTCCAAACGGGCGGTAGGCATGGGCTCCTCGAACATTTATTACCGACAGACTACAACCCAGCTGCTTACGGAAATGGACGGGTTCCAAAAGTCCAAAACTAATCCTCTTGTCATTCTGGCAACAAATCTGTCAACGCTCATCGACCCAGCAGTTCTCCGCAGGGTGCCTCATGTGGTCTATCTGGGCTTGCCGTCAATGACGCTGCGCGAACAGATCTTCCGGATCATGTTGAAGGGGGAGGTTTTGGAACCATCCATTGATATAACGCGCCTCGCCCGGATGACGCGCGGCTACTCTGGCTCGGACATCAAAAGCCTATGCGCCAGTGCTGCGGTCACGTGCGACAAATTTGTTGAATCTGGCGAAGATAAGGGCAAGAGACTTCTGACGTGGCAACTTTTTGAACAAGCCTTGACTTCCGCGTCTGGCACGAAAAGGGCGGTTGTCAGGGATTCCTCGAGATTCATTTTCGAGTTCGCAAAGCGACATGATCCTGTCGGCTACCAGAAGATGCAACAAGATGACGCGGAATCCGACCCAAGCCCAATGCCTTGGGGTCAAACGACGGTTGTCGACTGCAATGTTGACCAGATCGCCGCCTCGACGAGTTTTAAGAGGGATTCAAACGGAAGCACTGTGGGTTCAGGTAAGACGATGTTGGGATCATGAGGGCAGCCTGGATATTAGCCATGCATGTTTTCATCACCGCAGAGGCTGATTTTCGCTAGGAGAAGAGTCTGCCATAAATTCTATTCCCGTCCTTACTACATCGTTGCCTACTCCGGTTTCCATTTCGCTGAACTCGTCAACATCGCCCACCATAACGTCGGCCACAACTGACGGGTCATCGTTTCCCTATACACCTATGCTGGACCACAGCAAAACAATACGTCTTCTGACTTTGCACCCCGCTCCCGACAAGGGCGCCCAAATAACTGGTGACCTGGTTACTGTTAATCTGGATGATCAAACACAGTTCTACAAAGACTTCCAAGCCAGGTTGACGGAGCGGCTTGACTCCAGAAGTCAAGTCGACCGCAGTCTAACTCGTCACTTCATGTGGAACTTGGTCAACATCGACCCCCTCGAACTAGCTGAGCCAAAGTTCACCGAAACAGTGCACGAGATTGCCGGAGATACCTCACTGTACGGGTTCTGCGACCGTCCTCTCGAGTTGATGAGGGGTCTGGTCGACCGGCACTCGTGGGGGGACTTTCTTGCGCTGAGCTATGTTTGGGGCAACCCAACCAAACGGCAGAAGATTCTCCTCAACGGCATCCCCTTTGGCGTTGGGGACAATCTTCATGCTGCCCTTGTTCGTCTCCGATCATCCTATGACGTCGCCCAGCGTGGACTCAAAGTCTGGATTGACGCTATTTGCATTAACCAGAATGACTTGCGCGAGAGGTCTGTGGAGGTGCAGAAGATGGGCCTAATCTACACTGAGGCCCTCGTGGTCAGAGGCTGGCTCGGAGAATGTCCTGCCCCCTACTTAAGAGAAGACCTATCTACAATCCGGAAAGTCTGGGATCTTGAGGCTGGTTTCCTTCTTGAGAAAGATCAGCTGCACCCTCTCGAGGTTCATCGAAAGCTCAGCGGCAGCTCACCCCGTCTGCATCTGATCGAAGACATTGCCAAGTCGGATGATACAATCAAAACCACCCTTCTTCACCTGGAAGAATGCCTCTTCATCCAGAAATATTGGGAACGTCTCTGGGTAATCCAAGAAATGGCGCTGGCGTCTTCCCTGGTATTCTGGTGTGAGCAAGACGACTTCATCATCACCCCAACAGAGTCTCATCCCGCCGACTTGGAGCAGCATTTGCATGATCATATGCGGGCCACCCACGTCATTGGAAGAGCCCAAGCCATCTGGACCTCTTTGAAGAGAAGCCAGGCGTTTCAAAGACTGATGTGGTTGAGACGGTCTGTTCCTCTCGCGAGGCACCAAGAGCTGGCGACATCGACCGGCACAGGAGGCCCAGGCACATTGGATCATTTGATCCTCCAGGCACGACTGTCTCGAGCTACCGATCCACGAGACAAGATTTTTGGGATGCTCGCCATTCTGCCTGATTATATCTCGAGTCGAATTGAACCGAGATATGGCGATCCAGTGCCTGCAGTCTGGGCTACCTTTGCTCGTATCTGTTTTGAGCAAGAGGGCAACCTAGCCCTGCTATGCAGAGCCTCGGGGCAGCGTGGGAACACCGACACTCAGATGCAAGGGCTTCCTAGCTGGGCCTTTGATCTGAAAAACCCGCTGGAGGAGGTGGAATACGCGGAAGACCCGGACGGCTTCGACTTGCCACCCGACCACTTCAAAGATATCTGTCGCCACACCCGCCCAGAATTCAGTCGCCGGTTTGCTGCCGACGAAGACATGAAATCTGTCTTCGCCTTTTCAGACGACGGCCAACATCTCATCTGCAGGGTGGTCTTCGTTGACTTTGTCAGCGCCGTCACAATGCATCAGCGCGACGGCACCACCCCACTAATGATCGAGGAATCTCAAACCGTTGAGGAGCCGCCACCAAGAAAAGACCTCAAAAGCGCGAGACTGTCTCTGGGGAGAGTGCTCAGTCTCAACAGCAAGTGGCAGCCCCCCAATCACCCCACGCTGTTTGACATTCCCTTCCCGGATGACCTCCACAATGGCGTGGGTGTCGGTGTCACCCACGTTGGGTTTCAAGATGGACTCGACGAAGACGCTCAGAGGGCCGAGGACGATGCGTTTGCGAGAGGAGAGCCTGTTTCGTGGGCTGCGTGCTTTAGAAACTCGTTTGTCAGCCTCGGATCCATTTTCATCGATCTCGCGGCCTACGCAGAGTTCGAGTTGCACGGAATTCCGCTGAGGGAGTACTTCACCTCGGACAAGGAAACGTGTCCGCCTCCAGAGGTTTTCAACCGGCCCACTTTCAAAATAGACACGACTCGCCTCTTGGGGGGACTATTTCGAACGCGGAAGGGCCGCATCGGCACTCTCATGCATGGCGGACGCCCGGGAGACAGAATTGCGGTAGTGGGCGGCTGCGACGTCCCGCTCATCCTTCGGCCCAAGGGGGAAGAGTACGTGATCGTTGACAATTGTTACGTGGACGGTCTCATGGATGGGCAGGCTGCGGAGATGGTGGCAAGGGGCGAGGCGAACATTGAGGAGATTTCCATTTGTTGAGGGGCGGAGGCAGGGGAGCTGCGATGCGGCATTTCATAACTTTTCACTATCTGCAAGCATCAAACAGATAACCAACTTCTTGTTCAACGCACTTCAAGTATCATGATCAGACTCGGCACATTTTCTCGGTCAAACCAAGTGCACGTCGCGTAGGGCGTGATACCGATTTGCCACCAAAGCACCTCGCCGTTCAGCGAGTCATTGCTAGAGCAATCGATGAGTGATGGGCGAGGAGAAAGTGGAATCAGTCGTGGTGTTTAGTGGTGTTCACGGGCTGAGCTGGGAGTTGGCACGAGGACTGCTCCTTGGTCACTACCTCCCTTGAGAGCGCCCGGTAGTTCACGGCCAAGATAGTGGCGCAGCAGGTCGGATCTTATACTCATCTTGTAGTGACCAGGCGGTGGTCTCATAAGAGTGGGTGCCAGGAAGCAGTTCTGAAGCCTACTCCAGGAACGCTCGCTACTACCATCCGTCATCACACATACCCACTACCCACTTACAGCAAGGGCCTGCCTACAACCGTGGAATGAGGAGGGAAGGTTTGGGATACGGCAAAGTTGAGGTGGAAGTATGGTCTTTGACCATTGACATTGGCGGACGAATTTTGGTTTCATCACGAGATATGTCACGATGCAGGAGTGGAAAAGTGTTCAGAGCGTAACTCATGAATTCATTACTGATAGGTATTGATACAAGCGTTGCAATCTGAGCCATTACGAAGCCATCGCAACATAGGAAACCTGTCCCTCAGCCATCATTATTTGTCCGACTCAATTACAGACCCCTGTGGGCTTCCTGGTGGGGGGTAGCACTGTTCCTTCGGGCACGGTCGTGAGAGTGATCGCCGTGGGCCACCTCGGGCTCACCAATGTGCTTGGCCAGAACCGAAGGAGGGACCTGGGCGGCATCGGTGGGGTCTTTGTGTGTGTTGCTCCTTCAAGACGCAGGCCTGGTCAGTGTCTGGGTCCGGGAGTGGAGGTAACAAAGGGGGTATTATGAGGAAGTTTGGGGAGTCGCTTGAAATCGGAGGTCGCAATTAGAGCGCGGCTTACGAGCGGGCGTAGGTCTGGTCCTGGCCGACAGTCTTGGAGCCGTCACGGTCAGAGTCGACGCGGGGGTCGACCTTGTTGAGGATGTCCTTGCCGTGGGGACCGGCGGTGTTGGGGGCAGGGCCGGGGTTGTTCAGGCCGCCGCCAGTGACGTTGTGGGAGCCGGTGGTGCCGTGGGTGCCGTGGGTGCCAGTGCTGCCGTAGGCACCAGTGTTGGAGCCGAGGCCGCCGCTGGCGGGGTTGGCACGGTGGTCGCGGTCAGAGTCGACACGGGGGTCGGCCTTGTTGGCGAGGTTGGAGGAGTGAGGGCCGGTGTTGGCGGAACCGTGGGTGGACGAGCCGAGGGTGGAAGAACCGGTGTGGCCGTACTCAGCGCCGGAGCGGGTGGTGGAGCCGAACTCGCCGGTGCCGGTGGTGCGGGACGAGCCGAACTCGCCGCCGGTGGTGGAGCCGATGCCGCCGCTGGCGGGGTTGGCGCGGTGGTCGCGGTCAGAGTCGACGCGAGGGTCGGCCTTGTTGGCGAGGTTGGAGTCGTGAGGGCCGGTGTTGGTGGAGGTGTTGCCGTAGCCGGTGGTGCCGTGGGTGCCAGTGGAGCCCAGGCCGCCGGTGGTGCCGGTGTGAGTGCCGTGGGTACCGGTGTGAGTGCCGTGGGTGCCAGTGGTGGTGGAGTGAGTGCCGCCGACGGAGCTCAGGCCAGCGCCGGTAGTGTGGTCAGCGCGGCCATCGCGGTCAGAGTCGATGCGGGGATCGGCCTTGTTGGCGGCGTGAGAGTTGTGACCCGTGGGGCCGGCGGGGTCGTTGGAGGAGGTGTGCTTGTCACCGTGGACCTTCTCCTTGATCTTCTCGATGAGGCCAGACATGTTGGATGGTTGGGGGTTGGTAGGTTGGATTGGGTATCAAAAAGGTAGTTGAAAGTCTTGGGGGTAATCACTCGATGGTGATTGTAGGAAGCTTGGTTGTTGTGGTTGTGGTATCTGTTGATGAGGAGAGAAGAGGAAAAGGGGGATGACGAGGTGAGGGGGATGGTGATTATATACTAGGAGGGAGGGGGGAAGGAGGAGCAACGCACCTTCCAACTGACGGATTGCTAGCAGATGCTTGTTTCCGTCCTGGTGTCCTGCTTGCTGGCCGATCTGGCTGAGGAGGAAGTCACTCGCTCGCCGCCGTTGGCCCAGTTTACCAAGGTATCGCGTCATCGGTCTTGGAGGGGTAACCAGGAAGCTCTGCAAGCGCAGGTCTTCTCCAAAACGCAGGCAAGCCAGGCTCAGACGCCAGTCCAGAACAGATCTCCAAGCAAACCCCGGCAGTCCGCCGGTGCTTCTGGTCCGACGTCGACGCCAAGCCGTTGCTCACGCGGCCGGGGGTGGAGAGGAGGGAGCCAAGAGCCAAGGAGCCCTTGCAGTTCTTTGCCTCAGCCAGGTTTGGCCCTGCTCCTGCCGGGTCTGGCCCCGTTGGAGAGACGTGAGATCGCTGGATCGGGTTCTCTGAAGCAGAGTAGATGGCGGAAAACCGCCCCCCACCATCGTCATACGTGGAGACTGAGCAACCGCGAACGACCGTGACCCCGGACATGGTTCAGTGTTTCTGAGCTGTGGCGTGTGACGTTTAGGGCTGGGGGCAAACAAGCTCCGTCCAGGGATGAGGCGGCTCAAGAGAATTCAAGCACGGAGATCAGATCCCCCGTTGCAGACATTGGTAGCTCACGTCCGAGACAGAGAGCTGTGAGGAGGTTTCGTGGGCGTGGTCCGACCAACGAATTGACACGGAAAGAACGGGTCGTCCGTACCTTCCACCGCCGTAAGCAAATGCCACGCGTCTTCCCCGGACGGACAGAATTGGAATGTAAGTCACCGCGAGGTATCCGTCGCCCGGACACCAGCCCGTAAACGACACGGAAGGAACGACAACGACGGGGCCAGCGCAAGGGCAAGTGCAAGTGAAGCGGGGAGGGGAGGAAGCTATGACGGCGGATGCACGTCGGTGCAAGAGATGAGGTTCGATGGTCCGACGTGGTTGGACGATGCAGCAAGGAACAAGCTCGTGGGGCCACGCCAATGACGCAGCGGTCGCCCCGGCACCTGCCTCGAACCGCTATGGAAAAGCGCGAAAGCCACAACGCCACAGGAAGCTCGGGGCACCCAGCCCCGCCCGTGGCTTGAAGCACGCGACTGTTAGCGTCACTTTCTCCATACCATTCCGTCATAGACCTCGTTACGCCATCTTTCCTCACCTTTGCCAACCTGACGCCTTGCACCGAGCTCTCTCTCTCGAGCTCGACAATCGCGATGCGGCTCCCGCCCTCCGCATCTATTGGTCCCCCTGTGGTCTGCCCGGCCCCTCTCTCCCTTTTCCCCCCTCCCGCCCGTCTCCATCCTCCCACGCCTCCCCGCCCCCTGTCGTTTGATCGGCTATCGACAAGTTGCAATCTCTGTCAAACGGCATCCGAATTCTGATTCCATTGCCCGGTTTCTAATTTCACCACCCGAGGCTCCACGCCTGACGTAGGCCGCCTCGCCTCTCCCTGCGTCTATCACTTGGGCATGTGCCACTGGACACCTTGCAGCATGCCGCGCAGCTGTTTCAAGCAGGCCAAGCAAGGCACCACGCAATGATCGTCTCTCCCGCCCACGCATCGACACGCCGGAATCCCATACTACCCCTCTACCGAACAGCACACACATACAGTGGCATACTGCCTCGCGTTCTTGCCCCGCCGGGCGCAGGTCTCGTCCATGCGGTGCTTCCTCAGCCGCTGGTGAGGCGACCCGTCCGGCGCTAGCTGCCTTGATTTCGTACCTGCCGCCCATCATTCTGTGGCGAGTGCAAAACGGCCGGCCGATCACGACTTTGGATGAAAGGGCAACGTCCAAAAGTGCCGGAGCGGCTAAACAGATCGCTGGCTCACGCGGGTAGCACGGCCGATTGCTATTCGGGGACAATTGGGTCACCTAAACCTGCTTGCTTGCGCCTCCAACGCCCAACGCCCGGGCCAGTCTGTCACTGTCACGAGACGTTGGCGGGGAAGGGGGGTGGCTGGAACTCGTTGCCGTGCCGTCCTGTATACAGGCGCCGCGTCGCAACCACCACGGATCGGGATTTGCAGGGCGATCTGGCTTTCTCGTCGGCTTCTGGCGAGATGAACGATCCAAAGGCGCTACCCGTGCCACGTCTCGGACGGCGTGCAGCAGCAGGGGGAAGGAGGAGCGGTCTGGAACGCGGAACGCCGCTTGGGCTCGGCCTAGACGTGGCGTTGCCCCAGATTTCTCGGACATTGCGATGCGGAGTCAACTCCCAGGGGGGTAAACGCCTCGGCCAAGGCACCTGCAGCTGGACTGCAGCAATTAGGTCATTTTGGTGGCTGATCAGGGGGAGCGGCAAAATAGCAGCGGTCACGGGTGATGCTCAATGCATCGCGCAATCCGCCATCTCCTTTGGGCGAGGGCGAAGTATCGCGATCGGGAAAGGGCACGATGGCTCCGGGAGGAGGGACCCATCGTCGGCTCCGGACCCGCTCCGAGAGAGTGCGCCGTTGAGGGGCCGCTCCGGGCAGGACAGAGGCGCAGGAGAAACTGGGGGACCCACGGTGTCGTGGCGCTGTGGCGCCTCGGCGATGAGGTTCCGAGATGCCGTCTGCGATGTGAGGCGGGCAGGTCATGATAGTTGAGGTGGTGTAGCGAAGGAGACAAGCATTATGTGAACGTGGTGCTCGTGCTGCACCGAGCAACAGCTTGACTGGGCACGTCGTGAACAATCCGTCCAACATGGTTTAACATTCAGAACCATCAATAAGTTTAGGTCATGTCGTGATTAATGCTCTTGACGCCGACGTCAATTGTTTGGGCGGGCCATCGTGTACTGTTTGTCCCAATCCAAGTCGAAGTATTCAATCAAGACTAAACCAACCATGATCAATTCGAGCTGCCGTCTCCTGCTTCGGGTCCTGATCATCCACACTCTCACAAAAGTCGAGGCTCGAGGCCTACGCATTTCCTCTGTCCTGGCCTGTACTACATTCTGGCGTTTTCGGGGTACATTGGCCCTGCTAAGACCATTGAGATCCGCCATCGCGTTTCTAGGCGACACGAGATGGTTTTCCGGAGACGAAGGTAGGTGCCCTCGTTTGGCATTGCGACTACTGACATCGGTGGGGGTGTCTACAAAAGTCTCTTGGCCTTAATGAAGAGGATAACCTCGTGACCGAGACGGCACTTCAGGAGGTTGCACAATGGATTTGGCTTCAGGGTACTTGACGAGGAGCAGCTGAAGCCGCCGGGTAGGTGAGTTGAGCTGCTGGCACTCGGGGTATATGAAAGACAGCTACATTGGCAATGCCACCCATCAATCCAAAGTCAAGAGCCATCACACAATCAATCAGAAGCCATGGTAGATACCATCAGGGTATTATTATTTGCATCATATTATACAGAGAGGCCGTTAGGGTATTAGTGGGTATTGGCGCTTTCCTCCTCCATTCTCGTCCCCTTCGCTTTCATTCCGCATTCGTTTCACGTCGTAGAATAGAAAAAGTTGGTTGGTTGATGGTACAAGCGGCGTCCGGGCCGACATGTCATTGCATGTCGCCGCTTAGACGCGCGAGCGGTACCAGCCGCGGCGCTGGCGGACGGGGCGGTCGGCAACAGCGTTGGTGCGGCGGCGGGTCCAGAAGAACCCGATGACGGCTGAGGCGAGCCAGCAGATGGCAGACAGGAAGGCAAAGGCGATGACAGCCTTGAAACGGCCGCAGGCGTCGTTGCCGCGGACGGTGATGTTGCTCCAGTCGAAGATGCCACCGCAACCGCTGCCGGTGAGCTGAGAGAGAAGTCAGTATCAAAATGAGGAAGGTAGTGAGGGAGGAGGAAGAGCTTACGTCAACGAGCAGGCCAAAGGCCACGAACCACAGGATGGAAATGAAGAGGTCGACCGGCCAGTGCACAAATGCGCTGGAGAAGGGCAAAAGCCATAGCAGCGCAAGCAGCATGGCCAGCGCCGACACCGTGATGGTATAGATGTGGCGTCCGTTGGTCCAGGCGCTGGCGTTGGAGTGGTCGAGGAAGTGGCCGAGGATACCGGCGACGATGGCGGCAAAGGCCAGCTCCGCGGCGCGGAGCACGAAGGAAAGGATGCGGTCAAAGGCCATTGTGATTAGGGGGGTTTGTTTGTTTGGGTAGGCAAGAGGTGAAATGGACCGTTATGAGTTCCTCGAGGAGGTGATGTGGGTAAGGTGGCGAGAAGGTAGTTGCTTGCTGTTGGTTGCTGTGTGGGATGAGGGAGGGAAGGAGAGCAGTGAGGCAAAGGGGGAGGCGAAAGGGGGTATTTATCGACGATCAGGCCCCTCGTCTCATCCACCCATCCACTTCCAAGGCTGAAGGTGTGGACAGCATAGCAAATGGGTGGCCCATGGGTCAGGAGAGTCAACGCCGCGTCACACGGCCAGTGGCCTACGAACAGGTTTGGAGACCCTCCCTCCCGCAAGGGAGCTGGCCCTCCAGCGTCATACCAAGTATCGTCAACGCCCAGACCGGTTGCTCCCGGACCAGGACCCCGGGGGTCTAGACGCAGGGCAATGATGCAGCGCGCATCGGCAAAGCGCCCAGGGTCCAATCCACAGACAGGGCAAACGCAGTCGGCAAGGGCGGCGGGAGGATGAACACAGAGCCCAAGCTGTTGGTGGACTGACAGGGGGGCTGACTCAAACGTCACCATCGACAAACAGGGCAGCAAGGCTCCCGAGGATTTTGGGCCCCCAACAAGGCGGCCAGACCATTCGAGAGGCCATACCGCCCAGCCGCCATGACCTCATGGCGAAGAACCCCTACCAGGGGAGGGGAGCTCGGACATCTGAAACAGCACAGCGATTTTTTCTGAATGGTGATGTTATCCAAGACTCAACCATGGTCCGTCGAATGCTTGTCTTTCAACCCGGTCGGCTTGGCCTCAACGGAGGCATGCGATGACCTGACCGCCGCGTCGCCTTTCGGGTGTGTTTGCTTCAAGCCAGGGAAAATGCTGGCTCAAACCGCCGCCCCTTGATCGCCAAAAACGGCCTCCCGTCGATCGACACGGAACCACCTGACTGGCGAAAAAAAGAGAGATGAGCGCGGAGACGCGGCCACGCGTGCCGGATCAACTCATCGCGAAACGCCAAGGCGCACCCTGCAAGGGTCCTTCAAGTGCCGGGTTGGACAGAATGGCGTCGCCAGCGCATCACGCGCGAGAGATGAGATTGGCTCTTTCGGGGCGTTGGCGTCGGATGTGCGTGTGCGTTGTGTGTCGTGTGGTATGTCGTAGTCCAAGAGCCGGCGCGGAAGCAGGGGTCGGGTAGCGTGGAAATCAGGTTATGGGGAAATTGTGGGGGTGACGTCACGCTAGGTGGTATCACGGTGAGCCAGCCGGTGTGCTCGGTGAAGAGGCGTGCTATTTGGCCCGTTGGAGGTGGTCTGGATTTTCTGACAGTGACGTTTGCTTTACATGGATTTGAGCTGATCGAGATCTCGAAGGCACAAGAGCTGTTATCACGTGCATAGGACTTGCACATCACAGGATGATCATGCTTACAACAAGCTGACTGATTTGAGGTGATGTACATCGGCTCTGCTACCTCCGCCTACAGTCCCAGGTCCTTCTCAACCATGCCCCTGCAAATGGGGTGGTAGAAGTCGCGGTTCTTCTCAAAGGTGCGCACAGCCAGGTCACGGTCGACCTTGTTCAGGCCGCGGAACAGGGGGCGGACGAACTTCATGCGGCCGACCTGGCCCAGCAGCTCAGCGGCACCCTCGTAGCAGCTGGGATCCTGGGCGCGCAGCGCGATCTTGTAGTAGGCCGTCTTGAGCTCGGCGTTCTGCGAGGACGTAAGGTCGTACGTCTTGCCGAGAAGCTGCGACCGCTCAGCCGAGATGGACTTGTCGAACTTCTCGACCGTCTCGAGGAAGACGAGCTTCTGGTTGCCCGAGAAGGACTCGATGTCGGCGGCGGTGGGCTTGAAGTTCTGGGAGGCGTTAGTTGGGAGTTCCTCCACAGGATCGAGCTTCTTACCTCGTCCTTCCAGCTGTCGGCCAGCTTGTAGCACACATCGACACGCGAGGTGTCAAAGTCGGGCTTGGGGGGCAGGCCCGGCTGGTAGAACCACTTGTCCCAGTCAATCGAGGCCACCTTGGTCTTGATGCCCTCGTCACCGAGGCCGTTGAAGAAGTCGACAAAGGTCTGCTTGAACTCGAACGAGTCGAGCGAGCGCCGCGACCACGTGTTGAAGTAGTGCGGGATGAACTTGTCGAAAGACTCGCGGCCGACAAGGCGCTCCAGGTAGTACAGGAAGTGGAAGCCCTTCTCGTACGCGACAGTGCTGAAAGCGTCATCCGGGTCGATGTTGTCGTGCTTGATGATAAGCTTCGTGAACTCGTGGTCGTGGCCAAACAGGTCCACGGCGTCGGAAAGGGCCTTCCAGCCGATGATGGCGGAAAAGTCGCGCTCGGCCTCGCCGTGGAGAGCCATGCCGATGCGGCGCTCAATGTAGATGGTCCAGCCCTCGTTGAGCCAGAAGTGCTCCCATGAGCCGTTGCTGACAAGGTTGCCACTCCACGAGTGCGCGAGCTCGTGCGCGATAACGTCCGTGTTGGACTTGTCGCCGGCAATGAGCGTCGGCGTCGCAAACGTCCACACGGGGTTCTCCATGCCACCGTAGGGGAATGACGCCGGCAGCACCAGAACGTTGTACTGACCCCACTGGTAAGGGAAGAGGAGCTTGTCGGCGACCTCGATGAACTTCTCCACGTCCTCCAGCTCCCAGCGGCACGCCTCGAGCTCCTCGGGTCCCGTAGCGACGAAGCTGCGAGGGCCAATGGGAGCCATGGCGATATCGCCTGACGCGAGCGCGAAGAGGTACGCCGGGATCGGGACCTTTTGCTCAAAGCGGTAGACCGTATCGGCGCCCTTCTTCTTCTCGGCGCCCTCGGTCTTGACGCCACTGGCGATGACAGGCAGCGGCGACTGGATGACAAACGAGTAGGTCGACTTGACGTCGGGAGTGTCCTGGCAGGGGAACAGCGAGCGGGCGTGGATGGCCTGACACTGGCTGAACATGTACGGGTGCTTCTTGTTGGACGTCTGAGCAGGCGTCAAGAACTGCAGCGCCGTGCACTTGCTGGTCGTCTCAAGGTCAATCTCGACCTTGACGACGGACCCCCGGGCGGCACCCTCGGGCACGGCCACATGGAGGGGCGAGCCATAGGGCTCAACGCGGTCCTTAAGCTCCCACTTTGAGGGGGCCGAGTCGACGCGTACGGCAGACACCTTGACGAAGCTCGAGTCGAGTACAATCTCCTTGCTCTGAGCGTCGGTGAGAGACTCGAGCTCGAGGAGGACCTTGCCCTTGAGAGCCTTTTGCTCAAAGTCGATGGCGAGGGTAGCGGTGGTGTGCTTGGTGAGCCACTCGCGGTAGTTGGAGAGGGTGCATGGGTCGCGGTTAGCCATTGTGGCGAGGGCGCGGCGGCTAGCTTGAAGTACTGGTGTCGATGGGCGGACAGTCCTGAGGCCGAGAGAAGCTTTGGAGAGCAGAGTCTTCCACATTGGTTTTTGGGCTGGGGGAAGTCACGGTCTGGACCGCGATTTTTCTGCGCTCTCTGTTGTGTTCGTATGAGCTGTGAGGTGGTCGTTGGTCGGGCCCGATCCACATCCGGCCACCTCCGTCGCAAGCCGTGCCGGCATCCGAGGGGATGTGCTTATGTCAGCGAGCCACATCGTGGCTGAACTTGAAGCAACGGTCGGCACCACTTGGGAACCGTGATTCCTCCCGTCCCGTGAATAGGTATGGATCACCGAGACCGTCGACATGATGAGCTGTCACTCATACGCCGATTGAAAGATTCTAGGCATCAGAAATTTCAGCTCAACGTCCGTCAGGATTAAAAGGTACATGCAATGCCTGCCGGCCAAGACCAAGACGTGGCCAAGACCCCTTGCATCGAAGTGAGCGCAACCCCTATAGGCGGTTGATACTTTGCGTTTGGTGACCTTGCTTGGCATAGCTGCGCCGCAGCCACCATGACCGACAATCAATACTGTACACCAGGGTTCATTCGGCTCCCGATCCTCGCCATCTTCACCACGACAGCTAACAGAAGATGGGCCGAGTCGGCGCGTGGCTGAAGAAGCGGCTCGGGCCCTTCAAGTCAGAACGAACTCCGGCCCCCTCCCCACCTTCGACCCTCGAACCGGAGTCGTCCGTTGACCATCCACCTCTGCTCCCGTCGCCACGGCCCCGACCGCTCACGCCGGTGCTGGGTGAGTCCACACCGGCGAGCGTCATTCTCCGCCCGCAGCCCCAGAGATGTCTCCTCTTCACCAGAGTGCCCGGCGACCTGCGCCTTACCATCTTCAACATGGCATTCGCCGGACGCAGACTCCACATGGACCTTGTCCTCGACGGCGGACTCGTTCCAAATGATGAAGTTCCTAGGAGAAGACATGCATTCATCGAGCGTTACCCAAATCACAAGGTCGGCAAGAAGGCTTGGCGATGGACGGGCTGTGTCTGCTACCGTTATGACATTGGCGAGATCATCCGGAACAACCCCGAAATCGCTCACCATCTCAACACCGAAGGGTTTCCAGTTCCGGTTCTCATGTGGGTAGATGAAAGGGGGGTCTGGTCTGATGACTGTCTGTGGGGGGTCAGCACCTATTGTCCGAGAGGAGAGGGAGCCATGCCGGGAGTGTGCCAGGTTGGAATCATGGGGTTCCTGCTGTCGTGCAGGCAGGCGTGAGTTTTCCTCCTGACCTTCCAGGCTTGTATCGGCGACTGACGACCGAGAAGCTACACCGAGGGCATCCATGTGCTCTACTCAGGCAACTACTTAAGCATCTCCAGCACTCCGCTGCTCCTGAACCTCCTCCGGCTCATCTTGCCCCAGCGCCTGGAGGCTATCACATCTCTGGAAGTGTTTGTCAAGGCACGCTCGACCGGGGAAAGAAGTTTCGACCTTGACCACCTCCCGTCTATTCTCGATAATATCATCACGCACTGTCGGCACCTCCGCGGGTTTACTATCTCAGTCGGATCCGGGACACGCTGGTCTATTGACACCAGCCCGTTTGCGCACCTCGACGCCTTTTACCGATCAATGCAGCTGCGTGAAACGAGGGTGGAAGTCCCCGATGTCTCGATAGTGAATTGGTGTATGGGGACCCGAGATGTAGAAGCCCACCCCTCGGAGGCACCCGAGACGCGGGAACACCTCGGCTTGTGGCAGTGTCTCGACGAAGAGGAGCCCCAGATGCATTGGCGGAACCTTGGAAACTACCCTCACCCGCCGTCCAAGTCGATAAGGCCGGAGGACCGCCAGAGGAATGTGCCGAGCTCGGGTTACTGGCTTAGGGAGGGCGAGGCGGTTTCTGAGAACTTGTCATGTGTGCTCCTCTAGCATCGTCTGGTGGATGGCTCCGCCACAGTGGTGAATCGTATTGCCGAAGAAAGATGGATATGCCAGCATCGAGTCAAGCTAGACTCACAAAAAAGGCGTAAAGATTGGGACTGAATGGTAGTGAGGTTTCCGGTCGCAAATGCGCATCACATGTCCGACATGTTGGCATGGCGACCTCGCGATGACATGCAGGCGCCACTTCTATGTGAAACAACGTGCGCAACTGCCGCCACCAGGGACAAGAGAGGGGTCCTGTAAGTCCTTGATGGTGGAGTTCGAGCTTTAAAAGTGTAAACCGATCGTCTGGGAATAACTGGATTAATGGCATCAAGGCAGAATCATTCTACGGGCCATCAACCGCCATGAGCCCTCTGCTCACCGTTCCTCACCGATACCCGTGACAGATCACGTGCTGGACCCCTGAGGCCGACGTCACCTAGCCAGCCCACATTGGCACGTGAGCCACCCAACCAGGATCGGCGCTGCACCTGCCCCCTGTCGACTGGCTCGAGACAGGGAAGGCGTGGCCCGAACCCAAGACCCCAGCGCGTTCATCCAATTGTTGACAA
This sequence comes from Plectosphaerella sp. P0831, assembly GCA_014635975.1. Classification (NCBI taxonomy): domain Eukaryota; kingdom Fungi; phylum Ascomycota; class Sordariomycetes; order Glomerellales; family Plectosphaerellaceae; genus Plectosphaerella; species Plectosphaerella sp. P0831. The sequence continues at coordinate 122,112 of JACAFV010000077.1, forward strand.
CCAGCAAGATTAAACATTGCCTGCCGACGACAATACCTCAACATCCTCGCACCCGGCCCGCGACGCATGAACCGTCGAATTAGCGAACCTGTCAAAGCTGCCTCCAGCTTCTCGCGACCTGCAAAAATCATTTCGGCGCACCTTTTTACACCTCCTTCCCGACAACTCGAGCTCACGCACCGCTCCCGACTGCCCCTCCCCTTTTGCGCGGCCGAGACACCGACACATCCGCCGCAGACGGACATGAGCACGCCGACACCGGGACCCTGAATGACGCTGCCTCGGACGCGCGGACTGCCTCGCCGCCTTGCTCGAGGTTCCATACCGAAACGAAACACCGTCGCCGTCCTGGCGGTGTAGAACCTACAAGAAGACACACACGACTCGCGCTACATAGGGGCCGACCCGCGAGGTCACCCCGCAATACACAGAAGCCATGGCTCCAGCAGGGGGCGGCAACATCAAGGTGGTGGTGAGAGTGCGGCCTTTCAACAGCAGAGGTGAGTGTGTCTGAGGACCCTACCCAGCAGGCCTCAGCGGCAGCGCAGCGACACCACCAGCGCCAGCCAGGCAGGCATGGCAACCAGCTGACAAGAGATGCAGAAATCGAGCGGGGGTCAAAATGTATCGTCGAGATGAAAGACAACCAGACCGTTCTGGCACCTGCGGCTGGAAAGGACGTGGGCCAGAAGGTCTTTGCCTTTGACAAGTCGTACTGGTCCTTCGACAAGAAGGACAACCACTACGCCGGTCAAGACAGCCTCTTCGACGACCTCGGAAAGCCACTGCTCGACAACGCCTTCCAAGGCTACAACAACTGTATTTTCGCCTACGGCCAGACGGGCTCGGGAAAGTCGTACTCGATGATGGGCTACGGAAAGGAGATTGGAATCATCCCCAACATCTGCCAGGATATGTTTAGGCGAATAACCCAGCTGCAACAGGATAAGACGCTCCAGTGCACAGTCGAGGTGTCATACCTCGAAATTTACAACGAAAGAGTCCGCGATCTGCTCAACCCCGCCAACAAGGGCAACCTCAAGGTCCGCGAGCACCCTTCCACGGGTCCCTACGTCGAGGACCTCGCAAAGCTCGTCGTCAGCAGTTTCCAAGAAATCGAGCATCTCATGGACGAGGGAAACAAGGCAAGAACCGTTGCTGCAACCAACATGAACGAAACGTCGAGCAGAAGTCACGCTGTCTTCACCCTCATGCTCACCCAGAAGAAGAAGGATACCGAAACCAAGATGGAGATGGAAAAGGTCGCAAAGATCAGTCTCGTCGATCTCGCGGGTTCCGAGCGTGCCAACTCCACCGGCGCAACCGGCGCACGACTAAAGGAAGGTGCCGAAATCAACAGGTCCCTTTCCTCCCTCGGCCGTGTCATTTCCGCCCTCGCCGACCTTTCTACCGGCAAGAAGAAGAAGGGTGCCTCGTCCGTGCCATACCGAGACAGTGTGCTCACCTGGCTTCTCAAGGATTCGTTGGGCGGCAACAGTATGACAGCCATGATTGCCGCAATCAGTCCAGCCGACATCAACTTTGACGAGACGTTGAGTACCCTCCGATACGCCGACTCGGCCAAGCGCATCAAGAACCATGCCGTCGTGAACGAGGACGCCAACGCTCGGATGATCAGAGAGCTCAAGGAAGAGCTCGCGCTCCTGCGCACACAGCTCGGTGGTGGACCCGCTCCTGCCGGAGGAGTGCCCGGCGCCCCGGGCGCCATTATCGCGGCCGAGGAGGCCTACCCCGAAGGCACTCCCCTCGAACAACAATTCGTGTCCATTCAGTCGGCAGATGGCAGCCTCAAAAAGGTGTCCAAGGCGGAGATTGCCGAACAGCTCAGCCAAAGTGAGAAACTACTCACCGACCTCAACCAAACGTGGGAGCAGAAGCTCGCCAAGACGGAGACGATTCACAAGGAGCGTGAGGCGGCCCTTGAAGAGCTCGGCATCAGCATTGAAAAGGGATTTATTGGACTCTCCACGCCCAAGAAGATGCCGCATCTTGTCAACCTCTCCGACGATCCCCTGTTGGCCGAGTGCCTTGTCTACAACCTCAAGCCGGGCCTCACCACCGTTGGAAATATGGATACCAATACGGACAGCCAGGCAAGCATCCGACTGAACGGTACACGTATCCTTCACGAGCACTGTGTCTTTGACAACTCGACGGATGGCACCGTGACCATCATCCCGCGCGAGGGCGCCTCTGTCATGGTCAACGGCAAGCGCATCGACGAGCCGAAACTGCTGCACACTGGTTACCGAGTCATTCTTGGTGACTTCCACATCTTCAGGTTCAACCACCCCATGGAGGCAAAGGCTGAGAGGGCAGACAAGAGCCTTTTGCGGCAGTCCGTCACGGCGAGCCAGCTTCAGGCCCTCGATAGAACGTCGCCCACGCCCACGGCAAGCCCCCGGCCAGGTCACGCACGCGGCATTAGTATGGCCGGGTCCGACTTTGGCGACAGCCGGCCCGATTCACCGCTGCCGTTCCGCAACGGCCGCGACTCGGATTGGAGCTTTGCGCGGCGGGAGGCCGCCGAGGCCATCCTGGGCACAAATCAGAACCTGTCCAGCCTGACGGACGAAGAGCTGAATGCGCTCTTTGAGGATGTGCAGAAGGCGCGGGCGGAGCGCCAGCGTGACGGCGATGACGACACCGAGTCCGTCACCTCATACCCTCTGCGGGAGAAGTACCTGTCGACGGGCACTCTCGACAACTTTTCACTCGACACGGCGCTGACGATGCCTTCGACGCCCAAACAAGGAGCCGAGGATGACCGGCTCAAGGAAGCACGCGAGGAGCTGCAGTCACAGCTGGAGAAGCAGAAGGAGGAGTTCCAGGACCAGCTCAAAGCGGCCGAAGCATCCAACGTGGAGGTGGAGGAGATTCGCAAAGAAAAGGCACGCATGGAGGAGACGCTGCAAACACTCAAGAAGGACATGCAGAAGCAGCTCGAGGTCCAGAAACGCCAATTCGAGGAGAAGCTGGACAAGATGGACCCGTTGAAGCGACCCAAGGCGAGCCCGAACCTGTCCGAGGCCGAGATTGAGCTCGCGCGCGAGGTGACACGCCACTGGAAAAGCCGGCGCTACGTACGCATGGCCGAGGCGGTACTGCAGCACGCGTCGACACTCAAGGAGGCGCAAATCATGAGCAACGAGCTCGACGAGCACGTCGTGTTCCAATTTGCCGTGGTGGACGTCGGCCACTGCTTGTGCTCGTCGTACGACATGGTGCTCAACGGGCTCACGGGCGAGGGCGACGACACGGCGCTCGAGGAGGCGCAGAAGCCGTGCATCGGGGTGCGCGTCGTTGACTACAGACACAATGTGGTGCATCTTTGGAGCGTCGAGAAGCTCCACGACCGCGTGCGACAAATGCGCCAGATGCACCAGTACCTGGACCAGCCCGAGTATGCGCAGCACCTCAGCCTTGACAACCCATTTGTGGAGGACTGCATGCCGCAGTACACGCTCGTGGGCGAGGTCGACGTGCCGCTCAAGGCGGTTTTCGAGAGCCGGGTGCAGGACTTTGCGCTCGACGTGCTCTCGCCGCACACATCACACGCCATCGGTATTATCCGGCTCTCCCTCGAGCCTTCGCACGCCAGGGCGCCGTCCAACACGCTCAAGTTCAACGTGGTCATGCACGAAATGGTGGGCTTCGCGGAGCGTGAAGGCACCGAAGTGCACGCGCAGCTCTTCATTCCCGGGGTGTCAGAGGAGGACGGAGTGACGACGACACAGATGATCCGCGACTTTGACGAGGGTCCGATCCGGTTCGAGAGCGTCCATAGCATGAGCGTGCCGCTGTTCGGGGCACAGGACGTGACGCTACGTGCGGCCATCTTTGCCCGAGTGTCGACGATGCACCTCGACAAGCTCCTGAGTTGGGACGACATGCGCGATGCGGTGCCACAGTCGCGCGGGAGCAAAGCCGTCAAGGGTGCTCGGATCGCCGAGTCGCAGTTCTACACGGAGGAGAAGCACGACCTTTTGGCGCGCATCCAGGTGCTGGAGCTCAGTGAGGAGGGCCAGTACGTGCCGGTGGAGGTGGTGCAGGCCAACGAGATGGACGGCGGCACGTTCCAGCTGCACCAGGGCCTGCAACGACGCATCACCATCAATGTGACTCACAACTCGGGCGACTCGCTACCGTGGGAGGATGCAACGGCGGTGCGCGTGGGACGAATCCAGCTGCTCGACCATGCGGGCAAATCGCCCGACATGGGCACGGCGTCGCCCGACATTTCGCTCAAGCTGTCGTCCAAGCCAGTGCTGCGGACCAACGCCAATGGCACACGCGACATGACACTGACGGGCCAGTGGGATTCAAGCTTACACGACTCGCTGCTGCTGGACCGGGTGACAGCAGACAAGTACCGGGTGCAGATGACGGTGTCGTGGGAGATCAAGTCTGAACGATTCGTGGAGCCGATGCGCTTCTCGATGCAGGTGTGCAGCCAGATCATGTCGCGCAGCTACGTGCGGCAGACGTCTGTGTTCTCGACGCTGTTCCAGAATGTGCGCATCGTGCACTCGACGAGCGGCATCTTCACCCTGTCGATGCGACCGGCGCCGATCAAGCGCGCGGGCGACTTGTGGCGGATGAGCAGCCAGCACGACTACGTCAAGGGCGAGGAGCAGCTGACGACGTGGACGCCGCGCGGAGTGTCGCTGGTGAGCGACTACATCCTGGCGCGCAAGAAGAGGCGGCGCATCACGGAGATTGGTGCGATGCAGATCTTCCTCAACAAGATTGGGCCGCCCGGGCCTGGAGGAGGAGAAGTGAGGGACGATGCGTCGGTGACCGACTCGATCCCGGCGGAGCCCATGATCCCGAACGACGACGACCTGCTCCACGACACGCCGGAGACCTCACAGACGCCTGCAGATGATGAGGAGCTGGGCAACACGGAGACGCCAGAGAACGAGGAGGCCGATGGCACCGAGGTTGCCAAGGAAGAGGCGGACGAGGTACCCAGCCGCGAGAAGCTGCTCCTAGAGCGGTGCCTCCGGCTCTGGACAAAGTACCCCGACCCGCTCATGCAGATTCTCAGCCCGACAAACACGGATCCGCCAGTCAACGGCGCTCCGACGGAGCCTGCGGCGCCGCCCAGCCTTGTGACGACAATCATCAAGGTGCCCAAGAACCCTCTGGTGCTCAAGGGCGGATACCTCCTGGTGCCTAACAGCAGCTCGACACGATGGATCAAGAGATTCGTGGAGCTGCGGCGGCCGTACCTGCACATCCACTCGGTGACGGACGGCGAGGAGGTGGGCATTGTGAGCCTGCGCAACTCGCGGATCGACAGCCAGCCTGGTGTGGTTGGCCTGCTCGGCGGACGTGCGGACGACTCGGACTCGCAGGCCAGCGACGACTTCCGGCCGACGCACCGACGGACATCTTCAGGACGCATCATCTCGTCCATCTGGACAGGCGGCGGCGGTCAGGGAGCCAACGGCGGGATGCAACGACTGAGCGAGCGGCTGCAGGCGGGTGTGTTTGCCATTTACGCGCCTGACAACACATGGCTATTTGCGGCGCGCGGCGAGCGCGACAAGACGGAGTGGATTTTCCGCATCGACCAGAGCTACGTCTCCAACGGCGGTAGTGAGGTGGCGAGCCCTGCGGGAGGCTTTGCCGAGGAGAACGAGTACTGAAGGGAGGGGGGCAGAAGCGAAGCAGAAAGGGGGAGCCCCCCGGTCTTACGAAGTCTACGGAGCAGATGAACGACCGACACGAGGAGAGGAACACACTTTCGCGGGGAGCCGTAAGGCCCCGATTTCCTGATTTCCCCATACAAAGACACAGCACAGCACCCCCCGTATATAGCAGCAGCAGCATGGCCCCTGGGCGGCTCTCTCATCTTCCCATTTGTCATGTTACCTTACCTTATACACACGTCCCCGGTCCCCGCGGGGGGGGCCAGATACCCAGAGTTTGAGGGGCGGATGATTGGATGCGAGGCGGATAAAGTTAATTAATAGAGCCCTCGGGCCCGTTCACGATGCCAAGATGTGATGATGATGGTGTGGTATTCCCTCCCTCGTTCGCTAAACATATAAATAAACACTTCCCGTCCACTCTCTCACAGCTTGGCGGCGGGCTCGACGGAGCCGAGCTTGAGCTTCTCGCCGTACTTGCCGAGGACGGACTTGTTGTGGAACTTCCAGAAGGGCTTGCTGGCGTCTTTGCCGCCGAAGCGGGAGAGGACCTTGACGCCGCCGGGGTGTTCGTGCTGGAAGGCTGGGGAGGTGTTAGGAGGGAAGGGGAGGGGGTTTTGGGGAGGGGACGTACTGGTGAGGTCGTAGACGTCGCCGTCGACGATGATCCAGAAGTCTTGGGGGGTCTTGTGCTTTGCGACCTCGGCGGCGGAGAAGGACTTGGACATTTTGGCGGTGGTGGGTGTGAGGAAGTGAGAGGGGATGTTGGAGTGAGAGTTTGGAGTGAGACTTCGGAGTGTGGTGGTTGTGATGGTGATGGTGTTGATGAGAGAAGATGACGGTCGCGCCGAGGCTCATTCATGCGTCCTCACCTGGCCGCTCTGGCTGCCGAATGGGGAAGCGGTCTACAGGCCCGCTGTGTGTACCTCGGCTCATCTCCCCGCGAGCAGGGATCACTGACCGAGGAAAAGGGGGGCACCCGGGAGCGAATGGGAGAGGTGGCATTATTCAGTTGAGGACAGCGAGGCAAGAAACGGCGGGAAAGCTGGTGCCTGGACTTCGACGTCATTCAAAAGAGGGAAGTGTCATCGGAGATTTGCCCTTTTGGCGTCAAGTGTAAGTAAGGTAGCACTGTACCTCGACGAAGGCATCGCGATATCATGGCCCCTGAGGCAAAGAAGTCGCCGCCACGAGGATGGTTTATCCGCTGGGGATGGCTGTTTGTGCTTCTCGGTGCTGTGGGCGTTGCTTTATTCCAGCTTCGCCGTGGGGAAGTTGATCAGTTGCCTCGGTCGGAAATGCCGTTGGCGATTGTAAGTCGTCCATCCACCGCCTCGGTGTAGTTCGGTGTGTATCGGAGTATCACGACTGACATGACTCGACTTCGTAGCAAATCAACGCCATAAGCCAGCGGGCAGGTATTCTTGTGGATGGACAGTTTGAGTCGGTTCCAATCAACGCGGGTACCTAGAATTATTTCTTTTCTTCTTCTTCTTTTGAAGGCGGTGCTGACCGACAACAGATGACCTCTCCCTGAGTGTCCTTTTGTCCAAGGAAAACAGCTACAAAAAGTGAGGTCCATCACCATCATACAATCAAAGTCTAGGTACTGACCCCTCCAGGCTCCCTATCCTCCCCAAAGACAAACGCTTCCCAACATCCATCCACGAATGGTTCATCAACCCCGACACTGAAACACACATTGCCGTCCCCATCGCCGGCCAGCTCCGAGGCATCCACATCACCAACGCCTACAGGTTAACCATCAGAGCCCTCGCCGCCGCTGCAACATCCCACTTCTACATGAGCTTCCCCCAAACTATCCTCACCATTCCCCACCGCCTCGACGAAGCCCGCAACCTCATCCCCGAAGCCGCTGGAGCCGCGGGCCTCCAGTCCCTCCGCGTCACCCACGAAGCCATAGCCGCCGCCATTGGGCACGGCCTCGACCGCACCGACGTCGACGAGGTCTTCATCCTCGCCCTCTCCATCGATGGTGGTGGCCTCGCCTCTATAGAGCTTCTCCTCTGCGAAGACGGCGTGTTTGACAAGCTCGCCTCTGTAGACAGGATTCGTTACACATCACTCAAGGACCTCCTCCCTCGTCTCCGCAGCGCTGCGCAGCAGGTCTTTGATGAAGCGCGCATCGCCCCTACAGCCGTGCACCACTTTCTCCCCGTTGGCGCATCACCAGACCTCGCTCCCGCGCAGGCGGCGCTCGAGGAAATCTTCAACCTCACAGCAGCAGCTGCTGGTCCCCCCTCCCCGGCTGATGCCGTCATCGTCGGTGCCGCCAACTTAGCCAACATCTTCGTAGGCGATGGGTGGGATATGGGGTGCCCGCCGATTGACATCCTCCCGCTTAGTCTCGGCTTTGAGACATCTTCCGGCGTCATGTCCACCGTCGTCCGTCGTTTCACGGTCATCCCCACGCGTGGTGGGCAGCACATTCTTCCCGCGGTCAAGGGACAGACGAGTCTCCGTCTGCGAATCTTTCTCGGCGAGCGCGCCCTGGCTGCTGATAATCATTTCCTGGAGGAGTTTGAGTTTGACATGATGCTGCCGGCTCTTGACTTGGACCCTGCTGGGCCAGGGGACATTGCAGTCTCCTTTGAAGTAGACCCTAATATGAGTCGGGTTGTTGTTATTGTCAAGGATGAGAGGTATGGGGAGGTGTTGAACAAGAGTGTGTCGTTGGACGGGATTTGGAACACGTTGCCGCTGGATGATATGATCGCCGCGTCTGAGGAGTTTGCGGCGCAAGACGAGGTGTTGAGGAGGTTGGCGGGGGATCAGATTCGGGTTGGGGGGAAGACTGGGTCTTCCATTGGGGATGAATAGGACAAGGAATGCTACTTGATGTAGGTACAGGAAATAAATTACATACCGCTAATTGTCCTCCAAGATTGAACGCCCCCCTTGCCACCATGCTGATCGTTCCATTCTCCTCCAGAAAGTTGCCTTCGTGCCAGTTCCCCTTGTTCTCCAGCCACAGCGTCTCGTCCGTTTCGTCGTCGCGCAGCAGGCCCAGCAGGAACGGTCCTGCGACTTCCCTAACAATGCACCGTTCGGGGGCATTCGTGTAGGCGCAGAATACGTCCCAGTTCATGTATCTGTTTGCACGAGCCCCACGAGCCCCTGCCCGCTTGGCGTTGACCAGGTCCGTGGGATCGACCAGGACTTACGTCCGGAAATCGAACGCACAACCCTTGACAGTGTTCTGCACAGGCTTGATGCCGACCGCTTGACAAATGGCCTGGTAGGCGATGAGAAGGTGTCGCTCGGTCATGTCATATGGGCTTTTCAGGTTGTCTGCTGTACGGATGGCTTCGGGAATGTAGCGGACCATGAGCTCACGCTCCAGCTCGCGTATCCGTGCCTCCATGAACTCCTCGGGCTTGAGGTCTCGGTTCTGGTCCCTCAACTTAAAGTCGTTGTCAAAGGCTGAGTACGCCTTGTGTTGGGTCGCCGGGGGGGCCTTCGGGAGAGAAGCGAATTTGGCGATATGGGGTCCTTGACTGCCGGGGTTGATCATGAGCATGCGTAGGTTCCGCAACGCGTCCGTGTAGTGGCGAAAGTTGATTTGGGCCTGATTCTCTTCGCGCTCCTGTTCAAAATCCTGTGCCGCATCCAGGTTGGTGAAGATGGCACCAGATCCGTACGCTGGTACCGAGACGATGTGGTATCGGATGCTGCCTTTTTCATCGCCGACTGTGAGGAACTCCATGGCGCGCTCCAGGTTCACCGTCGTGAAGCACATGGCGTCAGCATTGCCATTGCTTTGCTCCTCTCGCAGCGCCTCGCTTAGGTATATGCCCGGCCTCAATCCTAACGCCACAGCGTGGTACTCTCGTCTCTAACTGGTGTCATGCTGCTGTTGCGACGTTTCGAGAGACCTCTTTCGTCCTGACACCGTGTTCTCCTTGTCCTCATCGTTGGGGTGTTGTCGGGACTTCAATGGGGGTGACCCTGACACATTGTGTGGGATGTTGTTCGCGGAGGCGGGTGTGTTGTTTCCGTGCTGAGATGACTTAGGTACGCATCTTTTGCGAGGTTCACCTGGCTGGCAATCGCAGTCTCGAACATGGTCTTCGGCGGCCTGCTCGGTGTCAAAGCTGTGTTGACAGGCCGGGACGCCCGTGGTGGCGGCCAAGACCTCAGCCCAGACGGTATAGACGCCAGGAGGATTGCCGCGATGGACACCGTAGCACTTGTGCTTTTTAGCTTTAGATGGTGCAGATGGGAGTCGAATAGTTGGGAAGTCGGGAGATTCGAGCTGTTGGAGGGGAGTTCGAGCTGTTGGAGCAAGTGTTGATCCAGGAACCGAGTCTCTCCCCCATGCCAGCCATCACATGGTGATGACTGGATGAACACCACGAGGGCACTTGAAATGTGCCTGTTCAGCCGGTTTCTGACTTTCTCGCGTTATCTGGGACTGCCGCCACGATCATGCCGTCTTGCACGATTCCCCCTTTTTCCGCAAACACGTGGGGCCTGCTTCTGGGATGAACGCAAGGTACAGTACGAGACACATTCAACTGCCCAGCATTCAGAAACCCCTTAGTCGACCGTCGCAATATTTCCGGCTGCTATCGCGCCCCGAGGAACTCCGGGCCCGGCAGGCCTGACTCGCCCGTTGACGTGAGTCTTCAATATACTTTGGCATGCTTGTGCGGAGCATTAGTCTTTGTTGTTGGGCAGCTGGTGGCGGAGCGTGACGGTGACGATGGGGTTGATTTATAGGTATTCATTCATAGGCACTAGCTCACGTGATCACGCATCTGGAGTTTCCCCTTCACGCGTCAATCGGCCCCGCGTCATCGCGACCGGTGCACCATCAAACCGCGCCGACGCCTTCCCCAACAACAACCCCGCCACCCATCCGCCACCCCAGAATTTCCTCCTTCATACATCCCAACGACCATGGTCGTCGGCTCCGATCGCAAAGATGGCCTCCATCGAAGTCGACTCCGACAACACCGCCTCAACCCCGGACCTCGACATCGTCCCCAAACCGGAACCCAACATGACGGCGCCACTTTCGCCGATGCGGCCGTTCCAAAAGCGCAAGGCCGAGCCTGTGACGGGTGAAAAGTACGTCTGGGACTGGGACTCGGATGACGGCGTGGACGTCAAGGCTCGCCTTAAGAAGAAGAACAAGAAGGCCAGGAAGAGCAAGGGAAAGGGCAAGGACGAGACGCCAACCGTGCCGCAACACGACTACGAGGTTGCCTGCGCCCCGGACTACCTCGTCGAGCGCCGGGTCAAGTTTGACGAAAATCGAAAGGTGCTGGAGGAGGGTGGACTCATGCTACCGCCGCAATATCACGACTTTGTGTGTGACCTGCCGAGGTCCCGGCCCCTTCTGGAACGTCCACAGTTTCCCGAGAACACAGCCGTCAAACCATGTCGAGAGTACAAGGACATTGAGCTGCAGTACTCGGCGGGCGTCATTCCAGCACCAATTGCACAGTACTTGCGCGATTACCAAATCGAGGGCGTCCAGTTCCTCCATCGCCTGTTTGTCTATCAAAAGGGCGGCATCCTCGGCGATGACATGGGCCTCGGCAAGACGGTACAAGTGGCAGCTTTCCTGACTGCCGCGTTCGGCAAGACGGGCGACGAGCGCGACGACAAGCGCATGCGATGGATGCGCATGTACGGCCGTCGCTGGTACCCCCGCATCCTCATCCTTTGTCCCGGCACGCTGATCGAGAACTGGAAGAACGAACTGGCGCGCTGGGGCTGGTGGCAGGTGCAAGTCTTCCACGGCGCCGAAAAGAAGGATTTCCTGGCGATGGCCAGCTCGGGTCGTGCCGAGATTCTCATCACCACCTACGGCACGTACAAGAACCACGAGAGCGCCGTCAACATGGTCGAGTGGGACGCTGTGGTGGCCGACGAGTGCCATGCCATCAAGAGCAGCGCTGCCGAAATCACAAAGGCCATGGACAAGGTCAACGCTCTGTGCCGCATCGGCCTGACAGGAACCGCCATCCAAAACAACTACTCAGAGCTCTGGACTCTGCTCAACTGGACAAATCCAGGACACTTTGGCACCGCCAGTGAATGGGAGCACACCATCGCCAGACCCCTCAAGGTCGGCCAATCCCACGATGCGACCCTGCTACAGCTCAAGACGGCGCGCGTCACCGCCCGCAAACTCGTCGACAACCTACTGCCCGACTTTTTCCTGCGCCGCATGAAGACCATCATCGCCCACCAGCTGCCCAAGAAGAGCGACCGCGTCGTATTTTGCCCGCTCACAGACATGCAGCGCGACGCCTACAAGCGCTTCACCGAAACGGCAGAGGTTGTGCTGGTACGCACGCGTACGGACCCCTGCGACTGTGGCTCGGAAAAGAAAAAGGGCTGGTGCTGCTACAAGCTGCTGCCAAACGGCAACTCTTGGATGTCCATCGTCTTCCCATCAGTCATTGCGCTTCAAAAGCTGGCCAACCACCTGACTATGCTTGTGCCACCCGAGGACGAAGCCCCTGAGAAACAGAAGCGCGAATTGCAACGCCTCAAAGATTGCTGTCCCGACAACTGGGAGTTTCTGCACAAGAACCGTCGGGCCATGGATGTGCTATCCAACGCAGAGTATTGCGGAAAGTGGAAGGTGCTCCGGAAGCTGCTCAAGTTCTGGCACGAAAACGGCGACAAGGTGCTCGTCTTCTCACACAGCGTCCGCATGCTGGGCATCCTCAAGAGCCTCTTCCTCAAGACCGCCTACCACGTCAGCTACCTCGACGGGTCCATGTCGTACCCCGACCGTCAAAAGGCCGTGGACAGCTTCAACTCGAGCCCCACCGAGTTTGTCTTTCTCATCTCCACGCGCGCCGGCGGCGTCGGCCTCAACATTACCGCCGCGAACAAGGTCGTCATCTTTGATCCGCACTGGAACCCTGCCCACGACTTGCAGGCCCAAGACCGCGCCTACCGCATGGGACAGACCCGCGACGTCGACGTTTTTCGTCTCGTGGCCTCGGGCACCATTGAGGAAATTGTCTACGCGCGTCAGATCTACAAGCAGCAACAAGCCAACATTGGCTACACCGCCTCCTCGGAGCGTCGCTACTTCAAGGGCGTGCAGGAGGACGAGGGCCGCAAGGGCGAAATCTTTGGCCTCGAGAACCTCTTCTCCTTCCGGGAGGACCAGCTCGTCATGCGCGACATTGTCAACAAGACCAACATTGCAGAAGCAAAGGCCGGCGCGGGCATCGCACTGGTAGGCTTCGATGTGGATCAAGTCGACGAGGAGCTGCGCTTCCTCAAGAACGAAGAGGGCGGCTCACAAGACGACGGCGGCATGGCGCAGCTTGCGAAACTCGTGACGCGAAGCCCGGGCGACCGCAAGGGCAAGGCCAAGGCCGACGCCCAGCGACAGCCCAAGAGCGACGTCATCCAGGCGATCCTAGCCTCAGCGGGCGTCGAGTATTCGCATGAAAACTCCGAGGTCATCGGCACATCAAAGGTGGAACAGAAGCTGTCTCGAGCAGCCGAAGAGGCCGACGCACCAGGCGGACCGTCGCTGTTTGATGACGGGGACGACGTGATACTACTCCAGCACACTGCCGCGTGTGCGCGAGGCGCCTCGCGACGGCTGCTGTATAACCCGCCAAACGAGGTGATGCGGCGGCAATTCTGCAGCATGGCGCGCGAGTTTGGGTTCACAGATGCCACGAGGTTTGCGCTCGTTGTCGAGAGCTGGACACAGGAGGAAAGGAGGAGCTGTTTGGAGAGGTTTTACAAGATTCGGGAGGGGAAGATGTTGGCTGCTGAGACGGTGGAGATGGAGACGAAGGGCGAAGTCAAGCCTGAAGTCAAGGGCGAGATCAAGCCCGAGATCAAGGGCGAGGCTGGGGATATGAAGGTGCCCTCGACACCGCCTACAAGGGGCACCATCTATATTGACGACACGGAAAGCGACGACGAGCTGTGAAGGAGTCTTTTGACACTTGATTTAGGAATAGATACCCGGCGTTTAGGAGCACTAGGAGTAGCATCATGACAGGACACGGAAAGACTCGATGCCCATTTCAGTCCAGCACATCACATGCGTTGCGATTATATGGCCTCCCTCAACGAGGGGTGTTTTATCTACAAAGAAAAACAAGAGACAAGAAAAGCTATGACAAGGTCGTCGTCGTATGTGCGTGCGAGTAGAGGCCCCTGCAGCAATGATATCTTACATTTCCCTCCTCCATCCCATCCCTTCTCACCCCCGTTAGTCATTTCCCTCGTCGCCCTCGTCATCACATATGTCTCGAACTCAGGCTAGCAAAAGCGTCAGGACTGTGCCGGCCGTTCGCCCAACTCATATCGTTGAAGGCCATGCTCTCTCTGCTGGCATGGCTCTTCTGCTGCTGCTGTTGCTGCGCCTGCTCTGCGGGTGCCGGGGCTGGTGCCCCGCCGCCGTTAAGCATGAAGGGGTTCTTACTGCCCGAGAGCAACGGGGTCGAGGCACTGCGCTGCGGCTGCTGGGATTGTGCGCCGAGGGCCGGCTGCGCCACCTGGTTCTGTGGGCTGCCCGCTTGCTGTTGCTGCTGCTGTTCAGGAGCGGGGGCGGCAATGAGCGGGGCCTGACCGTACAGCGCCATGATGGACGCCTTGTCGGCGCGCATGGGCTGATACTGCTGAGTGGGCGCCTGCTGGGCCTGGAACGGGTTGTGTGTCTGGTAGGTAGGTTGTTGCTGAGCCTGCTGTTGTGCGAGATACGGGTTCTGCGTCTGGTAGGGATTTTGCGTCTGGTAAGGGTTTTGGGCCTGCGGGGTGCTTTGCGTTTGATAGGGGTTAAGGCTCTGCTGCTGTGGCTGCTGCTGCTGCATTGGCCACGTCTGCGTCTGGTGCAGTTGCTGTGCCGGCTGCTGCTGCTGCTGCTGCTGGGCGAAAAAGGGGTTGCCTACAGACGGTGACAGCGGCTGGGGCGAGTTGTAAAAGTTGGTCTGCACCTGTTCGGAGATCTGGCCGAGTGGCGGCGACTGTATCCTGGTGGGTGAACGGGCAAAGGGGTTGCTGGCGCCCATGCCGACAGGTGAGGCGGCGATTGTGTTGACGGCGAGGGGCTGCTGTGGCTGAGGTGACATGAGGAAGGGGTTCATGCCGGTCTGCTGTTGCTGGAGGGGTTGCTGGACCGGTTGAGGATAGGTCATATTACTATTAAAGGTCATGGGCGCATAATTTTGGGCCATTTGCTGCTGTTGTTGATGTTGTTGCTGCAAGAGCAATTGCTGCTGCTGCTGCAACAGGTAGGCCTGTTGAGGATTTGCGCCGGGCTGGGTGTTTGGGAGGCCGCCGGTGTGGTTCGGGAACAGCGGCTGCGGGGGCGCAAGAGAAAGGTTGTTGAAGGCCTGTGCAATGTCGTTCTGCTGCAGCGGCGAGCCATAGGGATTGTTGGAGACGGGGCTGGGAAAGTACGGGTTCTTGTTCTGGAGGGTGCCGGTCGACTGGGCGGTCTGGGGCTGGGCGGGAGGCAGCAAGTCGAAGGGATTGCTCGAGACGGTCGACGGAGTGTTGGGCTGCTCGGCTTGGAAAGTGGCATGCTGTGGCAGCGGTGCCGTGTTGGGCGCAACGGGGGTGAGGGAGCGCGAGGTGCGGAGAGGGTGTCGGGCAGCGGGGGCCGATGTCGCGCTGAGTGTGGACCTGTCGCCCTCGCCGAGGCGGACGAGGGTTTCGATGGCGCGCTCGAGGCTTCCGTTGACGCCCTTGAGAACGGTCAGGTTGCGGTGGACGTCGCCAAAGCCCATGTCGCGCAGGGTGGTGAGCTTGCGTTCGGTATCGTCTCCGCTGTTGTCATACTGGACGCTGGCGCCAAAGACCTTGGAGGGCTTGTTGCGCAGGTGCTCGTCGGGCGAGGGGCTCCTCTGGCTGTGACTCGGGTTGTGGTGGAAGTCCTGAGGGCTCTGGTTGCCACTGTTGCGGGCCTTTCGCGACCGAGAGCCGAGGGGCAGGATGGACGAAGCGGAACGAAAACTGAACTTGCTGGGAGTCTTTGGCGGCAGGGGCGGCGGGGTCCCCTCGTCAAGGACGCGAGTGGTGCGGTCTTTGGCGGGTGGTGTTGGCGAGGTGGTGTACTTTGCGCGGATGAATCGCTCCATGGCGCCATCAGCCTCGTCGGCGTCGATGGGTACGGGGGGCTTCTTGTTTTCGGGGTTGTAGATCTTATTCGAGGTGACGTTGCCGACCTTTTTCATGTTCTGCGGGGAGAGAAGGCGAGCGGTCAGCGACGGGAGGGCACATGGGTGAGGGGGTGCTGGCAGCGGCAGCAGGAGCGGCAGAGAGCGGGTGTGACACGCTGTGCCACGCTGGGAGGGAAGGGAAGCGGAACGGACCTCGACCTGCTCGTTGGACCAACCGTCCATGCTCAAGGACTTGACCTTTGAGATGTGTGTGCCGAGCTTCCTGTGGATTGACGCGCAGCGCATGCAGAGGAAGACGCCGAGCTGTGAATCGGGTCAGCGAGGCAATGGGGAAGGGGAGGAGGGTTCCAATGGACGCACACTCCATGATGCCCAAGCTGCGAGAGAGAAGATGTTAGCTATGATGGAGGCGCGAGATGAAGGGAAGGGATCGCGCGCGGCGATTGTGTGTGCGCACCTGGATTGCGGGCGTGGCAGTCTGCGCAGTAGTTGTTTCCGGGAAGGTGGACGAGTTCCTGGAGGGCCTTTTCGTTGCGCGCCTGCTGACGCTTGCTCAGGGCGGACGCCATGGTGGCGGGCGGGGAGTCTGCAGCGTCGCGTGACGATGGGCGCGGGCGGACGGGTGTGCGTGCAGACGAGAGATTGTCGAGAGATTGTCAGAGTTGTAGGAAGCAAAAGAAAAGGCGCCGACCGGGGTCGTGGTGTGCGAGTGTGTGTGGCTCGGCCGGCGGCGGATCGATGGATGGATGGATGTGGTCTGGCCGTCCGTTGCAGGACAGGGCAGGGCAGCAGGGCAACGTAACGGGAGCAGGGGGACGATTAGATCTTCTGAAAGTAAGCCCGCAATCCGAGGGATACCTAGGAAGAGCGAGGTCGAGGTGGTGCGAGGCGTTTGGGCCCGTAGAAGGAGCCAGGACCGGGGGACGAGGAGGAGCGAGCAGAGTCGATAGTGGCCGGGGCGAGATGGGTCTCTGTGGCTCGTAGGGAATACGAAGCGAGGTGTCGAATCAATCGGAGGGGTCCGAGGGGGGGTTGAAGGTCAGCGTCAGGCGGAGGTGAGAAGCCGGCGGTAATTACTGTGCGGCATGGCGGGGAGGACACTAGAAGAGGTGAATATGAAGGTAAAGAGGAGAGCGGAGGTGAAGGAGGGGAAGGGTTGTGGAGGTTTGGTCCAGTTGGCGATGGATGGTGGATTGAATGGACATGACTCTGGTAAAGGCAGCGGGCAAGAAGGGGAAGGCGCTCTGCACTGCACCTGCCCTGCACCTCCTGCTTAGCGATGGCCTCCCCCGCCATGCCCACTCAGTTGGTATTGGCGGCAAAACGGGCAGGTGCCCGGACGTGGCTGCCGCCGCCACTGGAATGCGCGGCGAAGGAACATGGAACATGTACCGGCTGGACCTTTGGGATGCCACCCATCCCAAATGGCCGGGCTACGGGCCAATAGCGCCGACAGACAGCCATCGGGTAATTCGCATGACATGACGCGTGGGTTTTGGGCTTTCCCCTTCAGACAGTTACTCAGGCACCAACCGCCACGGGGAGGCGTATGGCTTGCTGATTCTTCACCCGACAAAGGAGTTTATTTTCTCCATGTTACATGTTCCGCCACCGAGGCCTGCACGAATCGCAATGTCTTGCCCGTCAAAGGAGAAAAAAAAAAGGGGGCAAACGCCGGTGCTCTTCCGGGGCGCACGGTGGCTGGGGCCGATGCTGGGGCTAGTGCCGCGATGGGGGTGGTTCAGCAGCTAGCACCGCTGTACTCCGCTGTACTCCGCCCCTGAAGAGAAACACGATCAGGGTATGGCCAGAATTGGCCGATGGAGATGTTCTCCCTAGCCAGGGGAATGGAAATGGAAAGTAAAAGTGGAAGTATCATGTTGTGTGACTTGGAGTATGAAAGCTTGTATTTGCCATGTTGAACATCCATCTTGGCGACGGATCGATCACGCAGCACAGGCAATGCCAGTCCGTCTGTCGGGTCAAGCCAAGGGAGGGGAGGCCAAGCCAAGTTGGATGGACCCTTACGGGCGGGTCGCGCGCGCTTGGAAGTTGTAGCGCCGACTAGCCACGCGGTGACATCCTCATGTCTCTAATGGAGCAGATCGGGGGATGTCTGCTTTGCCGACAATGTTTAGAAGCAAAGCACATTGGGACAAGATCGACACTTCTGCCGGGCAATGGGCAAGCCTCCTCTCGGAAACACTGTACGTCTGGCGTGGGCAGTGTGAAGCAAATGGACGCTCACATCATGACATGACTTGCGGGGAAGTCTGGGGTACGCACCGCGGAAGAAGTTCAGATGGTGGCGCTGGGCATTCACCACTTGGCAATATCACATTCAAAACACTCAAACATCCTCTCCTCTCCCATCACAAGGCTGCAAACACTCCTGCTCCCGCCATCACAGCAACGCCCCAGACACCAACCACACCATCCACCCAGCGCTTCCAGGTCGAGCTGCCCCGGCCGCTGCATTACCAGTCGACGTCGGCTTCTCCTCCCCCACTTGGCCTTCGCCTTGGCCTTCACCTTGGCCCTCCCCTTGGCTCTCACCTCCGCCCTCTGCGTTGTCGA
This sequence comes from Plectosphaerella sp. P0831, assembly GCA_014635975.1. Lineage (NCBI taxonomy): Eukaryota > Fungi > Ascomycota > Sordariomycetes > Glomerellales > Plectosphaerellaceae > Plectosphaerella > Plectosphaerella sp. P0831. Next base: position 140,509 of record JACAFV010000077.1, read on the forward strand.
CAAGCACCACCATGGGCACATTCGTCACCCCAATCCAGTCAGTCATTTCCCCTTCACTAAAAGTAGTCACGTCACTCCTCGTCGTCGACTCGTCCACCGTCGCTGTAACCCGATACTCCTGCCCCGTCAACACCTCCCCATTATACGTGATACTGTAATTCTGCACCGCCCCGTCATACGGCGCAAACACCATACACCCCGTTGTCGCCGTGTACAGCTCCACGGCATAGTTCTTCACGCATCCCCCGTATGGCGCGCCTTGAGAAGCCGCTTGGACTACATAGAATCCCCGTCTCGCCTGCCTCCAAGGCCTCGGACACGACGTGCACGAATGGCACGCGTTGCGGCACCGTCAACGGCGTGCCCTCTGGCCCGGGAAATTCGGTCGCCGTGAATACCCCGTCGGCGCGAGTCACGGAGCCGTCGCCGTTCTTGGCTGCCGCGCCGGCTGTGGTCCATGCCGAGGGGCAGATGTTGCCGGGGGAGTGATAGCCGATGAAGGCGTAGCGCCTGTCGGGACGGGATTCATTCTTGATGCGCGCGTCAATGGCCTCGCCAGAGGGAAAG
>JACAFV010000078.1:9049-145490 GCA_014635975.1 Plectosphaerella sp. P0831
GGGGGGGGGGGGGGGTAGGAGCGGGGTTCAGCCCGGGGGGGAGGCGTAGGTTGAAAGGGAGCACGACGTCCGCCACCAGCGGTGATGATGATGCGGGACATGTGCGGCAGGTGGATTGACGGCAGGCAGGGCAAAGACAGCGGAAACGAGAGGCACGACAGGGCGGGCCATGGAAGCACCGCACCCCTCGTCAACGACGCCCCGCCCCGTCGGACGGGCAGGCTGGCTGGATGGCCTCCATTCCCGTGTGTCTGCCAGGTTCGGCACCCCATGCCCGAGTCTCGAACCTGGTCACGGGCATGGCATGGCAGGCATGGGAGGCATGGCTTGCAAGGGGCCTGGGCGTCGACACCCTGTAGGTAAGGTACTCGTAGCCAAGCCAAGCCCTATCGTCGTGTCCTTCTGGCCTTTAACAGGGCAGCAGTGACGAAGGCGCGTGGGCACCCCATCAAAATCGCCCCGAGTATCGCTTGCTCCAGTGTCATTGTTGAGGGAAAAAGCAAACATGGGGAAAGAAAACGACTGTCAAGTGTGCGGCCGATGACCCATAGCGAATCGTAATCTTCAAGACACGTTCCCCCTCCCCCCCATGCAGCTGGACAAGGGTTAGGGCGGACCCCTGCGGCATCTCGCCACCGATCGAGCGTGCATTGTGTGTGTGGGAGAAGAGAGACAGCGAGAGAGAGCGAGAGAGCAAGCAAAAGTGTGTGTGTGGTGACACCCAGGAAGCTGGGCTGGGGGGATCTTGGAGGGGGCCACCACCACGGCGACTACTCCCTAAGCCAATGGCCGTTCCAGCACGCTCTTATCCCTGTGATGGCTGTCTGCGGCGCGGCCTCTTGCGCAGATGGAGTGCCCGGAACGTTGCCGCGGGTGCCCCATCAGGCTGCGCTAGCCAGGGTTATCCTGTCTTGCTTGACTTGTTCGCTGTGCGTGCGTCCACATGTGCGTGCTGTGTGCTGTGCTGTGGACAGGCCTGTGATGTTGCTTGCTTCTTCTTCTCTCCCACCGCCCGCAGCCCGCGGCCTGCGCGCGCTTTGGTCATTTTGTCGCATACTCGTACAGCAGATGGATACTGGTACGCACGTAAGAGGAGACAAAGGTAGGTACTTTGGTGGTGTTGTGTTGCAGCACCGTGTCAGGTTCCTCTGGTGTTCGCAGAGGGAGAGCAAGCTGCCAGCCTTCCGAAGCCACCCAAAGAGACGAGGCCCCTGAGTACTCGGCCTCGTTGTGTTGCTGGCGTACCCGGGCGGGGCCTCTGGTAAATGAATCCTTCCAAAGAGAGCCTTGGACGCAGGGTGGCTTGCCTTGCCTTGCTCGTCCGTGGGGAGGAAGCCCAGTCCAGCCCGCACACAGCATTCGCAATTGTCACCTCTCGCTTATCATGCCCCTGCTGGCTGTGGTCTTTCCCCCCTCAGCAGGCAGGTCGGTTGGCTGGCCCACCCCTCCCAACCCAGGCTTCAGGCCCGCCGATGGAGACGCCCGATCGCCTGGAATTCTTTTCTGCCGCTCGATCGATCTTGAAGAATGGGAAGGTGCATGTGCCCGCCTCGGTAGCACCCTCACCCACCACCACCACCCTGGGATACCCGGGAGGGGTATGTTCTCGGCGGGACAAAAGCGATACCTCTCTGGGCTGGTCGCCCCCGCAGCACGGGGCGGAAGATCGAGACTTTCCTCCATTGGATCAGATGAGATCAGGGGGGCAAGGGGGGGAAGAAGAGACATCTTGCGAGACAAGATCCGCAACCCGCCGCTGATGAGGCACCTTGCCTTGCATCCATCTTCTGCACAGGGCACAGTTGATGCCCAGCCACAAACACCTAGCTTGCCAGCCCGACCAAGGCGGACTATGATTCATCAAGGGATCAGAAGCATCCTCGTGTCGCAGCAAAAGAAACGCCTGCATGGACCGGCTCGCAGCAGCTGGTCGAGGGCCACGCAGCCGCTGTCTCAGTGGCCAACAACAGGGCACACACGATGCCGGGCATCTCCTCGGCGTCTTTTCTTGCAGTCGATCCATCCGTTCATGTACTGTGTCGTCAAAGTCGAGCCTTGACATCGTCGCCGCTAGTTCCCTCGGCGAACTTGGGATGACATGGGCCCGGTGCGGTCCTGCCCAGGCGGCCTGCCAGACAAACAAAGAGCACCCCGACCCCGACCCTCCCGGCCCGAGGCGAGGCGGCCCCTCCTTGTACCCGCGTGCTCCTGGCAGAAAGCCCCGAGCCCCGAGCGATCCATCCAGGCAGTGCCTTGTAGCGTTGCGCAAGTAGGAAAACAGCCCGCGCCATCCATACCTCCACACACGCGCGGCGCTTATCTGGCCGCCGCGGGAGTCTGCTGCCGTTGATCGTCGCCCCTTGCTGGTTGGTGCCCTCGTTCTTCCAAGACCACCACTCGTTATTGCACGCGCATTCTCAGTCCGCCCATTCGCCATTGATGCCCCGCGGCAGCAGGCATCCGCCGTGGGATTCATTGCATTGATTCATCGTCTCGCCCTGCATGTCTGACCGCTTTCGAGCATCGGCTCTGTGCAATCCTAGGCGCTGCCGTTGGTGGCTGGTGCATCGGTCTTCAAGGCGGTGTGCAGTCTGCAGCTGCTCTTCATCAACCAAACCAACAGGCTGAGGACTCACCAGTATTGCTCATTCATCCCCCACCGAAGGATCCTTTTGGCAGCAAGGCTTGCTTGGCGCCTCCAGCCGGCTGCTCGACCTGATCTTCCGCATGTCACACTTCTGCACGCCGTCTGAGACATGAGCGAGGGAACTTTTTGTGGCTGACACCGCCTGACGTCGGCCTGCCTGACTCGTCCTCGTTCCTCTGCTGGGTATCAAGTGTGTTCATTTCGACGGCGCCCCTCCGATGCCAGGTGGTCAGGGCGAGATGTCGCCGCCGCCGCCACCGACAGGCTAGGCGCTCGTGCTGAAGTAGTAGTTATTCCACAGGTATTCGTAATCCTCCAGAATGCCGCCGACGAGGCTGGGCATGCGCGCGCTGACGCCCCCGACAACGCCCTTCATGACGTTCTCGTAAAAGGCCCCGCGCATCGTCCACCATCCCATGGCCCAGCCCCTCTTGCTCCATTCGTCCCGCTCCAGCGGCGTCGACCGGAAGCTCCTGTCGCGCAGCTGCCGCGCCGCGTACTCGACGCTCAGCCCAATGAGCCACGGGGTCCACGACTTCTTGTTCTTCGTCCTCGACAGCGCAATGGCGTACACGAGCGGTGCCAAGATGTGAAGGACCTCTGCCGCCTGCGCCGTGCCCTGGACCTGGTTCAGTAGCTTCGTCGCCGGCTTGATGTCGTCCGCCGTCAGCACCCTGCCCAGGAGGTAGGCGCTGATATCGCCGGCCTTGGGCAGTGATGGGAGGTTCATGCCCGTCCGGGGCATGTTCCACTCTTGTTCGTGCGCTCTGACGCCGTTGTCTTCCTCGAGAGACTCGCCCTCCTTGGATTCGCCCAGTAGCACCTTCAGCTCTGCAGTGGCATCGTCCTCCTTCTCCGTCTCCTCGGGTACTGGCTCGCGTTCGGGAAGAACCGGGGTCACCAGGGGCCGTGAGCGCGTAATACGGAGGAGCAAAAGCCTACATAGGGCCTTGATACCTTCCAGCAGCACTACCACGCGCCACCGGCCCTTCTCACCCCCTCTCCGCTTCGCCGCCATCTCGCACAGCAGTTGCGTGTAGGTGACCATCTGCAGCAGCATAGCTATCCTTCGATATGCCGAGCTGCGTGCCGTCCAGTGCTTGGTGTATCGGTTGTGTGGAGGGGCGATCTTGGTGATCGGGAGCCGCGATAGCGCGCGCGCAAGGAGGGAATCATGATATAAGGAGAGGAGCTGCACGCTCGAGTGAACCGTCTCGGAAGCAATTTCGGCGTCGCGGAAGCGTCCTGGAGAAGAGAATTCGTCAGTTATGCGTCGTCTCATTGACAGCATGATGCCATTCCGAGGGGCACTTCACCCACCTGGAATGATGTACGTCAACGACCTGAGCGCAGACTCGAGTTGCGACACCTGGCTAGCGTTCTTGGTGATAAAGTCTTCGTAGGCGCGAAGCCATTGCGGCGGCATGGAGAGCAGCGCGCCGGCTGATGGTGGTCGATAGGAGCGCTTCTCCTTGTTGGGGAGGTCGGCCGGTGTCGCCATGACGGAGGCCAGTCAATCGGCAGATGAGGGCGCGGATTGAACCCGGGCTTAGGATCCTGGAGGGACAGCAACACAAAAGGGAGAAAGAGCGGCGATTCAGACTCGGTGTGAACACTTCAGCGTGAGGGAAAGACGGGAACGGGATGGGTGCGATGATGGATGGAATGTGGTGGTCGAAATGGGGTGCCACGGCAGCACACTCGATGATGCCTCGGTTGGGCAGGCGCGTCACGGGTGCAACTTCCCTCCACTTCTGCGAGTCGTCCCACTAATCTGGCCTAGCGTCTCTGCCACGCCCAGCCACATGAGCCGAGGTCGATAGGATAGCATCAAAACGATGTCGACGATGGAGCATGAACAGAACAATTACTGACAAGATGTACCTGACCGGGTATTATGGTATTATTTGACCCTCGAATACATCCAGAAGTCATTCGTAGCCTAGCCAGACCCTACTTCGCAACGATTATTGACCATACGTAGCGTCTTCTTGTTCCTGAACGCCGACTCAAAACCGTTCGAAACCTGCCTCCTTAAGCGCCTGTCCGCTCGGGAGCATGGGTCGGCCTTGCATGGGAAACGGCCAGAACAATGGGTTCTCCATCGCGTCCGCCGTCTCCGCCACCTGCATATCCCCATCGAGGGACGAGAGCTCCCTGCTCCCGCCTATTGCGACGTTCGAAGCCGACCCGGCGCCCCATGCGCAGATGTAGTCATCCTCACTGACGTTGGGCGCGAAGAAGTTGAGGCTGCTGGTGAATGGTTTGACGCGGTTCGCGTACTCCTCCGGTCCAACCGAGCCGTTGCCCATGTCGACGTCAATGTTCCATTTTTGTGCGAGGTACCTCAGTATGTTGAGGGCCTGCTCGGCAAAGTGATGGCACGGCGACATCTCCTTGAGATCCTCGACACCCTGTTGAATGGCCTGCGCCACGTGCGAGGTGACTGACTGCTTTGCCTCATCCGAGGGCTCCATGACGTCCTCTTGTTGCCGCGGCGTCGACTGGGCCGACGCGCCGATCGCAAGGTGCATGATGGACGACGTGAGGACGAAGTACGGCACAAACGATGGCGTTCGCCGAAGGGTGTAAAGCTGCGAGTGTGACCTCAGCAGCCCCTGAATGGCATCTGCCGCCTGCGAGCACACATCTCGCGGCAGCACTTTCGATCCGATGATCCTCAACTTGATCAGAGGGCGGAAGAGGAGGAGAATGGCGAAGTGATAGTACATGCTGCAAGTTCAGGTCAGACGATGCGGTGATTACATTCAAAAGAGGGAGACTCACTGTGTGAACAAGACCGAGGGCGTAAAGTTGTGGCCAAGTCGCAGCACCTCGGGGATCCGGTCGTACCAATTTAGGTACTGGGTGTAAATGTTGAGCAGGTCACGGCTTGTCAGGGGCCGTCCAGGCGAGTGCAGTATGTACAGACTCTTATGAACAAGCTCGCTCAGCTCACAGAAGCACTTGTACACCGACCGCACATTGGATGGCTGTTCGGCGCTGCGTTGTAGAGGGGCACCTAAGGGGGAAAGTCAGTATTGAAGTGAGATATGATACTTTGAGCAGGGTTAGTACCATCATCAGTGTATGGAATCCACAGGGATGCCTCAATATCGTCGATGATAGCGGGCTTTGGTGGTAACTGGGGGAAACAGGAGCACTGCGGCAATGATCCCGTGGCCAGGGACCAGGCACTGTACAGGGGGTCAGCCACTTGAACCTACAAGCACCCTCGCGACGGCACTTACTGGTCCAGGGCAAAGGCACCCCAAAATGTGGCGGCCTGAACGGCCAGTTTGTCCTCGTCTCCCGTGTCGTTAACCTGGTGCAAGCCCATCTCCACGGCCAGCCGGATGCTCTGACCCGCGTAAAACCAGCTCTCAGAGTCACGACCACAACTCGCCTCCCGGATGGACATTATCCCCAGAGCTTGAATGGTGGTGAGGTTGTGATGGTCCTCTTCCAGGTAGAAGAGACGCTGGCACTCCTTGAAAAAGTGGTCACCCGAGGAGTACGGGTCGTTGGGATACGCACGCGTGCTGGCCTTGGTGGAGAAGCGGCACCCCAGGGCGAGGAGAGCGTTGACGAGGATCGGCGAACAATACCGCGGGACTCCGTCCTGGAAGTCTCGCAGAAAATGCTCCTTGCTCAGCGAGGCAAACGTCGGGTATTCCCAGCAAAAGTAGAGCGCAAGGAGATGCTGGACAAGAACCACGTCGGTGGTGATGCTCGACCAGGTCGTGCTCGGCTGCTTCATCTGAGGCACCTCGAGCGGTGCCAAGATCTGGTCCAGCCCGCGATACCTGGTGTTCTCACTGCCGCCCGTGTTGTCGGCATTGAGAGAATCGCCCCAGTAGCCTACCCGGTTCTGCGGGGGCCTGTTGACGTCGGCTGTCCAGTTGATTGAGTCGGCGTACGAGTTGCTTCTCGTGCTGTGGCTGTGTGACGAGAGTTGCCAGGGACTATTCGGGTCGACGTCTGGCCGGATGGCCGTCGTCGTGTGTTGGCCGGTTGTCGGGCTCACAATACTCCTGCTCGGCCCCAGGCTCAGCGTAGAGATGGCACTGGGACCGGACCCGGTGCCCGTGAAGCTCGAGAGCCCCGTGATGCTTGTGTCCATCCCGCCCGGCTGCCTGTAATCCGCGCGGGCCGTCGGTGTAGTGTTCAACCATTCAGATATGGACTCGATTGAGTGCCCGTTTCGCAGTCGTTCCATCACCTCCTCCCAAGCCTCCGGGCGCATGAGGGCCGCAAAGACCTTGTCGCTGGAGCGCTTCTGGAGTCTGAGCTGCTCGATCTCGGTTCGGAGGTGCTCCTTCGATTGGCGCACGGGGATCTCGTAGATACATTCGACATCCTTTTGCCCTACGCACCGGCCACACGGCGTCTGGCCATCACACTGACCCATGTCAGTCAGTTTCAGGGTGCGATGGTTCTCCATCACCAACATACCTTGGCGCGTTTCTTCCTGCATTCGGTGCAGGCGTTTGGGGTCACTATCCCCAGGCCTCTTCGCCGTTTGGAGGCTGGGTTTTCGGGAGGGGGCGGTGCATTGGAAGGAGCGTTGGAGGAGGGGCCGGAGCTCGAGAGGCCAGATGGTGTCGGGGTGGCCTGTGACTGTTCAGCCGAGGGTCCAGCCGAGGAGGTTTCCTGCTCGCCGCTTCCGCGGCGCACCTCTGTAACCTCCTCCATGCGGGGCGAGACTGAGCGCTTCACGATGGGCGAGCGCCCGTTCGGCAAGGGACGATCGGGGTCTTGGGTGGACTCGGAGTGTGAGGTCTAGGGCATTCTGGGGGAGCATGTGTTAGAAAGCATTTTCTGGCGAGTCTCTGGGTGAAACAGGTTGCTGGGGTCAAGCTCTGGCGCAAGGGCGGTGGAACGGCGACGCGTTTGCGGCGCAGGGCTGGCGGTGCCGGAGAATTTCCCGCCAAACCATCTGGTTGTGCTACTGAAAAAGACGTTGTTGAACATGGCGCCACCCTGGAGAAGCAGTATGTTCGGCTCGGACCTGGCCAGCGTTCCCAGCGCTGCCGCTCTCTGTCGAGCCTTGACGAGAGGTCATGGAGGGGCCATTGTCGCATCGTGAGGGTCGCCGGACTGTGAACGTGTGTGGAGGCGAGTCGGGGTTGAGGACGAAAAAGCAGAAGCGCGCCAGCGCGAGACCCAGGCGTTGGAAGAGGCGTATGGCAGATGGCGGGCACTCACCTCAAAGGCACAGCATCAACAGATGCACGTGTTCCTGTCCCGGCTCGAGGAGGGGAAGCTCGAAGTGACAGCAGTCGCAAGTGGCAATCGTTCGCGGATAGGTAGCACGTGGCCCGCAGTCGAGAGTTCGAAGGAAAGACAGGCGTGGTGTCCAGTGAGAGAGTTCGTCAGTTGCGGTGGAAGTGAGGTCCCTGGTGTGGTGTCTCTCCAGCAGCTTCCCCCGTCTTTTCGAGGTGGAATGTCCGAAAGCCAATGGAGGGGGGAGCTGACCAGATGGCAGGTACGACAGGTAAGCGGGCAGCACAGCACGCAGCCGCATCAATATTTGCTGCAACGGGCCCTGCTGTAGGATGAAAATGGAGCTGGGCCTCGACCGCGGCGCTAAACACTTAGGTGGCGCCCGCCGCCTGTAAACACATGAGGAATGACATCACCTTGACAGTTCGGGCCCCTGTTGGCCAGGAAAAAGCCGATCCAGCATTGAGAATCGAAATCGGAATTCACAAGATCGCACGTTATGTAAGCGAAGCGCTGGCGATCCTAAACCCCCATCACGTTGCCATTGAGGAAAAGGTGTTACTTCTGAAGGGCATACAAGACGCTTTTCTCTCACTTCCTGACCGAGGAACCAGCTCGCCAAAGACTGCAAATCCTTCAGGTCGTCTTCCGATTCAGGTGACAAGCCAACAAGCGCCTAGCTGGAGAACCCCTCCTCCGCTCAAGCTTCTGCTCTCCAGCGCGAGTCAGGTAGCCTCTAGCTGCTCCGGCACCTGTTGATCCCCGGTGCCAGACCCATGTGCCGAACCTCTCATCCTAGATACCTTGTCCTGGCGCTAGCACACGTCTGACGTGTAGGGCTGCTCACTGCGGCACTGCCTTGGCTTTCATCGTTACATTTTGACTGTCCTGACGATTGCTTGAGAGACGACACAAAACACACGCCCAGCCTACCCTGTCAATGCCCAAATGCTCCCTCGTCATACCCATGACAGACCAGACCGTCCATCCCAGTTGCTTGTACAGACACATTTGCTCCCGCGATCACCCCTGATAGACCCCAGCCCCGACACTGGGTCACGGAATCTGCTTGAACTTTCCCTAGTAGTCCTTGTACGGACTCCGTCCAACCTTTACAGGGCTTCTGCGGCCCTCCTTCTCCGAGGTAAACCGCCGGGATGGTGTCTGAGGCGGCATGATGGTCTTGCGAACTGGAGACGGAGCGCCGTCCGTATCCGTAGCGTCCGTGTCCACGTCGATTTGCCTGCGCCGCGATGGCGTCTCGATGGGGACGTACATGTACGCCTGGTTGGATGGGCCGGGGAAGCCCGACGGCTGCGGGTGGCCGTGGGCCGGCGTAGGGGGCACCGGTGTCGAGACCTTGGTATGATTGCCGCCTCCAGCACCCGCCCAAAAGTTGAGACCGAAACAAAGGAAAAGAATGCCGAAGAGCAGAATCTGGAAACGTGTCAGCGCGTGGTGCACTCATTGCAAGTAAATGGTGGTTGGCAACTTACGTAGCTGCGATATTCCATGGTTGTCGCAAATGTGTTGAACACCCCCGCAACCTCCTTGGCCGTATTCCGGACGACCATGATGGACTCTGGGTCCAGGTACCTGCACTCGTCCCACTCGTCGCACATGATCTGTAGGGCAGGCCGATCATTACCCTGGCAGTTGTTGACATCGTATTGCGTCTGGCATGCCGCCGCCCGGGCGACAAGCTCACGACGAGCGGCCGAGTTGGCCGTCATGATGTCGCCGCGCACGGTAGACACGATTGCCCAAGCCCAGTATCCGAGAGCAGAAACGACCGAAACGTTGACCAGGAAGCTGACCCATTTCTTGAGGTTGTCGGGCAGGTTTGGGTGCCGGTTGATGAGGTCAAAGGTCGAAGCCAGCATGCCGGTATTCTGTGCGCCCTTCCTCTTGGACCGCCTGGCCCGGCTCCCGGAGACTTGGTTGTCCGACTCGTCGGCGTCAGAGTACGAGTCGTCGCGCGACGAGTGGTACTTTAGGCTCGCGACGTCGCGATCGCCGTTGAGGCGCTTGCGCTTGCGCAGTGCAGGATAGTCGCGGGGCGGGCGGAAGATCTCGCCTCTCCCAGAGAGGTGCTTCTTCGTCGAGAGTGCGGATTTCGCATATCGCATGTTCTTGTCGATCTTGTGGGGGGTGATGGTGCCCATGTTGAGGTCGGAGAAGCGGTCAAAGTCGGGCGTGTCGTCGTTTGGCTGGTCCGACTGCTCGGTCAGTGCCGGGCTACTCTCTGCCTCTGAAAATGCCGTTTCGTCGAAGGGCTTCCTAGGCGTCGTGAAGGCGGGGTTTCGGAATGGCGGCGCAGTGTTGGACTGCTGAATGCGTGGCGAAAAGAGCGACTTTTGCGGCAGCGGCGGGAGGGGTTTCGAGGGTGTGTTTGCGAACAAGTTCGGGCGGGAGCCGAATTTGCTTGGGGAAGCGAAAGCTGGAAGGCGTGCCATCAGTAAATGCATCGCCGGATACCTCAGGAGTGTGCTGAGCTTACCACTCTGAGAGCCTTGGCCCCTGCCGACCTGCGTAAAGGGGCTTGAGGCATCAAGAGGACCCTTATCCTGGTACTCCCAGTCCATGGGACCTTCGTAGGTTCGGCGATCCATAGTTACGATGCAGCAATGTGTTCGGGGGAGTCGGGGCACAGCTCTGTGGCTCTAAGCTGGATGTGGGCTGTCGGAACTTGAAGCTTTTCCTTGCAACGGTCGGAACATGAGTCCAAAGTAAACAAATCGAACCCCACTGTGGCAACCAGCAACAGCTCCAACAACGTGGAAGGCACGCGCCACACTGCACCTGTCCGTTCCACTTCCGGGGATTAGCCGAGCCTGTCGAGGCGCGGCACCAATCAGCCGTTTGGACGCACTTCAATGCTGATGTTCTCGACGCTCCGGTACGGATCTTTGGCAAAGGTCCAGCGAGGCAGCAATGTTTTGTAGAATTACTCGAGGCGGTTGGAAGTGTAAACTCAAAAATTTGCACTTGGTCAAACCCTCTTAGTACTTCCGCCGAGTTTCAGAGGGTTGATCACGGTGGGTTTGAAGATATCTACTTTCGTGAGAGACACTTCGGAAGCAAGCCACCCCACGCATCGTGCGATAGAACCAGTTCCGACAAGTTTTTTTTGGGGAAGTGCTAGATATGCCCGAAAAGAATGATCTTCAGGGTTTGAAATGCCGTTTCAAGGCAGTGTGGGTGCGTCGCCCGTCCTGGGATTGCCACATACTTGATGCGCTTTGGTAGTTGCAACGCGATTTGAAGGTCCCTGATCTTAGAGTCCTGTGGCGGCAATTGTTTCCGTGTCTCTTCGGTCTGTACAGATCTACGCTTGAGTGAGCCATTTGCACGAGGGTCTAGATGAGATCAAGACAGAATGGGCGCCAACCTGAAGGAACCTGGATGTTAAAGGGAAACTACACGTGACCTTTTCCAGATTAGTCATCATCGGCATCTCGCAGACAACTTCTAGCTGCTGAACAGCCAGCCTCCTAAGAATTCCATTGACAAACAACCCAACCTACGACCCAACGACGGTGCCGATCAATCGCCTCGGCTGTTCCATCATACAGCGAACCAGAACCCATCTCTAGCCCAAAGGCAACAGCTAGATTCCAACAACCGGGAAATCACCACGCCCCCTTCCCCATCCGAGGCTCACGCCCTCACCCATCCCGAAAACATGTCCGACAACGGCCTGGACACACACACAAAGCCGGATCCTCTCGCCAGCGGTCCGGTAGTCCTAGAAGAAGACCCAGTCGTGCTCTCCGACAATGACGAGCCCATCAAGGATGCCGGCGCCGAGCCAGACGCCCACGACTCGGACGACGCCCTCTCCGAGATTGACGAGAACCAGTTCGAGGACTACGACCCCGAAACAGCAGACATTGAGGACCGGCCGGTCGTGGTAGACGAGGACATTGCCAAGACGCTCAAGGCATCGCGACGGAAGCGCACCGATGCCGAGCCCAGGAAACCAAAGGAGGCGCGCCGCGAGAAGAAGCGCGGCCGCGACAACGATGATGGCGGCGATTTCAGCGATGGGCATGGTGCCACGCGCAAGTCGAGGCGCGGCGGGGAACGTCAGAAGAAGGCTACGCCTGAGCCGGAGAATGAGGACCACCTGTCGCCCGAGGAGAGGCGGCAAAGGGCCATTGAGAGGGCGCTGGACGCGGCGCTGAAGAAGCCCAAGATGAAGAGGAAGCGCAAGGGCGAGGATGTACGTTGAGCCCCTTTTGAGGCTTCATTTTTCTCATGCTGACCCCCACCCAGGACCTCGAAGACGAAATAGACGACGAAATCGCCGAGCTCAAAATCGCCATGGAGCGCGCATGCGAGTACGACAACAAGGCGCGCGAGAGCGGTGTCCCTGCTATGCGCAAGATCCAACTCCTCCCCAAAGTCGTCGGCCTCCTCAACCGCACCTCCGTCCAAGACGCCGTCCTCGACCCCGACACAAACTTCCTCCAGCATGTAAAGTTCTTCCTCGAGCCCCTCAACGACGGCAGCCTGCCCGCCTATAACATCCAGCGCGACATCTTCAAGGCCCTCGTCACCCTTCCCATCGAGAAGGAAGTCCTCCTCAGCTCCGGCATCGGCAAGGTCGTTCTCTTCTACACCCAGTCCAAGCGTCCCGAGATCCAGATCAAGCGCATGGCCGAGCGCCTCGTCGGCGAGTGGTCGCGCCCCCTGCTCAAGCGCACCGACGACTACAGGAAGCGCCGCATCGAGACGCGCGAGTTTGACTACGAGTTCGTGTTCCCTTTGACCTCTTTCATGCTACACTGTCCACTAACAAACTCCTCCCACAGCGCCCTCAAGGCAACCCAACGCACCGGCTCGCAAATGACACTCACCCAGCGTCCCTCAACCCAATCAGCCCGCCAAGCCGAGCGCGACCGCATCCTCGCTCAAAAGTCAAACTCGAACCGCGCCCGCCCCGGCGGCCTGCCCGACAGCTACAGCATCGCCCCCGTCAGCACCTTCGACCCCAGGACCGCTCCGGACCACCGCCCCATTGGCGCGAGCGGCGCCGAAGCCTTCCGCCGCATGACAGCAAAAGCCAAGAAGCGCTGAGGTCCTGCTTTCTCCCGGTTTTGCTTTTCCCCATTGCTTAGATTAGGCGGCGTTGGGGGGTTTGGTTTCGTTTGGGATCAGAAGAACTTTTGGGGAGGGGGCATTCATTCAGAAACAGGCCGGTACTGCCATGTGTAAAATCCATCATCATCACAAGTTTGCTGCTTGGCCAGAAGCCGCCGTTCCATGACAGGGACAGAAATTCACAGTTGCGCCCCTCCTCACCAGTCATTCCAGGTCCTACCTCCCACATGTGACTCGCGACCATGTCTCGTCGGGGATTTGTTCGCTGTCAACCCCAAAAGCCATGACGATGCGTGGCCGGTCATCTGATCGCGCAATCACAAGCTACGCTTCCGCCCCGGCCAACCCCCCCCGTGCGAGCTGCCAGAATCGCCCGCGGTGCCTGACACGGGCACTTCAGGCCTCCATGACTCGCCCCACGGCATCCCGACGGCACACACCACAATTCAGTCACTTGACCGCCCATCTCGCCACGTCTCAGACCACGCCCGGGAATCACACCACCCGGGAGGCATGCGGGTGCAGTTATTTGTTGTCTTGTGTGTCTCTTTTTACCTAGACAAGCGCGCGCTGGCCCCTAGATACCGAATGAGCAAAGTCTATCTATTCCTTCGTGATCATTGAATCGGATGTGCATGGCCTGGCAATGGAAAAACACATGTCTCCCTCTCAGAGTGCTCCCGCGACCCGTCAGCCGCTCAACTGTTGTGGGTCATGGCCAGCCGCCGATCGCAAATCGTGATGTTGCCCTCTCCCGTGGACAGCGCAGCGGGGTCAATGGCTCGAGCGTGCCTCTGCAGTGTGTCCCCCTCTCGTGTCGCCCCCTCTTTCTCCTCTTCGAAAGCAAGCCTTGCCGCCACGAGCAAGACCAGTGGCCGCGACATGGGACCGGGTTGTCCGTGCAGCCATATGCCAGTAGCTATGTGAAGCCGTGAGCGCAAAATGAACATGAGCATGTAACCATGGACGCCAGAACAAATGGTCAAAACGTAGTGGTGCGGCAAGCCCAACAAGGCCCCGCGCAGAGACGGCCGTTACCCAAGTGACGGCGCGGACCACTACCGTTTCCTGATCTCGTTCGCCCAGCCCTCGATGCCCTCGCCGCGTCCGCCGACCTCCAGCCCGCGGATGGAGACGCCCTTCATGCCGGGGGTGTCAGCCAGCCAGGCGTGGCCAGCCATGCCTCCGGCATTTGCCCTCTTTTCTGGCACGAGCTCCAGCATGGGCGTGAGGAAGTCGGCGACACGCCGGCCTTCCTCGTCTTTGAAGTGGTATTTCTCCCTCAGCACATCCGTGAGCGCCCAGTGGCGCAATCGGTGGATGTTACGCAATTCGCCCTTGCGGTTGAAGATTTCTTGTGACCACTTGCCCGAGAGGCACAGCGACTTGGGGAAGGGTCCGAGGAGCTCGATAATCTGTGCGATGTGGTCGTCATCCTTGCCGTACTTGGTGCCCGACTGCGGATCGAACAGATAATCTCCAGTGATGAGCTCGAACACCTAGAAAAGTTTAGCAATGCATCAGGCAGACTAGGCTGGTCCTCACGTACCATGGCGGCCATGCTCCAGACATCGGTGCTGGCACCCCACTTGGCGCCGAGGATGACCTCGGGCGAGCGGTACTGGCGAGTCTGAATATCGTTTGTAAAGTGATGGTTCACCCAGCAGGCGTTTCCGAGATCTGCAATCTTGACGCTGATGATGTCGAGCGTGTAGGCGTCCTCGGCCTTCCGCTTCTCGCCCGAAGACGCGGAGGAGTTGCTGGACTTGTCTAAGGAGATTCCCGACACCTCTCTGGAAAGTAGGTCACTGGATCAGCGAAGGCGTCAGTACACGACCCGGCGCTGCCTCTTCCCGGACACCAGACTTACGCAGACTTCTCCCTCTTGTAGTCGTCACGCTTGGGCGACGGTTCTTTGGATTTGTTCCCTGTACAACACATGTCAGCTGGCGGCCTTGCCTGAGGTAGGGGGTTGGAAATCGTACCATCGTGCAGGATGCCGGAAAGGCTAGTGTGGGAGTTGGAAGAGGGGAACATGTTGGCGTGGTTGAAGGAGGCGTTGAGAGGCGAGGGCAGAGGCTGGCTGCCGGTGATGAGGGTCCTCCGCCTCCTGCGGCCGTTGCGGTTGTTCTCCTTGTCCTTTTCGTTGGGGTCGCTCTTGACGACCCGCTTGACGATCTGCTCAACGTCGCCAATCTCGATCAGGACGTTCTCGGGCTTGAGATCTGTGTGGATGATGCCGCACTCGCGGTGCATGTAGTCGAGACCCAGAAGCACCTGCTTTGTGATCTGCTTGACAAGGGCGATGGGAATGCCGCGGTGATTCCACCTCTTAATTAGGCCGAGCAAGTTCTCGCCGAGCACCTCGAAGACCATGCAGACATGTGTGCCGTTGGGACCCTTGTGCTCAAACGAGTCGAGCAGGCTGACGACATGCTTCCTGCCGGGATGGTCTGGCTTTGCGTCGACAATCTTTTTGAGGAGCTTAATCTCGTCGATTGCGGTCTCGGTGTAGTGGGCGGCGGAGCGGACGACCTTGAGCGCAACGTGCTTGCCCGAGGTGTTGTCGCGCGAGAGCCAAACGGTGGAGAAGTGGCCCCATCCCAGCTTGCGGACAATGGTGTATTTTCCGTCCTTGAACTTCTCGCCGATGGAGACGGGGTGGTAGCCGCCCTTGCAGTAGTCTTCGGAGTCTTCTTCGTCGGCGGTGTTTTCGTTAGGATCCTCGCCGCCCGAGGAGGCGGGTGAAGAGGGTGTTGCCATGGCGGACAGCTGGTGCGCTCTGCAAGAAAGGAACAGAGGTTAGCATTGAGATTTTGTAAGCATGCGGGCCCGTGGCGGGTTGTTTTGCGAGGGGTTGGCAGGCAAGGCAAGGAAAGGGAACGGGATGTGATGTGGCGAGGGCGCGCNGGCGCGCCTGGGGGGGCGGGCGGGACGAAGAAGGGCGGTGCGAAAATGGCGGGGAAAGGTGCGAGGGGCCCGCGACAGCGAGAGATTGTCGCAAAAGCTACGGTTTTCGGGCGGACAGAACCTTGTCTTGAAGAAGCTCATCTTGACCACACGAATGCGCGCTCGGCGGCGGCGACTCGGGCAGAGTAACAGAAACGACGCAAGGAAAGAAGGCGATTTTTCGGGCGCAGTTCAGGAACTGGCACCGGTGCAGGGCATTTGGAGGTGAGTGGAACAAGAGCAGAGCAGAACAGAGCCCAACGTGAAGGGGATGGCGCAGGGCAGCGAGCGGCAGAGAGGGTCACCGCCAGGGCCAAGGCAGGGAAACGAAACCTAGGTAGGGAAAAGGAGGGGAATGGATGGCAACGGACGGGGGGTGCGCACCGCAACACGCAGCGGGCAGGCAGTGTGTGCAGGGGGTCGAAGGGAACCTGAAGGGATGAGTGGACAACGGTTGCGCCCAGTAGAAGACGAGGGATGATGGACGTGGATCTTTTCCAGCTGGCAGCAGACGCAGACGCATCAAAATGGAGGCGCTTCTGGTCGTCCAGTCTGGCTCGACTCGAGTCTGCGTCGGCGCTGGCTGGCTGGCTGGGCTGGGCTAGGCGAGTTGACCGAGCGAGGAAAAAAAAAGTCTGGGCACCAAGCGCGCGAACACTTTCGCATGCCCAATCCCCAATGGCGTATCAAGCACCACAGCACAGGCCGCGGCCGCAGCCATGGGCAGGGCAGAGTGAATGAACAGGGGATCCGTAGCCGTCTCCAACCGCGATCCACCCCCACCACTGTACAGCGGCCGGCATGGGCTGGCTGGCTGGTTGCGTGGTGGTGAGGGCCGGGAGGAGTGCAGCCCGGAAAATGGCGCGAGGCAGCGGGCGGCGCTGGGAGGGGATGGGGAGAGGACATGATGCCAATGATGAGAATGAAAGTATCGCGCCAGACTTACTGCGCGTTCTCGGTGGTGATGATGGGCTTGAGTGCGTCCTTCTTCTTCTTCTTTCCCGCGGAACTGCCGTTGGTCGCATCGGCGCTTGAGGAGGCGGCGGCGGGATCGTGGCTGGGAGTCGCAGGTGGCGGTGCGTCCTTGGACTGTTCCTTTTCGCCAGCCATGGTCGTCTGGGTATGTGTGTGTCGGGATTCGGGTCGATGATGGGAGGATGCAGGGGAGGGGAGCGACAGAGGTCGCGAAGCGTGGGCGGTCCGGACGTTGATGGACCGGGCTTTATGTCGTCGACCAGATAAGGCGGCGCTTTGGTGGAGGGGCGATTATGGGTGCGGCGGTGCTGCAGGTTGCGGTCGTCGAGCCAAGTATCGCGAGGAATGCCGGACGTTCGAGTAACTGCTCGATGGAAGGTCTGTGTTCGGGAGTGCCTGAGACAGATTGCGCCTTGCCCGTCTGCAGTGATTCGAGTCGAGGGGCGGGTGGTGGGTGGGATGGATTGCTGTGGAATGCGCCCGGGGGACTGGCAACGTCGACGTCCCCGCGAATGCGTCAATGTCGCAACCGAGGGAGACGGAAGGCTGCGCAAGTTGGTGCTGGTCCCGATGTGCGCGCGGGGCGATGGAAGAGTCGAGCAAGATCGGGCGGGTGTTGTGAGGCGGGTAAGAAGTTGTTGGTAAGGCAAGGTTGGTTGGTATCACAGCTTGCCGAACGGGGCTGTCGGTATTATTAGCGCGACTGATGATGCAGATTGCCGTGCTAGCAAGAGGACGTCATGGACGGAGAGGAGTGTGCGATGCGAAGCGATGCGAAATGCTGCCGACGATGCGACAAGACTGTGCTGGCAAATCCGCCGACGGGTGCGATGCGGGAAAAAAACAAGGCCAAGGTCGAGTCGAGGTGGAAGACGAAATCGAGGATAAGGTAGGTCCAGGCCGGGAGAATTGGCGGGGTCGGTCGTGGTCGAGGCTGAGCAGCTGGTGGGTGGACGGGATGGGCTGGATCGGGCAGTAGCGCTCCAGTCTGGTGTCTCTTTTCGCGCGCGCAAGCTGCCGGGGGGGGAAGGTGCGAAGGTGCGACGGGAGGCGCGGCGGGACGTGCCTGGCCTTGTTTGGAAGCTTGCGGTTTGGAAGTGCAAAGCAGCGGAGAAGAGGCCAGATGAAAGGGCAACTGGAAGCTAAAAAATGATGATCGAGTACAGGTTTTGGGACTGGCCAGAGATGAGGGGATAGGATGCGCCCCAAGGCAAGCAAGGTATGTGATGGTGAGCAACACACTGAGGTGCCCGCCTGTTGCTGCACCCTGCACGGGGGTGTTGATGCGCCCCCAGTGATGTAAGAGCCACGGGATTCGGTGGGGCACAGGCTCGAGGTTCGCGGCGTACCTTGCTAGAATCGTCGGGTGCCCCGGTTATTCCCCTCGGGAGGCGGCGGCGTTGTTGCCCGTGGCAGGCGGCAGCATCCAACCAGAAGCCTGGAAATGCACAACATGGGGGTCGCTCGAGTCGTCACGGGCGTCCATCACCAGTGGACAAAAAGCAAGTCACCTTCCTTCCCTCTCCGGGTCCTGGGTCTGGGATGGCACGGCCTGCGAACGTGAAGAGGGCCGGACCAGGACCCCTGCCCAGGGTGGTGAGTGCGATAAACAGGATGGGATCACGATGGTAGCCGTTGGCGGGGTGAGCCGTTGCTTACAGCGGGGGATGTGCCTCATTACTCGCTCACTGCTTGGCCAGGGGTTCTCAGCCGTTCTGCTGTTCTCTCTGCGCTTGTCATTTATTTCTTCCTGGCATGGCGAAACCCGCTTACAACTTGTAGCACAGTCAACAAATGGACGGGGTGGTGTCGTGGTGGGGGTACTCTGGCGGTGCGGTGATAGGGAACCTGGAATCGCAGCGGGCCTCGGGGTGGACTCGAGGTGCACAGCGGCCCTTGTCTTGTCCAGACACCACCTCTGCACAATGGCCGTCTTCGAGAGAGCATCTCAACAGCTAAAAGGCTATTTTTCTTGGCATTGCCCACGGCCAGCATACCAGCATGAAATGATGCTTGCGGAAGGTCGTCGCCACTATCCCCAAGTCCGAATACGGACTGGAAGCTGACATAAGACGCCGTGCTGCAGATGGAGTTTGAAGATGAGACCAGCCACACCACCCGCCACGACATAACGCGATGCTACCCCTTGCACGATCCAACCCACAACGACCCATCACCACCTCTGACTCGTGTATTTAGTTCTTCATTTTATAGCTTCAACTGATTCTCTCACAACACCCCACGATGAACCTCGACATCGACCTGCAATAGCACTCCAACCCCGCCATGGGAGACACCAACATCATCCTCTACAATGCAGCCGCATTCATCACCGCCCTGTTCCTCCTGGAATCAGGCGCAGACAAGTTCATCGACCACACAGCCATCGTAGCACGCCGTCTAAACGTATCCGAGACCGCCATTGCCCTCCTAACAGCAGGCTGTGAATGGGAAGAGGCAAGCCAAAGCCAAAGCTCTTTCTCCTCCAAGTCTCAACGCTGACCACCGGCCACAGCTCATCGTCGTCATTTCATCCCTCGCTCAGGGCCGTCCCCTGCTCGCCATTGGCAATGTCATCGGCTCCTCCATCTCCAACATCCTGGGCGCCTTCTCCCTTGGCCTCATCTTCCGCCAAGGTGAAGGGCCTGCCCAGTTTGACCGCAGCTCGAGGATCTACTCTGCCCTACTGCTAGCCATCACTACCCTCGTCTTGCCCATTTCCCATGTGGCGGACAAGAAGGCTGCTTCCATTGCCTTTGGAAGCACCCTGATTGTCATCTTTGCCGTCTATGTCGTCTCTGTAGGCTTTGCCATTAGTCGCGGGAAGCTGGCTGCGCCCGAGGACTCGGACAGCGACAGCGATAGCGACAGTGACAGCAGCTCGGATGCTGGATCTATCCACGAGAATCCGCGGGAGACGGACGCCCTCCTCCAGCACCCGCGCGCTGCAGTCCGACGCCCCGGGCAAACTCTGGCACATCATGTTGGCCAGCTCGTGCTCGGCTTCCTGGCAGTCTCACTGGCTGGCTACGTTCTTTCCTGCGCCTCCATCAACACTGCCGATGCCACGGGCATCTCCGACGTCCTCTTCGGCATAGTAGTCCTCGCTATTGCCACGACTCTGCCAGAGAAGCTGATCGCATTCATGAGCGGCCGCCGTGGTTACGTTGGTATTCTCACAGCCAACACCGCAGGAAGCAACATCTTCCTTCTGTCCCTCTGCCTCGGCATCATTCTCGTAGGCACGCCGGCCGTCTCCGATGGCGAAAGTGTCAATTCCATCGAGCTGGCGGTGTTGTGGGCGTCCACTCTCGGTTTCGCCTTTGCAGTCTGGTTTGGTGGCCGGTTCGATCGCTGGATCGGACATCTCCTGCTGCTGGGCTACATTGCCTTCATCGTGGCAGAATTCACTGTTATCCATTGAATGCACCCTCGAACAATTGACCCCTGTTCGTCGAGGAGTTGTTTGCTCTCTTGTTTGCTCAAAGCCACGTGCTTTAGCTCAACCGAGAACAACCCAATGGGTCACCTTTCACGCGCCGTTGCCTTTGTACTGAGCCCCTGTTCTTCAAGACAGCTGCACAATACATTGTACGTCTCTGAATCACTAGTAATCAATCGCTGAATATCTCAGGGTCTTTCACTACCCACTTCCTCGTGGTATAAGAACAGACTTCGGCGATATCTTCCCCCAGCCTCCAGACGATGAACCCTCCGAAATCCAACCAACCACACCAACCCCCCTCCAACATGATCGCCCCTCCTTCCACTGGGCACTTGGCTTCCCCAAGCGGGCACTTTGCTCGCCTCCTTGCTTCTGCTGCAGATGAAACCAAATACCTGCAAGACTGGCGCTCCGGCATCCCCCACTACCACGCTCCCACCCTCGACCCTGAATGCTCCTACTGGGAAGTCACACACGCAAAGAAGCAGTCGCCCTGCGGCATCGCCGGCGTCCCACGATTTTTCCCTCTCAAGCTCCACGGTCCTTCCAACGGCCCAGTCGCCGTCGTCCACACAAGACTACTCTCTGCAGTCAACTCGACAGGCATCCAACTCAACAGGCTCCATAGCTTCATGCAATACCTCCCCGTCAAATACGCCATTCAAACATTCATGATCCAGCTGGAGACGCCACACTCGCCTCAATCACCGCAAGAAACACAGCCAAACCACGACTGGATCTGCTTTGATCTCTCTGCACGACTGGGACAGCAATCACTCGGCGAGATTACCATAGATGGACCCCGATACTTGGACAGGTGCTTCGTCAACTGTCTCCAAAAGCTGCTGTATCTCCACGATGACGCCGGTCATTTCTGGGACTTCGGCAACGGCAGACCCCTCGTCGACCTTTTCGGCGCCATCATCGACATGTTCCACGAGGCCTGGGACGCCTTCAAGCCATGGGCACCGCCAGGATCGACCGTGGAGGATTGGTTTCTCTGGACTCGTCTAATCGATCCCTGGGTTGCTTCTCCGCAAGAGTTCAGCCTCGAGAGTCGCCCTCTGCACGAGTATTGGCCCACGGAGCCCGAGACGCGCACCAAGCGCGGCAGGGCGCCACCTCCTTGGGGCGTGTGGAAGCCGACTTCTGCGGAGCTCACTGCTCTACAGGTCGAAGCTATCGGTCAGGCGCCTGCGCTTTCGCCCATTGTTACGGAACAGCTGTATGAGTTTGAGAAGATCTTGGATTGCAAGTGGCAGGGCAAAGGACGCCAGAGAAAAGTGTGGTTCCTGGTCCAGTGGAAGGGCTTTGAGGCGACGTGGCAGCCTGAAGACGACTTTAGGGGGTGTTCGGAGCATTGGCTTTTGAAGTTTTACGAGAAGCCTCAGGCGGCTGGTCCTCCCAAATGGCTGATGGCTTGAGGCACCGGGTCATGGAGGGAATGGGTGTAATGGGTGTAATGGGTGTAATGGGTCGGGTCTGATTATGGGTGTATTCTGTGGGCGGTAACAAAACATTGAGGCATGGGCATCGGAACGTGGGCATTGAAGCGAATCGGAATTGTACAACCCTGTATAACAAGAAGTTATTTGCACGAGACTCCCCTGAGATTCTTCATTTCATGTGATGAGAACCTGGAAAGTTGCTGCATGCCCTGAAGCTGCAAAGTCGCTGCCGGCAAGGCAGGATCAACGCCTCGACCCTGGCACCAAGAGAGTCAAGCGAGATTTCGAGGTGTCACAAAGGACATGCAGTGGTACAACTTTACATCATGGTACCCAGGCGCCCCTATTCTGCTACTCCCGAATGGTTTCGAAATGAGACATTCCACCAGCCTTGCCGAGGGCAGTGTTTGGGCTGTGGAACCATGACAGGCTTCAGCCTGGATACATGACAACAACAACAAAATGAACCAAACTTCCCAGAAACCATCTCAAGAGGAACTGTGAAGACATGTCGAACGTGGAGCCAAACCTCTGGGGTGATCACTCCTCGACAGAGTCGGTGAGTCTGACCAAGTGAGTGAGACAGATGATGTAACTGACTGAAATTCTAGATAGTGCATCGAGGATGGCAAAGAAGTCATAACGGAGACGACCGAGGACGTAGCCATACTCGACAGGGAAGCCAGGGCCGCAGTATCGAGGATGATCAGATGAGTCGAGCCACTTGCCGTCATGGTCGTTGTCGACAAGGTCTTGCGAGCCGGTTCACCACGTTTCTGCGCCTAATGGCTGGGACAACAGTCGGCTCCAAAAGACAAATCAAGAAACGCGAACTAGAAAGACGCCAGGAAGAGGAGGCTTCCAGCTCGAGTGAATCCAGCGACGAGACCGAGGAGAGCGAGTCTCCCAGCCCGTTCGCAGGGCATGGAAGAGATAGCCATATGCCTGAAGGGCCTATCCCAGGCATGCCAGGTTTGTCAAGCTCGACCTTGATCGCAAAGAAATACTGATATCGATCAAGTCCACCCCCCTCCCCCTCAGGCGTTCGCTCAGATGCCTCCTCGTCATCCCCCCTTCCATCACCCAGGACCCAGACCCCCGGGTCCGCCCTTCTTCAGCCAACCTCCCTTCCATCCGGGCCCTCCTCGTCCTCGTCCTCCATCACCATCCCAATCAGGATCTGAAAGCTCATCCAGCAGCCAGAGCTCAGCAGCAGAGTCAAGCCATCATCCGGCGCATGATCGTCCCCCCGATCTACCAGCCCAGCCCCCCGTCCCTCAGCGCACAGCCTTCTACGGCGAACCAAATTACGCCGAGTACCAGCTCCCGGGAAACCAACAAGTCTCCCATGAGCCTGCTTCCCCCTCGGCCCTGGCTGAAGATGTTACGGTCAGTGCCTGGACAGACGTGACGCGCGTGAGTTGGACAAAAGAGGGAGTCGGCGAGGTCGAATTAGAGCAGCCCGAGAGCGCGTTTCCCATCGAGAGCCATCCTCCATTCCCGCCAGGCGCAAGCGGTAGTCCATTCAGAGCAGCCCCAGGGCCCTTTCAAACACATCTTCCCCAGCCAGGAAACATGCCGCCTCGCGGGATGCAGCCATTCCCAGGTCAAATGCCCTTCATCCCGGGAAACCGACCATTCCCCGCGCCATGACGCCTTTCTCGCTGAGCAAACCCCGAGAACGGCGGGACCCTACCAGAAGCCGACGGCCGAAGGGGACAGGGGTCATGGTGTGCGCCCAGGCGGATGGACGTTCCCTCTTTTATTATTAGGTGCCTAGCCCGGGGTGGAGCCAGGACCCGAGCTGCCGTTTTTTCTTCAACCCTTGTCATTTATTGGGGGAGGGGCGTGCCGGGGTGGAGCGGTGCGGATTCCGCTCCGCGGACGGCCGGAAAAATAATGAGATGAACACCCGGTATTATCGCATCACATGTCGACATCTGTTTTTGAGGCAGCAATAATCCTTCAAATACCAAATGAGTCACTGTCATGCAGTTCAGAAGTAAAGATCAACCAGTAGATTACGCCTCATCGAGGCCAGGATGCTGGTCCTGTAGGGGAGATGGTAGGTTAAGGTAAATATAATCCAAAATCATCGTCAGATCGTTCAGTCGTCTGGGGCCCCTTCTTGTCGAGGGGCTCGCTTCCCATGATTTTTCCGTAAAAACGCCGTGTCCCTGGTCTTCCCCATGGGGAAGGGACAAACTCCATGTCCGGATATGATACAAACGATTGGGCCAGGGGCCCTATCGCAGGAAAAAGAAACAAAAAATGACAAAGTTGCCACCCCTGATGGTGATGCTGGCTCGTCCGTCTCTTCCTCTAATATGCACGCTTTTTCTGGGGTTTCAAAGGTGGAAAATCAAAGAGGAGGAGGTCACGCCCAGTAGCCGCCAGTCTCAACCTGTGAGCGCTGCCAGCGTTGGACCTCGGCTAGCTTGCGCTCTAGCTCGAGGTTGTCCTTTGCTAGCTGGTCATTCTTCTTCTCCAGGTGGCCGATGTACTCGGTAGCTTTGCTGAGGATGGTAGCCTTGTTGAGCTTGCGAGCAGGCATGAGGCCGCCGAGCTCCTCCGAGGCAAGGACCTCGGCGTCATCTTCCGGTCCGCCGTCGCCGTGCTGCTGGTTGACGACGCAGCGGAGGGCGGGGACAGCGTCGCGGAGGGCGATGATCTTCTCGTTGATGTTGACGCGGTAGCGCTTTTCGATGAGGTTGTGGGGGTTCTTGCTGGGGTCGGCGTGCTTTGTGCGGCGGGCGGGGGGCTCGGGGGATGTGGAGCGGGAGGAGGCCGAGTCGGAGCTGGAGGACTTGCGCTTGAGGTCTGAGCGGGTGGGAAGGCGCTGGGAGGAGCGGGTGGTGCGAGGGGCGGCGGCGGGCATCTTTGGGCTCGCGGGTCGCTGGACGAGGCGTGTTGTTGTCTGCTGCTGCTGCGTGGTGTTGGCGGGCTGGTATCCGCCGGCGGTCTGGAACAGGGGCACGGCGTCGTTCAGGTCATCTCGGCCAAAGGGGACGACGGTGTCGGAGACGAGGTCGAGGGGGTTCGCCGTGGGGCTGAGGGTGGGGTTTTGGGAGGTCATGAAGGCCATTGGGCCGCCAAAGGATTCTCCGTAGAAGACGTCGAGTTCCGGGGACATTTCGGGCTTGTCGAGGTAGGCGGGCCACTCGGCGTCGAGGGGCAGCTGGAAGGGGTTGCCGAAGACGGGCGAGATGGGGGAGCCTCTAGAGGGGGCCGAGTCGGCGCTGTAATCGGCTTGGGGGTCGTAGTAGGAGAGGGGGGAGACCTCGGGGCTCTGTGGGAGGAAGAGTTGTGTTAGCGAGGTGCTCAAGAAGGCAGGAGACGAGGGGGGGACTCGAGGGAGTCAAGTGAGGTAGGCGAGGTGATTCTCGGGGAATGGAATGTGACAGCTCAGGGGGGGGCCGGGGTCTGGTCCGGTTGTGCCCAGTGGCCGGCCGGTGTTGGCGGGCGCCAGCAGGGCGACCCTGAAGCGGGGCAATTTATATGCAACGCGGGCTGGGCAGCGGACGGGACGGGAGAAGAAGGGATTTGCCTTACCATTGACAGGGCGGCCTGGGTGGGCAGGCGCATGCGGTCGAAGTTGTGCTGCTGGGCTATCCGGCTGGTCATGTTGGAGTTGGATTTGGGTTGGGAGGGTGATTGAGTGTCGAGTTGGTAGACCGTGGTGTGAGGTGTGAGGTGGGCTGTTGCTGATGTAAATGTCGATGATGTAGTTGTGGTGGTGAGGACGGCAGAGGACTAGGATCCTTGAATGCCGGCAGGGTGTAAAGGTAGTGTAGTGGTGAAGGTGGTGTTCAGAGTCAGGTTGCGTGTTGAGGATGATCCGAGGGGAATCGTAAACGGACGAGGGTGATGATGGTGGGGAGATGGGAGACAGATATAACCAAAAGCCGGGCCAGGATGGCTCGCGCCGAGGGGCACCGGAGTGTAGAGCATGGGCATCGGGGAGGCACGGTTAGGCACGAGAAGGGCAACTGGCGATGAGGGACGGCGCGTCATACGAGAGGCACGGTCGACGGGGACCAGATGGCATGGAGCAAGCGAGCAAATGTGACAGCAGAAAACAGACTGAACCGGGACCCGTGAAAGCGACGGCCGGGGGCGACCAGGGTGTGTTGATGGAGGGAGATGCAAGGTGGGAGGGTCTGCGCGGGATGGGGCGCACACCCGGCGCCTTCGTGCCCTCGTGCTGTTGCTATTGCTTGGGGGCGTTGTCTTGGCTTGGCCCTTCTAGACGGAGGGGTCCGACAAGGCCGGGACGGGAACAGTCGATCGACCGGGGCTCGAGGGGCGACTCCGAGACGACATGGCCTGGCCAACAGGGGGGCAGCGCGGGACCTGAGGAATTTGCTGGCCATGTGCCTCGGGGCCGGTAAACTCTTTTTTTCTTTTTGGGGCTTCTTGTTCGACCCCAATGGCAAGCCACAGGAGCAGAGGGGGAAAGCCTTCGGGTGGGATTTCATGTGTTCGGCGCTTGCCCGTTTGCCTGTTTAGGCAGTACGCACCAAGAGCCTGTGTACAGTCAGAGTACAGTCAGAGGGGAGTGTGTGCGTCCCGGGTTAAACTTGAACCCACAGTCTGCCGAGTGCAAGTGGGCACGAGAATGGACAGAGAGCGGGAGCTTGCAAGGGGACGTACGTGGACGTGCAGTTTGACAGCTCTTGGGCGGGTCCTCGAATAATTGATCGCCATGCGCGGTATGCCTGGCTTGCCTGGGATCAACGCCGAGAGCACTCAGCTCAGCAGTAGGAGCCAAGTCAATTCCTTGGTCCGGAAGCCAGCCATTAGGTGCACAGAATCTGGGCAAGACAGCACTTGCAGTCAGTCGCCCATTGCCGCCACCTCGTGGCCACGGGGATTGTGTGCAACACTGAATATCAACGGAGTGAATGTCTTCCACTGCCTCTTCTTCGCATCAGCTGCCCCTGCGTATTCGTATACCTGTGGCGTAGGGCTGTGCGACTCGGCCCCAGGTGGTAATTTTCTAGCCGCGGGGCCCGAGTCGCGTCAATTGCCTCCAAGGACCGCACCGCACCGCAGTACAGGCAGGACGTCCACCGCAATGAGACGAGTATCGCGACAGTCGTGTGATGCGTGCTTCTCCGGTGAGGGTCTCTGGTCTCGAGGTCTCATGCCCTCGCTGTCGCCCGCCCTCGTGCCAGCGCCGTGCCAGTGTCGCGCGAATTAGCCCTGCCGAAAAGTCCTAAATCTTGGTAAACGTCGATCACTGCGCCTTGGAATGGCCTCTTCTCGTGCATCTCCTCGTTCGAGTGAGCAAGGCCATGGCAACCCCCCTGTGACTTCTGGTCCGGGGGGGCAGGCTTAGATCTCGATGCTCGAGATTTGGAGTCACCGGAGGCCGGGGGCGTGCACGGGTGCTTGCTGCCGGTAGAGAAGACCGAACTGACCAGGGGTCGTCGACTTTGCTATGGACTTTGTGGTGGTGGACGGGACGAGGTCTAAAGCCAAACGTTCGAGTTGGGAAGAAAATGGCCTGATGGCTCCCCATCGTTCGAGCGCCCCACATCAGCCTAGGAACAGCCCATCCCCACGCCCGATCGAACGGTGACTGGCTCGAGGACCACCCTGCAGATATGCGATAAGTTACTCTGCACTCGTGCGATGCTGTGATGGTACGTTGACCCGTATCACGGTAATAGCCCGGCCTTCACCCTCCGCTTTCTCCCGTTCTTGCCTCTCAAGGTGCTGAGCCAGCATAACGCTGCTCTCTCTCACTCACCTCGGACCTCGCACACCTCGGGATGAAAATTTCATTTCCCAAAACAATGCCGGTGGAAACAAATCATCGACTTTCAAACTTCCCTTCCGCCGTCCAGTCATCCATCCTTCCCCCAGGAATACCACATTCCATGCTTTCGGTTTAGACTCCGCGGTGGAATTCCGTTCAATGTCCCGAGTCATGCCCCGCGTTGCGCTGGCACGGCCTTGACTAACACCAACAGACACGCATTGCTCTCACTCATCTACATCCATCCTTCACCACCACAGCTGAAGCCTCCGAGCCGCCGCGGAACACAACTGTTTTCACATCACGGGCATCATGGATAGCCCGGCTGATACAGCACTTCCTCGTCCACCCGGCCAGGCACAGCCATGCGAAACCAAACGCGATCCCGAGACATTGGCCGCCGCTGCACCTGGCTTCCCGCCCGCCCGCTCCCTCCTGCCCGCTGCTTACTAGTACAGTCGACGACGAAGGATCGTGATACCATCACGGGACACGGCGGCTGCAGTGACTCATTCTCAGCGCCGCTCCATGCCCTGTGCTTGTGCTCCCCTTTGAGCTCCGGTCTTGGCGCCGTTGACCTCGTGGGCGGAAAAGAGCCAAGTCCGCCACGGCTGAGATGCCCGCCTCATCGACCTCCCGTTCTCGTGGCATATGAGACAGTCTCCCAGCTTTCGGGATGGTTGTCTTGTCGCCTAGAATTGCATTGCCCCAAGCATGGGAGGGCTGCTTCGTGGGACACCGGGTGGGGATTCCTCGCCG
Organism: Plectosphaerella sp. P0831; assembly: GCA_014635975.1. Lineage (NCBI taxonomy): Eukaryota > Fungi > Ascomycota > Sordariomycetes > Glomerellales > Plectosphaerellaceae > Plectosphaerella > Plectosphaerella sp. P0831. The sequence continues at coordinate 37,369 of JACAFV010000078.1, forward strand.
ACCCAGTCCGACCGACCGGCACTCTTCGGCGTTGTTTCGGAGGTCGGAATCACTTCAGCCTCAGGCGCCGGCTACCTTGGGGGCCAGGCAGGCTCCATGGCGAAGTCGTCACCAGGGTGCCGCGTGCCAAGTGGGAGGTGATAGCCCGAGGAGATTCTCCTGTCTTGCCAGTGAGCCCCGATCTACTGATCCTGTAATGTTGTGTGCTCGGCCGACTTTGACAACAATGATTGGCATCATAAGCCATAACCTGGTACTGGCATATTCCAAGCAACCGAGGACAAGGAGCTTTAGACCGCACCTAGCACTTTAACCCGAAGGCGTCCAGAGCAGCGGCAAAAACAGCATACAACACCGCGAATTCGCTGGTCGTCGCCGACCCAACTACTGATTCCGCCGGCCCTCAAGCACACGTTGTTTGTTTGGCCTTCGCAGCGTCCAGCCACCTGCAGCGCCAGGCCTGGTGGAGCGGGCTTTGCCTCATCACGAACCCCCCCCCCNCCCCCCCCCCGGGCTAACGGTCCCGGCGCAAGAAGCAAAGCCGTCAATCTACTTTCCCAGAGCTGCCTACATCTACAGGGGTCAAAACCAGGGCCAGTCGCCTGTGCGACGTCGCATACGTCCGCATAGCCACTAGGGAGAAAGCCCAGGCGCGTTGCCTCCTCTCTTCTTGATGTTTTTTATGAGTCAAGGGATGGCTGAAGCCTCACCGCCGCGTGCCCGTGTGCGGCTCGGCTCGTGAAATGGGATTCGGGAGGTTTCCCGCGGCGACTTGACTCTTGATGATGTTGCCAGCCGCCAGGGTTTCCACCGGCATGATCCCCTGCTCGCACACGTGGACGCACCGGGGAAGCTTCCCCGGGATGGTGCACTCATGAGCAAGGCATTCTTATTGGCATTTTTCCAGCGACATTAGGCAAACGTTGTGTTTGGGACCACACGACTGCGCTTCAGACCCTGGTCAGACAGGGACCGCTGGTATGCATCTAACTTTTTCGATCCCCATGCCGATTCCGTTGATTGCCATGGTTTTCCATCCCGACATGTCACCCATGTCCTATCAAGCCATTCCTTTCGAGTTCCCCCTATCTGCCAGGCATTCCCGCCAGCCAGCCAGGCCATGTACCGACGACTAGATAGCGAGGTAGGGACTTTTCACACTCTCTTCGTTTTGACTTTTTCCAACTCCCAACGAGACCTTCGAATATATAAATCGGTCTGTTCTGATAGAAGGCAGTGGCAGAGGTGTAATTTTCATTAATAAAGTTGTGTCGAATGCTCGCCCGGCGCTCAACCGTTGTCTAGAGGTTCTCCGGAAATCCGTAGAATCAAGGGGAGCATTTCTGGCGTGACAAATCGTTCAGGTGGGCATCGCGATAACATTCTATCACAGCGCTGTATTCAGTCTATAACCTCGCGACTCGACTATGCTCTCACAGCAGACACCACGAGTGTCTACTTTGACAGAAATCCTTTCGTCATTGATCCGCCAGATTCTATTCTTTACTTTGCCGGGCATGAGTGAATTTGCCAGGGACTATTCTTCCCCTATTCAAGCCCGCCGCTTACTCTCATACCCTAGAGCCAGACCTCAAGCCTGGGTCCGTGCCGCGGGTCATCATGCTCTTACGCGCGGAACTTGCGTGCGGCCCGCCTGGCGGGGCAGCTAGGGCCAGCGTCGTCCTGGCCGTCAGCTCCATTCTGGCCGTTTCCTCCGTTCTGGACGTTTCCTCCATTCTGGCCGTTCCCTCCGTCCTGGCCGTCAGCTCCGTCCTGGCCGTCAGCTCCGTCCTGGCCGTCAGCTCCGTCCTGGCCGTCGGCTCCGTCCTGGCNGCTCCATTCTGGCCGTTTCCTCCGTTCTGGACGTTTCCTCCATTCTGGCCGTTCCCTCCGTCCTGGCCGTCAGCTCCGTCCTGGCCGTCAGCTCCGTCCTGGCCGTCAGCTCCGTCCTGGCCGTCAGCTCCGTCCTGGCCGTTAGCTCCGTCCTGGCCGTTAGCTCCGTCCTGGCCGTTAGCTCCATTCTGGCCGTTTCCTCCGTTCTGGACGTTTCCTCCATTCTGGCCGTTCCCTCCGTCCTGGCCGTCAGCTCCGTCCTGGCCGTNGCCGTTAGCTCCATTCTGGCCGTTTCCTCCGTTCTGGACGTTTCCTCCATTCTGGCCGTTCCCTCCGTCCTGGCCGTCAGCTCCGTCCTGGCCGTCGGCTCCGTCCTGGCCGTCGGCTCCGTCCTGGCCGTCAGCGCCGTCCTGCCCGCTGGCACCTCCAAGGCCGCCAGCACCTCCACGGCCGCCGGTACCGCCAGCACGACCCAGGATCTAGACGGTACGTTAGCTCTTCACTCCAAACTGCTGAGGAGACCTGGACCACTTACACCAGCGAGAATGCCCCCGACGCCTCCGGAGTTTCCTTCATTAGTGGCAGCGTTGCGAGAGCCTAACGAGCCCGGTCAGCTTTCACCATGGCACCACGAGTGGACAGACCTCTCTACTTACCGACAACGCCCCTCTTCTGGGCCAGGGCCGGGAGATCGACGGCTCGCAGGGCGTGGAGGTCTGCAGGCGAGGCCGCGACATGGGCGGCAAGGGTCGCCAGGGACAAGATGAGAGCGTTGTTGGTCTTCATTCTGAGAGAGGGTGAGACTCTTCGGGTGGTGAAAGAATGTGTTGAGAAAGGTTCTGCGGATTTTAGAGTTGTTTTCGTTTTCTTTTGGCTTAAGAAGCGGTCGTGTATATAGTAGTAGGTCTTAGGTTTCGAGCGAAAGGTGGCGAGTTACCGTGCGGCGTGGTCTAAGCTAGGGAGTGTAAAGCTTTGTTGGTAGTGAGAGCTGGAAGGGATGAGCATGGCGAGATTTACCAGGAAAGTCTGAGTTGAGGTCCCCTTGAGCTTTATGTGCCTGGCTGCCACCTTCACCAGGGATAACGTTGCTCATCGGTTGCCACCCGTACTCTGCCCCAAACAGGCGGCCCCAGGACAAGACCGACCGTCCGGAAGAAGAGCCTAGGACCCCCCCGCGATTTTGGAAGCATCAAGGAACTACTTGCCTGGATAGTTACTCCGGAAGTAGGTTCGTCGGCGCCCTTTGATTTGCTTAAAACCCCGCGGCGTATGATTGGCTGTGCTAATTCTCCGCACGCAGGGAGCTTATTCTTTTCAGTGTAAACTCCACTACGTGACAGGGATGCGAAGGCTGTTGCCTGAGACACAAAAGGGATGCCGGCGCCAAGGCCGTTCGGCCTCCTGCTATCCCGGGTCGACGCCTCCTGACGCCCGCCGATCGGGGGTCAAACGACAGCCACTACCCAGTGCCCTAGCCCAAAGACCGGGTTGAGGCGGCGACGCCCCCAGTCGGACGCACCACCAATGTGCCGCAGAATAGCGGTTGAAATAGCAGCGACTTCAACTTCACATCTCGGCCGATCTTGGCGATGATCGAGTCCCGGTACTTCAGGCCGGAGGAACAAATAAGCTTTCGGTCATTTGATGCTTATTCTCGGGGCACAGTTCATCGGTTCCATTTACGGATGAACCATGTAGTCTAGAGTACGCGGCATTCCGAGTTCTAGTTCCAGATCGCCCGGCTGTTACTCGCCGATCGACCCTCTATCGCCTGTCCCCTACCCCGAGGCTGAGTACGGTATAAGCCGTGTCTAGCGACGACTCCGGGGCTCCGAGTCGCTAGTGGTACGGGGACCGGCACGTACCACGAGGGCTCAGGACATCGGACGGAGGCCTGGCCTCGACTACTCGTGCTTTCTGGGTGTCAGGCATCTCCACGTCACCCGCATTAACGACGCGCGTACTATGAGCCTCCAGGCAGCAGCTAATTACTAAATATTCTCATATAAGGGTAATCAAAAGCTGGTCTCCCGCTCAAGGATCAAGACAAAATGCGGGTAACGGAGAAATCCAGTCGTTGCTGGGCTGGACAGGACTGGACGTCTTGGATGAGGCCGAAATACCGGAGGTCCAAACTGTACCAGCAAGGCTAGTGGATCCTTGGGCTTTCGTTGTACTAGAGGAATATGGAAATCTGAAGAAGCGAAGGCCGGCGAGGTGAATGACGAGTTTGCCTGAGTTCTAGCCGAGTTGAAGCAGTGTGATTCGAGAATAGCATGGATGTTATGTTTTCTCCTTTTAGTTCTGGAAGCGGACAGGGCTAGACCAATCTGACATTACGGGATGGGACAACCGGAGGATTTTCTAGGTTCGAAGGGAACGATGAAGCCACCAGGCGGAGAAGTATCGTGATTTTCACAGCTGCCTCTTGGATTTTTCATTTTGGCTGAAGGAACGCGTAGTATAGAAGTATAATTCCTAGGAATCTCAAAACCAGAGCTTGCCGTCCTGCAAGCGTCGTTGATGCCTCCCTGTCGCGGTTCAATGTTTCGGCAGCAACTCGGCCCCACATAGAGACACCACGACTCGAATGCTACACTATATAAAATGCCAAGCAACGAAGATTAAAGGGGTATTTGCCATTCTAGGAGTACTTCAGCTCGGTATTGCAGCTGACGCGCGGCCGGTTCGACTTGTACGATGGGCTTGCATCTAGGTGTCGCCTATCAACCACAACAGCTGGGCACATCACCACCTGCCCGCGCAATCTTAAGTTCGAGTAAGCATTTGACGCAACTTCGGCGGAATAGCGCTAGACACATCAAATCATCTACAACGAATACGACTCATCCCGCAGAGAATTTGCATTTAGTATCTGCAACTCCAAATGGCAATGGTTGAAGCCTGGCTTCGGGAACACGGCGGCCACAGCTCGCCCTTCCAATTTGTGATGGAGAAAGTCCACGAAAGCCACCTCCTGAGCGTGGTAGGACGGGGGCGTCAGATGACCCTACTCTGGGCCAGGATCGCCCCTGGTCAGCTGTATGCTGCTGTCCTTCCAACATCGCTTGTATATAGCGCTCGCGACGCATGTGGCAAGTTATTTGCCTTTGTCGTGTGTCATCGTTGCGCATGGATGGCGACCGTTCCGGCTGTAAACATACTTTGTCGCCTAAGATCAGTTTGGTGCGTCGACTGCTCGTTTCGCTTCCTCTTGCGGCGGCGGGGTCGGAGATAGCATGCTTTCATCTCTCCCATTGGTATACGGGAAGCTGGGATGTACGGCTTCTAAGCCCCGGGCCCTGCTGTAGTAAGGGGGAGGAAGCATGAGAATCGCAAATGAATAATAAGCGGGATACGAATAGGGGCACTGGCTGGTCCTGAAAACACACGACCGAGTACCTGGCTGAGCTAGCACCCAGCGACACGCCGAGTCTTCCATGATAGGCACGTTTCTCGACGAGGGGACAATAAACCGTTTAAAGTAGCTACGTCACACGGGGCAGAATGAAGTCCTAGGGTCGAACCATAATACGGGTATACTGAAAACTCGATAGAGACAATACTCTACTAGATTGATTAATTGACCTACCACCCCAGAGGCCTTGCAGTCTCGAGGTGCCAACTCCCGACGTGATATAGAGTGCTATAAATATACACTCTTCTGCTCGGCCCACTAGTTCAAACCATCTTGACCACATTCTCTGCCCTCACCACTTGATTTCCAGCCCCCTAATGACATGGTAGGGAAGTTGATGGGACTGGAGCAGTTGATACCAACTTGCCCCGCCTCCATACGCTTCGCAACCCGCAACGCCCTGCTGATTTGTTGCCGAGCATAGTTTAGCTCGGCTGCTCCGAGAAGCACTCCCACACTGCCATGATTGGGTTGCATCGGAGGGGAAACTTGCGCAATTGCTAATACAGACCCAGAAGCACCCAATGAGGCCAGCCTTGGTCTGCGTACGAAGGTGGGGAATTTATGCACTCTATTGGACTCAGTATCGACAACGGAAGGATAAAAGGCATGGCTGCTTCGCCAGAAACATCGCATCTCACCACTCGGCTGCAACTATCCCAAACGAAGCGTACCCGATCCGCTCGGATCACTCTACCCAGCATGCTCTCTCTCCTTAAACAGGCCCTCGTTGCCTCAACCATCTTCTCCACGCACGTGACTTCCCTTGAAAACAGCGGTCCCTCGAGCTTTACACCCATTCTGTCCGTCGGCTGGTTCTCCAAGAACTACAAGGACCCCAACCTGGCCATCATCGACATTCGTCCCGCCACGGACTACGCCGTCTCACACATCCCCAATAGCGTCAACATACCCTTCAACGCCACCTCAGGCTGGAGCACCGCCGGTCCTTCTGGCGAGGTCCTCCAGCTGCCCCCCGCCGGCGACATCCAGCAGCTTCTCGCCTCGGCCGGCGTCCGCTGGCCGCACCCGCGCACCCGTGTCGTCATCGCTGGCCCGGGCGGCAATGACGCCGCGCCGCGCGTCGCCCTGAGCATCAAGTACGCCGGCCTCACCGACGATCGCGTCGCCGTTCTTAATGGAGGTTTCCCGGCCTGGGAAGCCGCCGGCGCCCGTACGACTACGCACACCCCTATTCCGCGCCGAGGCAACGTCCGCGCCGACCAGGACCTCTCCTTCATCTCGTACATTGACGAAGTTGCCTCCAGCCGGTACCGACGCGACGAGGGCATCTACATCATCGATGTGCGTGCCTCGCAGTTCTACAACGGCTCTGCGCAGGATTCTGGTGTCCCCGCCGGCCAGAGGGGACACATCGGGAGCGCCCTGTCGCTGCCCACGCCTGATATTTTCAATGGCGATGGCACCTTCATCGACATGGACGTGCTGGCTCTGCGGGCAAAGGAAGCACTATCGACAGGGGCGGCTCCTCGGACCATCATCGTGTACTGCCACATTGGGAGACAGGCTTCGACGTGGGTGTTCCTGCTGAACCATGTTATGGGCTATGATGGCGTCAAACTGTACGACGGATCGACGCAGGAGTGGGGGAGGCACTACGATCTGGTCCTTGACTAGGGGAAGACGATGCAGTGCTGGGATAGTGAGTGTTGGAGATGATGCTGGAGCCCGGTTTAAAAGGTTCTGTGTCTTCCAACATTTATTTTTGAAACCATACGCAGCCTCTGGATGAAAAATTATTGCGGGATTCATGTCAGGCCTACGTAGCTCGTACTCGTCAGATGCTCAGAAGGCCCGGCTGCGGAACAGGGTGCACGGAACAGGGTGCACGAGAGGGAGACATGAGAGCCGAGGAGCAGGGTCGGATTGAATGATGTCTCGAGCTGCAGCCAGCTTCTCACGAATCGCGCCACAAAGGCCTTTCAGCTCACGATAATGACCTTCACGCTACTGGCGGGCACTTGATGCGGAAGCAGCTCGAAGTGCAGCAGTATATGTAACCACCAATACACTGGCTCCAACAACGCTTTTCAGGGCCCTCCCGCGTCATGAGGGCAGGGATGTCGTCGGCGTTGACTTCGCGAACTTCGAGATTGGTGTCGGCAACAGGGGCGGCGTTGGCAGAGGCTGTATAGAGGGCGGCGATGCCGAGGGCGATGGTGGAGAATTTCATGGTGACTTGTCTGTGAGGCTTCAAGCATAGAGGTCAGATCCTCGCCGAGTGAGCTCGATTGACATGCTTGCCAGTCAACAGGGAAATGGCCCGCAATGTATTCAGCATGATTTCCCTGCTCGCCATCGTAGACCTCATGCGATCCAAATGCTTCCGAGCATCAGCCGAGGCGGAACTTGCCACCAGTGACAATGTTGACTCTTGTCTGCCTGACATTTGTGCCAGGAAGGACGCGATGTCCAAACCCACCCAGATGCATCAAAGTCGATTGCTTCAACGGGAAGGTACTTCAAATTATGGTATCATCATGCGAAGGGTCCGCAAGGAGGGGTAGCATCGTGCATCTCATGGGATGCAAGACGTGATCGAATACGAGATCCGGTCCGGCGAGAGAGGCCTCTGTGGATATCCTTCGTCGGGACTCATCATAGCGAGCGTGAGTGCTGTGCCGCTGGATGAGGAGGTGGCAGGGGCCTCGCGGTTATCTGCCCCGGTGACGCTCATCTACCTGCCAATTCAAGCTACGCTTGATGCAACTTCAGCACGCAATGATTTGTCTTCGACTCAACTTGCAGGGATTGCTCCATCCAGCGATTGCATGCGGACTTTCTGGACCCCTGCATCATGACCGGAGTTTCTTGAATTCCTCGGACTATTGTCAAGACGATCTCGCCAGGGGAGCTATAAAGTATCATCGGGGTTCCTTGATGCCAGATGAGGAGAATGATGCTTCAGCCCATTCTTCCCGGTCAACTTACAGAGTGTCGTCGCCGCGATGGTCATCTTCTCGTCCCCTCACTGGGCAAAGAAAGCCTCCCTGCTCTTGTTGGCCGCCACGTCCGTCAACGCAGCCCAAGCCCCGGACCTCACCTCCAGGATCATCATCGGAAATGTCCCCGACAGGGCTGCCGCGGGCCGCCTGAGCTCTGACCCTTTCGTCGCTGGCGCCACAAGACGACTCCCCGTGGACAAAGTCGTCGACGGAGCCTACATTGTCTCTCTCAAGGGCGGATCGTCCATCGCGGGCCGTCACGTCCCCAGCACCCACGAAAGATTCCACAAACGCGCCGCCGACGAGGATGTGACGTACGACGTCCGTCGCGAGTTCCACGATGCCGACCTGTTCTATGGCCTCTCGCTCACCCTGCACGACGGGGAGGACGTGGAGAAGCTGAAGGCTCTGCCCGAGGTGCTTCAGGTCTGGCCGGTCACCGAGATCTTACCCCCCACGCCCCTAGGATACGAAAACGTTGATCTCGCGAGGGGCGACTCCGTCTCCTCCCGCAACCAGACCGTCACGAGGGGCGATGACTACAAGATCGACTACAACCTCAAGCTGGCTGGTGTCGAGCACCTGCACAGCCACGGCATCAAGGGCAAGGGTGTCAAGCTTGCTGTTGTCGATACGGGCGTCGATTACAACCATCCCGCTCTGGGTGGTGGCTTTGGCCCTGGCAAGAAGATTACTTTCGGACGTTCGTACATCAACGATGGTATCGGCGGTCCCCGGGATCCTCTCGCTACGTGTGGTTCCGGAGGACATGGCACCCACGTCGCCGGTGAGTCAACTCCTAGATTTGGTTCCTGGACCTTCCTCATGTCGGGTTGTGGCTGACTCGTACTTCCAATTCAGGCACTATCATCGGCGAGGACCCTTCGAACTACGGTTTCGGCCTGCTCGGAGTTGCCCCCGAGGTCGAGCTGGGCATGTACAGGATCTTCCCCTGTGTCGGAAGCACCGGGTCGGACCTCGTCCTGGCGGGCTTGCTGGACGCGGCCGAGGACGGGGCGGACATCATCTCCCTCTCTCTCGGCGCCAACAGCGGCTGGGCCGTCGAGAACCCATTCGAGCAGGTCATCACACTCCTGAAGGAGAAGAACATTGTCACCATCGTCGCCCAGGGAAACTACGGCTACGCGGGTCCGTACTGGACGGGCAGTCCCGCCATCTCCAAGGACGCAGTTGCTGTCGCCTCCACCAACGCGGCGAGATATCCCGCCACGTACAAGTTCAAGGACAACAAGGGGGCCTCGTTCACCTACGGAGGTCTCTGGCCGCTGACGACCACCCTGAAGGCCTACACCCCGCCTGATGACCCTGAGGGCCCCTTCTCCAGCATCTACGGGTGCTCGTACGCCATTCTGGATGAAGCTGCTGCTGAGCTCGAGAGACGTGGCTGGGCGCCTCAGGATACCGTACTGCTTCTCAAGAGGGGTGGTTGGTGCGGTGAGTCGGCCAACGCAGCCGCGGCTGGGGGGTACGGGTTCCATGCCACTCTTTTCTGGGCCGGAGAAGAGCACGTCAACCCGGAGGACAACTTTTTCGGTTCCGTCGTCGGCACGGAAGTCAGCCTGTACGTCGACGCCGTCGACGGGCCCAGAATCTACAACAGCCTGCTCGCAGACCCCCTGAGCTACCGTCTCGTCTTCAGCTCGACGCGCTTCACCCCCCTCGACCTCGGGGGCACTCCCAACGCCGTGAGCAACTTCTCCTCCTGGGGCGCGGCGTGGGAAGTCGACCGCCAGAAGCCGGATATCGCCGCCCCGGGCCACCTGATCCTGAGCACCTGGCCCGTCGAAGAGGGCGGCTACGCCATCATCTCGGGCACCTCGATGGCGACGCCGTTCGTGGCTGGAGCATACGCGCTGCTCAAGTCGGCGTACCCGAACCTGTCTGTCGACGAGCTGAGGTCCACCTTTGACAGCACCGCCAACCCGACGAGGTGGTGGGCCGACAACAGGGTTGTTCACAGTACCCTCGGACAGGGAGCCGGTCTCATTAACGTGTGGAAGGCGTACAACTCGGGTGCTCTTCTTAACGATACGCGGATTGTTCTCGGGGCTACTGCCAAGGCGACGCGGAGCTTCACCGTTAAGAACACTCTGGGTCGGAGCAAGACCTTCTCGCTCACGCACGAGCCCGCTGGTCTCAACGAGAGGGTGCCGTACCCGGAAGCACCGCGCGAGGAGTGGTACAATCTCGGGTGGATTTCCAAGGCCGTCTACGCCGACGTCGTGTTCCACTCTCCTAGCGAGTTCACACTTGGTCCCGGCGAGACGGCCACGGTGACCTTCACCGTCACAGCCCCCGAGGTCGACGAGCGATACCTCCCGTCGTATTCCGGGTACATAACCCTCACCTCGGGCCGGGACGTGTACCGCGCTTCCTACTACGGCGTCCCGTACAAGTTCTCCGACGCCGCGGTGTTCGAGCAGACCAAGAGGGATGGAGTCACCTTGCCTGCGCTGGGCGAGTTGAACCCGAACACCGGCACCCCGATCATCGGCAGCCCCTACATCAGCTTCAACTACGAGGAGGGCCGCTACCTTGAGCTCCTCTTCCGGACCTGGCAGCCCTTCTCCGCGTGGCGCGTCGACCTCATCCACCACAACACGACCTTGGAGCCGACCATCGAGGCGTTCCCGGGCGTGCGCTTTGACAACCTGACGACCAGCGACTTGGAGGTCAGGGAGGTCTGGGGCGGCGTCGAGTCCCTGGGCTACGTCGGCGGCGCGGAGAACTATCCCCCCATTGACGCGTGGGCGACCATCGGGGGCGGCCTGCGGGATCCTGCGACGGGGGAGTACCTGACGCGTGCGACGCCCCCAGGCGACTATAGGTTGGTGCTCCGGGTGCTGCGGCTGGGTCTTGATCCCTCCGATGCGAGGAACTGGGTCAGCTGGCTTTCGGGCATTGCTCATCTCGAGGACGAGTTTCCAAACTCGAGGTGATGACACGCGCGGGATCGACGGAGGTCATGGTCGCCGTGGACGGGCCGAGGAGGCGACGCGGCGGTGGATCCGGACAAGACCGAGGGGGGGCCAGGTGCTAGCGGCGATGAGGACTTCAGGGCCGAGAAAACGAAGGTCCGAGGCGGCGGAGGTGCCGGGGGGAGAGAGTCATCATCTCGGTCTTTGACGGAGGTCGCTCGTATCGGATGTTTGTCTGGGTGTTGTTCGTCTCTCTTTTGAGGGCGTCGATGGCATGCTGAACGTCGAGGGATCGAAGTGAGACCTGAACTGGCGAAAGGAAGACGTGATGGCTATCGTTGCCATCAGCATCTAGAGTTTTGTCTGGAAATAAAATGCGCACGTGTGGATAAGTAACGACGTCGGGTCATGCTGCTCGGCGATAGCCATGACCATGGTGTAGGGAAGAATGAAGAAAGATTACTAATTCGAGTGATACCGACTTTCGAATCGAAGAGTGAAGAAGTAGGAACCAGAGATCACAGGCAGGGAGAAAGATGGTGGCACCGGGCAGATGTCAGAGGGGCCATGCTAGGCGAAACATTCTGGCGAATGAACAGGCACGAGTTTATTCACACAGCTCCGTGAAGATAGCACACCATCCGGCGTCTGCCGCTAATTCCTCATCCCTGACGGGATTTACCGCCCCTAGTGACGATCGCGAGCTTCCCCTCATCACTAGTGCTGCTGACGTCAAATGAAAGCAATAAACTCGGGCGGTGGCTGGGAGGTCCAAGACTTGATCTTGCCCATCTCCAGCCCGGCTCAAACCAAGGAGCAACCTGCATGTGAAAAAAAGGTTTTGATCGACAACTGGTAAATCCTGTATGTGATCGTAATGACGCCAACTCCATCTGTCTCTAGGTACATTCTGGGAGCCCTGTTGTGCTCAATCTTGTCCGATCTAAACAGAAGACTGCTTCAAGTTCGCCCTGACTTCCACGCACTGGACCTCAGTAGCATCCAGAATCTTGACATTCTCCGAAGACCCCGAGGCCCTTCGTTCAAATACGCCCGAAACCTCTTCAAGCGAGAGACCCTGTGCAATATGTTAGTCTTCCACCCAACAACTTCGAGCTTGGTACTCACGTTTGTCTCCGGGAAGATGAAGAAGATTGTCGTCAGGACAATTGCCAGCCACACGCAATAAACAATGTAATACTTCCAGCCCAGATTGTCCAGCCCGATCGGGTTGACAAACTGGTTGAAGAAACTCGCCCCCTTGGCCGTCCCCGTGAGAAGCGCAATACCCTTGGCTCGAATGGTAAACGACATGACCTCAACAGGGTACGCCACGGCCAGCGGGTTCCAACAAATGTTGTAGGCGCTCACGAAGAAGACGATGCACGCAAGCACTCCCGCGCCCGTTGCCTCGGACCGTGTGCGCGCAAAGACGCTGCCGGCAATAGTCCACGCCGTCATGCCCACGAGCATACACCCCGTGGCGACCAGGAAGAGCGGGCGCCGGCCCACGCGACCGACGATATTCGCCCCTGTCATGGCCACGATCATATTCCAGATTTGCAGGATGCCGTTGATAAGGGTAATTCGTTCCTGGGATGTGATGCCGATGAGACGTAGCACGGGTGCGAGGTAGTATGATACCAGACCCATGCCAGACCACTGCGGGAAGAAGGCGCAGCAGAGCACAAGACATGTGCGGTGGCGGTTCGCGGGGCCCCTAATGAGTTCTCGCCATGAACTACTTCCGTCGGTTGTCTCGAGTCGGATTGTCTCTTTGATTTCTTCAAATTCCGCTGCCACGAGAGGTGAGTCTTCGTCGCCGTTGGCGTGATACTTGACGAGGATGGCGCGTGCTTCATCGCATCGGTCTTGTCCAATGAGCCAACGGGGGCTTTCTGGGAGGAAGTAGAGGCTGATCATGTTGACGAGTGCTGGCACGACTTGTATGATCGTGGGAAGACGCCATGCCCAGTCAGACTGGATGCGGTAGCTTCCAAATGTCGTCCAGGCCGCGACGATGGACTGGGATGGGGAAGTTAGGCCATGAGAGCAGTAGGTAAGTTGTAAATGAAACTTACACCTAAGTACCACAGCGTGTTGTACATGGAAGTCACCGTCGTCCGAGACGCGGGGTGTGCCAGCTCGGCGGCGATCGTGGGAGCCGAGGTTGCAGCGACGGTCAAGCCGAAGCCGATAAAGAAACGTGAAGCCATGTACATTGCGGCTGTGGGCATTAGCATGATGTTGTGAAGAAGAGAAAGCGAATCATGGAGCTTACTATTAATGCTTGCTGTTTGGACGATCGAGGCAATGATCATGATGACATCCCCGGCACACATGGCCCATCGGCGCCCGTAGTTGTCGGACAGCCAGGCCGCAGGATATGTTCCAAATACGGCACCCAAAGGGAGGACTGCATTCATGATGCCGAGAAGCGAGCCTTTGGGGTATTGGAAGTCTTGATGGTGGTCAGCGTGGCCAAGTCGCTGCTTCTCACGATGATGCTGGACCTACAAGCAAGCCATCGATCGACACCCTGGATACCGTTCATCAGCGATCCATCGTATCCCATGGCCGCGCTGATGGTGAGTGAGCCAGGGATGAGCAGCAGATAGAGCCGCACGACGCCCCAGCTCCTCGACGAGCCATCATCGTCAGTGGTGACGATCATGTTCGTGGTGTGGTGTTCAGGGCAGAGAGCTGATTGATTCAAACGACCAGCCGGTCATCGGCAACGTCTTCTTTGTCGCAATGAGCATTCCCAGACAAGTGCTCCAGTGTTTCAGTCGCCAACCTCGTGGATTGCATGTGGTGAGAGCTGGGGATGACTTCACGACCACCGTTTGTGGGGAAAAATCCGGGTCCCCTCGTCATTCTTCTAGAAACACCAAAACCAAACGAGCTGACTCGAAGCTTGTTCGAGAAGGGAACTAGCGCTGGGCACCAGCAAGACCAGGCAGCCCTCACATGCCGGCTGAAGCGCCCTTGTCTCGAGGTGCCGGGCTCTAGAACCCTTCTGGAAGGAAGCTAACCTGCGAAATGACGATGGAAAGCCACCGCGCCGTTTGACACTGCCGTGATTGGGACAACTGCGAGTCAGATAGCAAGCCCGGCAAGCCACGGCGATGCACGGGGTGCTCGCTTGGATGGATTTTGTCTGGGCAGCAGGGAGGGGGAGAGATGCAATGGGATAGGAGGTGAAGCGGGGGTGCCTGGCTTCTGAATTTGAGTTTGCGGTGAGATTCATGTTCCCTGCACGGAAACGTAAAGAGGCGTCTGCAGGAGACATCCGACATGTGACATGGGAATGGCTTTCGGGGAAAGGAAATTCCAAGACCACTGCAATATATCCGAGTCGTTGCATGCCGCGGTTGACCCTGTGCTTTGTTTGACATCATGTACCTTCTTCACACGAAGGAATCTCAATAACCCCTCATGGTGTAGTTGGCTATCACGTTGGACTGTAATTGTTTATCTCTTTCATCTGAAGGTCACCGGCTCGATTCCGGTTGAGGGNCTCATGGTGTAGTTGGCTATCACGTTGGACTGTAATTGTTTATCTCTTTCATCTGAAGGTCACCGGCTCGATTCCGGTTGAGGGGAATTTCCTTTTTGCCGTTCTCGCCTTTGCTGCTTAGTAAAGTGGGTAGAAGCTGTCATGACGTGGAGTCCAGGCGTGGGCCGTCTTGGCGGGGCCTGGTCTCTTCACCAAGACCCCTCACGATTTCTCCAACCAACAATCACTCTGTCCTCCTCACCCTCGCCTCATAGGCAGCCCACGCCTCGGCCTGGCAGCGCTTGGCTGCTTCGACAGGGTCCTCATCCAGGTAAATGTCCCTCCCGATGATGACAAAGTCCGAACCTCCCTTGACAGCAGCCGTGGGGGTCTGGTACTGCTGACCCAGCGAGTCGCCCGACTGTCTGCTGCTGACGCCAGTGGTGAAGACGACAAAGTCCTCATCGCCCCTCGTTCCAACATCATCCCCAAGCCTGCGAGTGGCCACAAAACCAACAACACTATCAGTGTGCCGACGAGCCAACGTGATGCACTGCTCAGTGTAATGATCAACAGCCAAGCTGCCAACAGTGGTCATCTCCGCCAGGATGAGCAGCGCCCTCTCGCCCCGAAAGGGAAACGACTCGTCGGCCAGGACCTGCTCGAGAGCCTCCACGACGCCCGCACCACCGAGGATGCTGACGTTGACAAAGTCCGCCCACTCGGAGATGCGCAGGGCGCCGCCATGGTACTGCTTCTGAGCAGTCGCACCAATGTCGACGAACTTGCGATCCTCAAAGATGAGGAAGTTGTGCTTCTTGGCCAGAGCCAGGAGACCCTCGACGGTTTTGTCCCCGAAGTCACGGACAATGTCCATATGTGTCTTGAAGACGGCGATGTACGGGCCAAGGGCTGGTCGGACGGAGACGTCAGCATTACTCGCTCACCCTGGTGATGATGCTCAAAGCAACGCGCAGCTCCTACCATCGGCAAGTGCAAGCGGGCTATCCGTGTCGGTCTTGTCCGCCGAGATGATGAGGTTGGGCTTTTTGGCCTCGGCAATCTGGTAGAGCTTGCGGACAACGGGATGTTGCCCGCGACGGGAGTAGGGGAGGGAAGATTGAAAAGCCATTGGATGAAGCAGACTCGATTGCGGATGAGGTAGGGGGTTGGGTGAGTCGAAGGAAGCAGGATTTTGAGCAGAGCTTTTTGTGCGAGAGTAAGTATTAAGTAGATATCGTCGGCGCTGCAAATTTGAGCGCCACCTGTGCCAGGCAGTCGTGGTGAGCTCAACGTTGTGGCTGATGGCTCACATCCAAGTCAAAGGCAGCATCACGGCAGCTACTGCAGTGAGACCCCCAAAGCTGACACGGCCTGCCCTCGAGTTTTGCTCCGGCACCATCGGATGCCCATCAATCTTGTAAGACATTGAGCTGTAGCCGCTATACGTCCATCCAGTAGAACTAGGACTAAGCGCGTCGTCCGCCTCCATTCTGTACTACAGCATCACAAAGTCAGTACCTACTATCCAGAAGTTCTCCATATCAGCTTACAGTGCTACTGAATCGAAGAGAAAGGGCATATGTGCTGTTGGCCGCGACAAAAGCGCGCAGCTCGGCCGGATCCCAGATGGCGTCGCCAGGCACGTCGGATGACCGGCCCAAGGCGACATCGAAGACTCTCCAGCCACTTTCGCTGCTCGGGCTCAACCAGTCCAGCCAGGCCGTGATGTTAAGGGGACCTTTCCATTCGGACGCAGGCCCGGGCTTCTTTGGCCGGTCCCAGGCGACTTGGATGGGGCGCGAGATGTCGAGCGTTCCCTTCTTGGGCAGCACAAACTGGGCATTTGCGACCGCGGACAATAGGACGATCAAAAAGGCCGTGGATTGGAAGAGTCGTGGCATCGTGGGGTAGGAAGTGCCGCGATGGCGTCGTGGGTGGTGCTGCAAGAGAGGGATGACCACGGCAAGGGAACGGATGATGGGAAAAGCCTGGGCGCCCGTCTTTGAAGCAGGCATCAGGATTACTGGAGGAAGGATTTCCGAGGGCAGATGCCCCTGCCAAGCAATCTCCTGGCTCAATTCGGCAGGTCGTGTCTGCAGGTTGTAAGGCTGCTGCAGGGGTCATGGGGTGTGCATGTCGACCTCTATTTACGCGAGGTCCCCACGGTTGGTCGGCTTTCTCATTTCATCCTTCAGACACGAATGTATTCGACTGTCTGACAGAATTGAAGGTTGATACAGTACACGCTTAGGTCCTGCGACAGACCTCACTTGGCGACAGAGACATGTTCCTCTTCAACTCGAGAAGATACGCTTGCGCTCGGCCCCTTCTCGACATCCCCCTCCTCATCCGCCTTTTGATCCGCGCGAGCCTCGGCAAGCATGCCCGACGTGTCCGTCTTGCCAAAGTCGCGCATGGCCACCTTGTTGTTGAACAGCCAATCGACCTGTTCGAGTGTCTTGCCCTTGCACTCGGGTATTTGGAAGAAGACAAAGACAAACGAGAGGACCGAGATGGCGCCGAAGATGAAGCCGACCTTGCTGCCGAGTCCGGCGCGGTCTTCGAAGACAAGGTAGGGAATGGAGTAGTTGACGACGAAGCTGTGAGGTGTTAGTCGCCGCTTGTATGCCTCGGGGAAGAGCGAAACTTACTTGAAGAGGACATTGACGAAGAAGCCGATGCGGGACGTCTTGTCGCGCAGACGCATCGATGTGACTTCGGTAGCGACGACGTAGCACAAAGGACCCCAGCCGAGAGCAAAGCTGGGACCAAAGAGTGCCATGACGCCCACAACGCCTCTCTTCAGATTGTCCGGTACAGGCTCTTGGACACCAAGGCCGCCCATGGTGATGAGCACGGCGGCCATGCAGACCGAGGACAGCATCAGCATCACCCTGAAGAAACTCGTCAGCATCATTTCCGACAAACAACACGGCAATCGACTCACCTCCTGCCAGTCTTGTCGTTCAGAAGCAGAGTAATGACCATGGTTCCTGCCGTGAGACAGCTCGTCATCAGGGAGAAGAGAATCGGGTTCATAACCCGCAGCGACCGGACAAACACGGCACCATACTGAGACGAGAAAGCCTGGCCCGTCGCTTGCTGGAAAAAATTGACAGCAATGACGATAATGGTACGCCGCAGGTTGACACCCTGGAATACTTCGACAAACTTGCCCTTCTCCAACTCGTTGTCGAGGGCAAACTCGAGCTCGCGGAACTCGTTCGTGATTTCCTCCTCGGTGAAAGCGCCCACGCGCAGTTTGTGCAGCGAGGCACGGGCTTCTTCGACACGGCCACGGCGCAGGAGCCAGCGAGGAGATTCGGGGACGAGGAAGATGCAAGCGGCGATGATGCTGGGGACGACGTAGAAGAAGCCGAGGGGGATGCGCCAGGCGCGGTTGTCGGTGAAGTGGCTGGTGCCGTAGCAGATGGAGTTGATCACCACGCCGCCGAGAATCAGGGACCATTGGTAGGTGCCGACGACGAGGCCACGAACTGGAGCCGGTACTGCTGGGGTTAGGGGTTGGGTCATGAGGGCTGGGTCTGGGGAACGTACCAATCTCGGATTGGTAGAGAGGGACGACAGACAGCTCCATGCCGACGTAGACGTAGTTGAGCACACGAGCAGCCATGATCTGCTCGCGGCGGTTGGACGTCACTGCAATGGTAGCCGTGACCAGGGCGTACACGCTCATGGAGAACATGCACCACCTCCGGCCAAAGTGGTCACACACCCATCCGCCGATAAGGACGCCTGGAGAAGCAGTCAGAAAGGTGCCCCTCTCAAAGTTCTGCGGTTTTCGACTTACCAGCAGCAAAGCCAACATAGTTCAAGCTGTTAAACAGTGCGAGCCAGTCTGTGGGGAGATTGTATCGACCAAGTTTCGCATTATACTCTCCAAACTGCCTCTGGAACGGCTCCATGGCTTGAGTAGTCGAGAAGGCCTGGTTATCGAAGCCATACTACGATAACGCGAAATCAGTAACTTCCTTTCATGGCTGTCTTAGGAGTTATCAGGAGTCTGTCGTGCGAGCAATATGCCACGTAGCTACCACGTAGGACAACTCGCGAGACAGACTCCCGACAACTCCTGACACAGCTCAAAGGGGTAATAAATGACTCCGCAGGTACTCACGTTGAAGCTGCTGAAAGCAATAAAAATGACTGAAAGAAGCAACGATCGGTTGAAGTACCGGCCGTTGCTGGTCTTGAGGGCGCCCATGGCGGGTTGAGGTTGTGGCGTTGACGTTTCTGTGGTGTTTTTGGAGCGAACTTCGGTCACAGTGTGCGGCGACGGTTCAACCTGGAAAAAGTAGACGGCTGAATGTCTGTCCTGTCGGTGTTGGCTGCCGACTGTGATGCTGCTGTAGCATTGAAGTTATCGAGAGCCGGCCGCGAGTATATATGCCGCCTCCTTTCACACTGCGTGATCCCAGGGTTCAGTTGCGTGATTGAAGCTATCCGGCTGTCGGTCTGGAGACGCAGTGTTGATCTGAAGCGCGATCCGGGAGGGCATATGAACGCATGGAGGACCGGGTACCGGACAGGGCTGGGGTAGGAGACATCCGAGGATGACCTCGTTCCGAATTCGATTGGCTCTGGAAAGCTGGAGGTCAGGTGGCATCCTGTGTCCCCCTCTTTCTTTCCCCGTGGGGTGCTGGAGAGAGGAGGGAACGTGCTGGGGAGGCCCAGCGGTTTGGGTGCGTCTTTCGGCGGATGGCCTCGGCTAGGGCCAATCGGTGGCGTTGACGGCGCCGGATACGGGGGCGAACCTGAGGGTCCACCTCGGCCGAGATCCGGGGGGCGTCGGGCCCGAGCCGGGGCGAGATCCGTTCCGGCTGGGTCGGTGGGTGAGGATGCGCCGAGAGGGCAACCTTGAGGGCGAGGAGGCCGAGAACGACATCCGGATACCTTGAAGATCATCGATTGCGCAATCGACGAGAGATGGGATACAGATAATCTTCCCATTCCGTCTCCCGTCCGATGAAATATCCCCCTCCTCCTCATCCACCACCTCACCACCCTCCATACTCCTGAGTCTTGACGCCTGACGTCCAACCCTCACCATGGCCACACACTCCCTCCCCCCAAAACCCATCCCCATCACCATCAACTCCCCCAACGGCGGCCCCCGACCCAACTATGTAATCTTCATGCCAGACCAACTCCGCTACGACTCGCTCGGCTGCACCGCCGAAGGCGGCATCCCCGCGGAAGTACGCACCCCCAACATTGACGCCTTCCGGTCCCGCGGCACCCTCTTCACAAACTGCTTCCTCCAAGCCTCCGTCTGCTCCCAATCCCGCTGCAGCATGTTCACAGGGACATACCCCCACGTCAGCGGCCACCGCAGCCTCGAGAACCTCATCAAACCATGGGAACCCAATCTGTTCCGCAGCTTGAAAGAAAACGGCTACCACGTCGCCTGTCTCGCTCCTCGCGGCGATACATTTGCACCTACCGTCACCGAGCTCAGCGTCGACGAGTACGGATTCCTCGAAACGCCGGACTACATGCCCGGATTCGCGGGGAAGAGCAAGAACTCCCCGCCGCCCCTGCCAGACCCTGAAGATATCTGGGGCCGTCTCTTCTACCGCGGCCTCCGCGACCCGAGTCACATTCTTGATTACGATGAGGCCGTTGTCCGCTCCGCCCTGCGGTGGCTCGACTGTCCTCCTGACGACAAGCCCTGGGTGCTCTTCATGCCGCTCATCTTCCCTCACTGCCCCTTCCAGGTCGAGGAGCCCTACTTCTCCATGTATGACCGGGCAGCACTGGCGCCGCCACCTGCCAGGGCTGCCGACCGCGAGGGCCATGAGCCCGCTTACATGGCGGCCATCCGCGAGCGGTATGGTACCGATCGCGCCGATGACGATACGTGGCGCGAGATCAAGGCGACGTATTACGGCATGATCTCCCGACTGGACGACCAGTTTGGCCGTGTTCTCGACAAGATTGACGCTCTCGGCCTGTGGGATGACACAGTCACCATGTTCTTCACAGACCATGGCGAGTACCTCGGTGACCACGGGCTGATCGAGAAGTGGCCATCGGGACTCTCTTCCACCCTCGTGCGTGAGCCCCTGATCGTCGGCGGCGCCGGCCTTCCACGCGGCAAGACAGTCGACGCTTTAACCGAGATGGTCGACCTCGTCCCGACAATGTTAGAAATGTCCGGCATTGGCGAGCACTTCCCCCACAACGGCCGCTCATGGGTGCCAGTCCTCTGCGGTAACGAGACCCATCACAAAGACTACGCCTTTTCCGAAGGCGGCTTCCTTCTCGAGGAGGAACCGCTGCTCGAACAAGCGCCCTATCCCTATGACATCAAAGCCGCCCTGCAGCACGAGGACACGGCGCTTGTTGGCAAGGCTATTAGCTTGAGGGACATGGAGTACACTTATATCTATCGCTTGTACGAGCCGGCAGAGCTGTACCATCGCGCCAATGATCCTCATGAGGTGCGCAACCTTGCTGCGTTGCCTGAGCACAAGGAGAGGGTCGAAAAGTACGAGCGGGTAGTTCTGAAGTGGCTTGTTGGAGGTAGTGACTTTTTGCCGTGGCAGAAGGATAACCGATTCCCCCAGGTGGACCTTAAGACCCCCAAGGAGCAGATGGAGGAGAGGCTGAAGAAGGTGGGCAACAAGCTGAGGGTGAACGGGCACGAAGCGAATGGGCATCAGGCCAACGGGGTGCAGGTGAATGGACACCAGGCCAATGGAGTCTCGGTGTAGGGTAGGTTGGTAAAGTGTATAGCATAAAGTCTCATGTGGTATCGAACAGCCCCCAACAGCAGCATTAGATGTACATACATTTCTCACTTCCAACCACCCCTACTTGTCACCGACGAGAACGGTGCTCCCCTCAGCCTCCTGCTCCTTGTCCGAGTAGTGCTTGTCGAGGTCCTTGACGACCTGGCGACCGTTGAAGGAGCTCATGAGCCCTTGGCTGTGGGCACGGAAGGCGACCTGGTACCAGTGAGGGAAGCAGCGCAGCCAGGGCAGGGAGGAGCCAATGCCGGGAATGACAACCTGACCGCTCTTGCCGCGCAGAACGGCGCGGACGACCTCATCGGCGACGGTCTGGGGCTCCAGGGGAGGCATGAGGAAGCCGGCGCCCTGCTTGTAACCGGTGAAGAGGGGGGTCTTGGTGTATCCCTGGTTGACGAGGATGGTGCGGACGCGCGGGGCGTGGTAGCGGGTAGTCAGCTCTGCGGTGAGGCCCTCGTGGAACGCGTGCGCAGCGGCCTTCGAGGCGCCGTAGTCGACCATGTTGGGGACGGTCAGGTAGGCGGCGTAGGAGGCGACGGTGACGATTGTGCCGTGGTTGGAGCGGACCATGTGGGGGAGGAACTCCTTTGTGACCCAGAAGTGCGCGAGGGTGTTGACATCGAAAGTGAAGCGGATGTCGCGCTCAGACGAGTCGAGGAGGGTGCGGCCGCGGGCGACGCCGGCATTGTTGATGAGGACAGTAGGGTTGCCAACACGCTCTCGGATCTGGGCGGCCACGGCGGCGAGGCGTTCGGTCGAGGTGATGTCGCACTGGAAATAGTGGACCGAGGGACCTGGGGATGTTAGCTAGAGGAAAGAAAGAGAAGAGGAGAGGCGGCTTGCCTGCTGTGAAGGTCATCTTGGGCTGAATGTCCAGCACGACAACCTTGGTGCCGCGCTCGGCAAAGAGCTTGACAATCTCGCCGCCGATGCCGCCAGCACCACCAGTGACGAGGACGACCTCGCGCGACCAGTCGTAGCGGTCCGTAACCCAGTTGTTGAGCACGCGGTCATTGAGCCAGTTGTTGACGGTGCGCAGCAGCGAAGCCCACAGCAGGAACTTGAGGCGGCGGTAGGCGGTGGGGAAGAGGATGCTCAGGTCCTTGCCCTTTTTCGTATAGCGGGCGAGCAGCACGAGGGGGAGCACGAGGTTGGGGTTCAGGGCGGTGCGGCCGATGAGCTTGAAGATGGGGTCTGCGACGAGGCCCTCACGGGGGAGGATGCCTTGGTGGAGAGGCATGTTGGCGGTTGTCTGAGAGGTGTGTCGATGAGGAGGATGGTCTCAGTTGAGGTAGTGTCGATGATGTTCGTGCGACCGCGACGGGGGCGACATTGGGGGGTGGGACGACCGAGCGGGCGGGACTTGTCCTATATACGGACGGGCCCCAACGGCCGGCCGAGAGTAGAGGAGCAGCTAGCGGCGCATGTCGCATGCGCATGAAGCAGAAACGGGCGGGTGGTTGGCCCTCGGGTGACACCAGGAGTGCGTCCCGGGGTGGCCAAGCCTACAGGTACAGGTACCATCTGAAGCTGAGCTGAGCATTTGGTCCCAAAGAAGACGGATGGCCGAGAGGACAATTGCCCCATTCGACGGAGGAAAGTCAGTGTTCGATAGAGGGTTCCAGCCCGAGGGAAGCTTTTCGGTTCAAGATCAAGGAGATCCCGCGGACCACCGAAGCCAGATGATTGTCTTCATGGCCCGAGTCTTCCTCGCGAGGACGGTACGAGCTTCGACTTTCCATGTGTGAGCTCTAGGTCGGGGTGGCGTGCTGGGGATGCGCTGCCGAGGTCCAGCCCCGGGCTTGAATGCGGGGAAAAGAAACAGGGGCGCGCATTGGGGGAGGGAGCTTGGTGCCAGGGAGCGTAGCAGCGAGTGATGACACTGGAGTGGTGAGGTGCAGGTGTGTGTGTGGGAGGGAGAAGAAGCGCTGAACTGCGAGGTGGAGAGTGGTGACACATGTGAGCCGTGGCGCCCACCCCCGAATCGGTGTTAACCGGTTTTGGGCAACCAATTCGTTCGATTGCGGGGGCGAGCCGCGGCCACTAGGAGCCCGGAACAGCGCCCGTCTCACTGCACTGGCGCTACCATTTGGGCAGGTCAGCGCTGGCATTACCTCAGCAGGGGTAGCGTACAGTTGAGCCATCATTCCTTCAAGTTCAAAGTTCGTCCATCTTTCTCCCCTCTCTGCCCATGATACGCCTGGCAAAACCAACAACATGTATTCAAATCGGCCGTTACTCGTCAAGGTGCCGAAAAGATAAGTAAAAAAGGCACCCGACACATTACATCGCCTAGAAATCGTCCCATTACATGGTTCCCTGGCCCCAACTCGGACCGCGTCTACATCGCCAGGTAGGCAACTGCCATCGCGCCCATCCAAACGGCACCTCCCCAACGACCCAGCGACGCGGCACCATCAAGCTTGGGCGTCACCTCAATCTCGACAGCCTCGCCCGGCGCAGTCGGGAAGCCAAGCGCGTTGGCGTCCTCAACACCCAAATCCTCGTACGAGATGAGCGGGTTGTTGAGCTCGTCGCAGGAGGGGCGGCTGCCGCTCTCGGGAATGCTGTTGGTGACCATGATGGGGAGGTCGAAGATGGTGTAGTGGTCCTCATCGTTCAGGCGGAAGTTCTGGCGGATGGAGATCTGGTTGGTCAGCAGAGGACCCGGGAGTGCATAGCCGGGCACCGAGACTTACATTGTACAGCCCCCGGTCACTATCGTCGTTGTCGGGCTGGCCGTCGCCGACGAGACAGTCGGGCCAGACCCAGTTGAGGTGCTTGACGGTGCTGCCCTCCTCTTGCAGCATAATGTCGCCGTAGGTCGAGTTATCGGCGGTGGCGGTCCCGTTTGAGATTGTAAAGTTGCGTCCGGTGCGGTACGAGGACAGGAAGAGGGTGATGTTGTGGATGGCCGTGGCGCTGTCGTCGGCGTAGGGTGGGAGGGGCAGCTTGCCGTTGGTGGTCACGTCGAGCGAGATGTGCAGGTTGTCGCCGCCCATGGGCGTGCCAGGTTGAGGCGCATTGACGATGGCAAGGCCCGGGGTGTAAATTTGGCCGTTGGAGATGGTAAAGTTGCGCGCAAAGTCGGCTTCGGACTGGGCGACGACGGTGGCCGCCAGGGCAGCAGCTGCGAGCACGTTGGAGCGCATTGTGCTGATTTCGTCTGGTGGTGCGACGGTTGGATAGATAGATACAAGAAGAGAGTCGCTGCGGTCAACGGCGAAGGAAAGGACTGTGTGTGAGTTGGTCGAGTGTGCTGTGCTGCGCTGCGCTACCGGGCGTCTTTGCTGCAGAGTTGGTGATGACTGGGGAGAGGTTCGACGATGCAACGGTGGGAGGGCTCGAAGAACCAGGACCAGGACCAGGACCCGCGGTTCCGGTGCAGTGCTGTTGCGACAAGGATGCGATGGCGGCGGCGGCGGCGGGCGAAAGTGGGCACTTCAAGCAGCTTTGATCAGACGGATCGACTTTTGCAGGGCGGGAAATGAAGCACTAAGCCGGATATGGGGGCGAGGGAAGCGTTCAAGTTGGCGAGATTGGACGATGTGGTGATGGTGGTGATGGCGAATACATCGAGTAAATACTCGACCGTCCAGTTACACAGCCAAGACACCAAACCTCCCGCATGATGCCGACGTCAGGCCCATCACCATCCCCTCCCCCCAAACCTCGCACGTCCATAGCAGAACACTGCGCGGTAATGCTCCCCCCGGTGACGTGCGGTGCGGCGGCTTTGGATCCGTGGTGACTGGCGCAAAAGCAGGTTTCAGATTAATCGGCACCGGGCCCCTGGGCCGACTTGGCAGGTTGCTCTCAAGACCATCAAGATTGGGATGATGGGTGAGATGAGTAAGCGAAAAGGAGAGGTCTCGGTGACCGGTGAAGCGACCAGGAATAGAAGACCTCCACGGGTACCTCTGGGCGGACGGACGGACATCACATTCACAACAGTTCTATCCCAGTCGGTCCCCACCTCCACCACCACCTGGGCCCACGCTGTCGCTGCACCTGTCCTGGTTAATGTCTAATCGGGATGCGTACGGCGCCAACCGCCAACCCGTTGGTTGGTGATGCGCAGAAAGGTGACAGGGGAAACTGTGGCCAAAACCAATCACAGTGCGTGCCTGGTGGTATGTCAAATGGATCGACTGCTCCATGACTTGGCCTGCATGTTGGTGGCCGTTGGCGCAGCTGGTGTCTTCCGGCCTCCCATGCCTCCCCCCAGTTCTATTCATCAAGGCTCTCCCGCCCACCTCTGTTGGTCCCAGAACCGACCTTAGCAACCCTCGTCGCCCTTGTTGTCTTCGCAGGCTTCCTTCTCCTGTAGTGCGACGGTACAGGCCAGTTATTGACGCTGGCCACCCGAGGTATGAGGGTTCTCAGGGCACTCGCCGCGTTCTCGCTAAGTGCAGCTTCTACTTCCGGTGAGCAATCATCCACGATCACAGTACCGGGCTTTGCGTTGCTGCAGCCCCTCAACGTGTTTACCTGCGCCGGCTTCCTACATACAGGTCGTACACAATGGGCTTCCGGGACTCAGACACGCCGCTAACAGCTTCACACTTCAAAGCGCAGGAAGCCAGCGACCCGTGCGAGCTCTTCACAGTCACGCATGTTTCCCAAGAGATCCCCTGCGCCACTGTCGGGGAGCTCTACATTGATTCTGATCTCTCTGGAGCCCTAGAGCTCGGCGGCGTCTGGCAAGTTGAACGCCTCCATATGGTCGACAACAAGGGCCTTGTCAGCCTGAGCAGCGCATCGCTCTCCAGAATCGAAGGCGAATTCATCGTCAACGGAGCTGCCTCCTTGAAAGAAATCCTACTATCGAACCTGACTCTTGTTGGCGATTTTGCAATCTATCATGCACCCAGTCTCCAGACTCTAACGCTGGGCGAAGACGGCATCCCAGTGATGGACACTTTCACAGTCATGTATACTGGGTTCCTCGAGCTCGATCTTCACCCAGCCTCTGTCAACGACATTTCCGTCAGAATTAATCCACAGCTCCGTTCATTCTTCAGTAACGTTCGAAGTATCGCCTTGCGGGGCATTTTTGATTCCAACGATCCCGATACCTTCTCCCTCCGACTCCCCAACATCGACCGGGCCTGGGGACTCATTATCAGTCAGACCCGCTTTGTTGATCTAGCATCTCTCACATCGGTCACCGAGTATTTGACGTTTACAAACAACAACTTCCGTTCCTTATCTCTTCCCTCTCTCGAGTCAGTTGACGAGGGTTTGTCCTTAGTCAATAACTCCGAGGTTGGTGAGGTCGCCTTTCCCCAGCTCCATAAGCTTCGCCTTCTGAATGTAAACGGCAACCCCGCTATTGTGGAGGTAGACGGCTTCCCAAAGCTATCAGACGTCACCGAAAAGGTCGTCATCGATGGAGACTTCAAGTAGTACGTCCTGCTGCCTTTATTCACCTTGCAACTTTGCCGACCCTCTGATCTTCTTCCGCACCAGCGTCGAGTTGCCCAGTCTTTCCAACGCGGCCGATGGACTTTGGGTCAGCAGTTCCGAGAACATCAGCTTCAGCTGCACGGCTCTCGAGAAGAGCTTCCAGAGCAACCGGCCACACCAGAGCTTTGAATGTCGAAGTGCAGGCGACTTGTGGACGGGCGATGGCGACAACACAAACGAACTTGAAAACGACCCGATAAGCACAGATCCTCAAGATGGAGAACAAACATCCGCTGCACAGCCACTATCGGGAGGGGCCATTGCCGGCATCGTCATCGGTGCTCTTGCCGCCGCTGGTATCCTCGCAGCAGTCCTCTTCATCATCTGGAGGCGCCGCAAAAAGGGACCCGCAGTTGAGGGGAGAACACCTTCGACTAATGCTGGAAACCTTCAGGGTCCAAAATACACTTCTGGTCTTCCGGATGAGTTGCAGGGGGTTCCGCGCTCGGAGCTCGCGTCCCCAGACCCGGAGCTGGAAGGATCAAGGGTACCGAAGGACGGGGGCACCATCTACTACGAGGTGGACGGCACTGCGAGAAGGGGGGCTTGAAGCACCTGAAATGGGTAAATAGGCGGTGTTTCTCGTGACTCTTCAAGCAATCAAGTGGACGCTTTGTGAGAGAGAACTTGCAGTGAGATGCTTCCAAGTCAAGTCGCAGCTCTGCAATTGACGTACACCGTGCCCACTCACAGTCTCCATGATACCCGCACAGTCCGAGTGGATCGTCGGAATCGGCCGAGGCCCCACGCTCATTGCCGGCATCAAAACCACGACAATCTCAAGCCGACTTCACAACCTCACTCTCACCACCACGGCCCAGCACCACCCATTGACCCTTGCCGTGCGCCTCATCTTCTTCCCAGCGGCCCTCTTACCACCCAGGGACTTCCACCGGCTACCCTTATCATGGAAGCCGCCCGTATCATGTCCCGCCTCGCCGGCAGGTCCCGGCCGATGACCCTCCGCTGCGGCCCCCCCGCTCGCCGTCATATGTCCTCCGCTGCCGGCCTGCAGCAGCTCCTCCGTGTTTCTGAGGAGGTTCGTGATGCCGTTGCCACAGACCGTCCCGTCGTGGCCCTCGAGTCGACCATCTACACCCACGGCGCCCTTGGCAACGACCTCCTCCTCGAGGACATTGTGCGCCGCAACGGCGCCGTCCCCGCCGTCTGCGGCATCCTCGATGGTGTTCCTACCGTCGGCCTGACCCCTGAGGAAATTGCTCGCATGGTCGACTCGGGCAACGCCCGCAAGGCCTCGCGCCGCGACATTGCCTACCTGGCTGGCTTGGTGGGCTCCATCACATCCCTTCGTATGTGCTCCCACTGACATACCCAGGGCCTCCGCGGTGAGAAAATCCACGGCGGCACCACAATCTCCGGCACCATGCTCCTCGCCCGCCTTGCAGGAATCCGCGTCTTCGGCACCGGCGGCCTCGGCGGCGTCCACCGCGGCGGCGAAGCCTCCATGGACGTCTCAGCCGACCTCACCGAGCTCGGCCGCACCCGCGTCGCCGTCGTCAGCTCCGGCTGCAAAGGCTTCCTCGACATCCCCCGCACCCTCGAGTTCCTCGAGACCCACGGCGCCTTTGTCGGCACCTTTGCCGACGGCCGCGCCCTTTCAGAAGTTGACTTCCCCGCCTTCTGGGCCCGCACCTCAGGCATCAAGTCGCCCGCCGTCGTCGCCGACGAGCAAGACGCCGCTGCCATGATTCTCGCACAGGAGCGTCTCGGTATCGAGTCGGGCATGCTCTTCGCCAACCCCATCCCCGAGGCGGACGGCATCCCGCTGGACGAGATGCGCGTCTTTATCGAGACGGCTGTTCGTGAAGCGACTGAAAAGGGCTTCACTGGCGCGAATAACACGCCGTATATCCTCAAGACGATCCGCGCTCTTGGCGGCGAGCGCATCCCCCTCGCGAATAAGCGTCTCGTTCAGGCCAATGTCGGTCGTGCTGCGAGGATCGCTGTCGAGCTGTCCCGGATTCTCGGCGCCGCGCCATACCCCTCCCCGGCGTAAGTCTGCGAGAGAGTCGGCAAGGCGGGGGCGCATGGTCTGACATTGTACATGATAGCCAGGCGGTCAAGTCCGAGTCGTCAGCAAGCAAATACCACGTTTCCACAAGCAAAGCCGCCCCATCACCCTCACTGTCGCCATCAACCCCTTCAGCCGGCCCCGTAGACATCCTCGTAGCCGGCTCCGTCGCCGTCGACCTCAGCTGTGATTTCCAGCCGCTGAGCCCCGGCAAAGGCAAGACGCCTAAGCTGGAGACGTCCAACCCGGCTGCCATCAACCAGTCCATCGGCGGTGTTGGCCACAACGTCGCCCTTGCCGCCCACCGAGCGAGCAGTGACAGCCGTGTGCGGCTGTGTAGTCTCGTCGGCGATGATACGTGAGTTCACCAGACTTGAGAGAGACCTTGTGATTTCCTGACCCTTCCCAGCGCTGGCCGCACCGTCCTTGCATCACTTCGCGCCAACGGCCTCGACACGACTGTAAGGCCTCATGAGAATACTCTCCTCCAATCACCCAAGCTGACCTGCACAGTATATCCGCCAGCTCGGCAGCGACTACCACGTAGCCAACCGCACCGCCCAGTACGTAGCCGTCAACGACGCTGACAAGAGTCTCGTCATGGCCATGGCCGACATGGGCATCTTCAGCAACCACTCCTTCCCCGAATACTGGCGATCCGCCGTCGCCGGCGCCAAGCCAAAATGGCTCGTCGTCGATGGCAACTGGAGCCCAAAAGACGTGCGCGCCTGGGTCGACGCCGGCCGGGAACACGGCGCCCGCGTCGCTTTTGAGCCCGTATCAACAGCAAAGTCCGTGGCCCTCTTCTCCCGGAATAACCTCGACCTTGGCGTCTTCCCCCACGCCGCTGTCGACCTTGCCTCGCCCAACACCCACGAGCTGCTGGCCATGTGGACCGCCGCCAAGGAGCATGGCTTCTTTGATAGCCATGAGTGGTTCCGCGTTATGGACGCTTTTGGTATTCATGCCGGTGCTCGCGAGCGGTTTGTACACATGACGAGCCGCGCTCTTGCCGATGAGGGAGTTCCTGTGCAGACGATGCAGCTGCTGCCGTACATCCCTACCATGGTCACGAAGCTCGGCTCAAGGGGATGTCTGCTGACGACGGTACTGGGACGTGATGACCCGCGGTTGAGCGACTACGCGCATCGGGAGTACATCCTGACGCGGGCGCACCCTGACCACCCGACCGTCGGCGGTGTTTACATGCGTCTGTACCCGGCGGCTGAGCACGTTGAGGACGTTGTCTCGGTCAACGGTGTTGGAGACACGTTCCTCGGTGTGCTGGTCAACGGCCTGGCGCGCGGCGGGCGAGTCGAACGACTCATTGACGTTGCGCAAAAGGGTGCCGTATTGACGCTCAAGAGCCACGAGGCAGTGAGCCCGGATCTGGGCCGCGTTGACCGGCTGCTGCGGGAGGCCATTGCCGAGTAGGGGAGGAAGTTGACATGTCATCCATAGCGACTTGATTTTTTTTTTAAAATACAGGTGCCGCAGAAAAGGCCCGGCTTTCCATCCTTGGCATGCATTGGAGAATGTCCAGGCTTCCACAGTGCCTCAGCACTAGTTCAGGCCTCCGCTGTTACACGAAATTCCTCCGCACGGGGAGCCGCCAATGATGTTGGAGCCCGGGCATGCGGCATCGACAGCGATTGACGACTGCCTGGAAGACCACAACAAACAAAAACTGCCCATCGACATGGCACGTATCGCTCCGTTTCTTCCGAGAGAAGAACATACTTCACCACTACTTGAACGCAACACCTCAAAACACCATGCCCTGCCTCAGCCAGGTACAGCACCGGCTGCTCGACATTGAGCTGGCGTCCAAGTTTGAGGTCCAGTCACCGCTACTACGCAACCTGGGCCGCCTGCCGTCCGAGGTCATCGAGCACATCATCCTCTACGTCCTGCTTCAAGAGCAGTGCGTGCTGCGTTTCTTCGCCGGCGGCATCTTCTG
This sequence comes from Plectosphaerella sp. P0831, assembly GCA_014635975.1. Classification (NCBI taxonomy): domain Eukaryota; kingdom Fungi; phylum Ascomycota; class Sordariomycetes; order Glomerellales; family Plectosphaerellaceae; genus Plectosphaerella; species Plectosphaerella sp. P0831. The sequence goes on from JACAFV010000078.1 coordinate 68,261, forward strand.
TCCCGATGCCGACGCCGGTCTCACACCGCTACAAGCACAGCTCAGCGCAATCTACGACCTCCGCCGTGTCGACGTCCACCGCGCCCCAGGGCCTCGCGGCCATGGCGGCTCGCATGAGGTCTTCGACGCCGCACCACACATGGCCGGCATGTTCCGCACGATTCCTAATAATAAGATCGTGCGATGGTCCCCAGGCGTTCGGGACATGCTCATGTACTTTCCCCGCCATTTCGGCCAAGCAGCACGGTCAGCACGCATCGCCATGACCTACATGTACGACAACAACAAGGCCGGAGCTCTGTCGATGAACGACGCCTTCTTCACTTCCCCCGACGTCCTGCCGGAACGCCCGCTCTTGACCGACCCTCGTGCCATCCAGGACCTGCCCTTCACTCCAGGACTGTTCACCCAGTCGCCGGCCCCGGCGCCCGACCGCGTCGTCAACATCCGCAACCTCGTCCTCGGCAACCGCGTCGGACGCGTCGACCCGCTAAACATCCGCTTCATGGATTTCGGGGTTCGCGGCGCGTTGCCTGGAGTGGCGACCTCACGTAAGGAGCGGTTCCGGGCACGGATTCTACGCGAGCAGTCGGCGTGGCTGGATCTCGACTGGGCGGCGCTGCGACGGCTGCGACGACTCTATGTTGACCTCTCATGGGCGACGCGTGTGGCTGATAGTGACGAGTTGATCCGCGAGGGCGCCGCGCGCATGTGCGAACATTTGGATCTTGAGCTGCTTGTCATTTATGGCCTCCGGTCGTCGCCAGAACGGTGGTTTGGTGCCGATAGCCGTGGGGAGCGCATCCTGAAGAGGTACTCGGGATGCGAGCGGCCTGACTTTGAGGTTGGGCAATGGGCGGCTGATGAGGTGCTGTCCATCGCGGGTGAGGAGCACGTCAACTGGGTGAAGGCGTTTGGTGGTGCCTTGACAGCCAGTGGAAGACTGGTGCTGATGGATGACCGGTTGGAGGGGGTTGACTGGGCGGCATTGGAGGCGCAGGCCGTTGCGGAGAAGCGGATCCCGGTCAAGGGGTCTGAGTGAGGATTGATACGAGCTCAGTAGGATTCTTGAGTTTCTTGATAGGTAGAATCAGGATTCACGCTTCTGATATGGTGGTTTTGGTGGTGACTGAAGTGAGGAAGGAACAATTGTATGCGCCTGCCCAGCCCAGCCCCCAGTGCACCGGCGTGGCGCGGTCAGGGGGCGGGGTGAGCCAATGACGAGTTTAGTGGGTCAGCCATGCCGCAGCCCGAGACGCCTCCAGCCTTCAAGGCTTTCCCACCGTTCAAGCATCTGCTCCACGTCCCTGCCCGCATCGCCCAGAAAGGGGGACTCCGTGGCGTCCTTTCGGGCAGGTGCGACCCAGGCAGCCAATCAATTAGGTCTTTTCCAGCGATCACAGCAACGGCAGCCAACGGCAGCATGGTCTCCGTCTCTCCACGGATCAGCACCCCAAACAAAGTCTGTTGCCTGCTGTACCTGGGGCAGATGAGTGCCACTGCATGCAGCCGCATTCCAACCGTCATCATCAGCTTCAACCTCCTTAATTCAATGTCCTCAATTTGTATCGCTCCCATCCAGCCCTAATTGATCTCAGTCCTACTCTCGCTTCGCACAGCACTTACCCTACAGTCGCATCCCTCGACGACCTCCCTTGGCCCAGACCGAGCCAAGACACACTACACCCCCCTGATAAGCTTGTCGGCCCGTGCTCGATCGCGGTTTTCGTCACTCATCTCACTTCATCTCACTTCCTCTCCGTCGCCTCTCACCGCGTCAGGCATCGACTCGCTTCCACCCGCCCTCGCCGATGCTTGCGGGGACGTGACCTCGCCCATGCAAGGCCTCCTGGCGTGCGCAAACCTCCGCTGCCCCCGGCGGCGGGCCTCGGTTTGCATCTTCATCCTGCTCATCACCCTCGTCACATATGGCTCCGTCCTCTATCTGACGCGCCAGCCCGACCCTCGCATCTTCCTGACCCCGCGCCCATCGTCCTACCGGAAGAAGACCGAGTTCTTCGAGTGGCAGACGTCTAGTCTGTTCTACCCCGTGTCACAAAACACCACGGGCAAGTCAACGGAGGAGCTGTGTCGGTCGTTTCCCCGCGAGGTCCTCCAGACCATACAGCCCATCCTGCGCATCGGTCACAGCGATGTCGGCAAACTGGCTATCGACGCACAGCTGAACAGTGTGTCCGCCTGCCTCGACAACCTTGTCATCTTCTCGGACACCACCGAGGATGTCACAAAGGACCACGTCTCCATTGACGTGCTCGCAGACGTCTCGCAGTTTTACCGCCAGGAATCGAGCGAGTTTCGCAAAAACTATGACGCTCTCAGAAAAGCTCAGCTTTCGGGACGGCCCGACTCGTCCTTTGACGGAAAGGTCCTCGACAAGTACAAGTTCCTGCCAATGATCGAGCGTGCCTGGAAGATGCGCCCGGAGCGCCCTTGGTACGTCTTCTACGAGGTCGATACGTACATCTTCTGGGACAACATGCTGCGCTTCCTCGACAAGTTCGACCCAGATCACCCCTTGTATATCGGTTCGCCCAGCCGTGGCCGTTCAAGACCCGATTCTGGGGCCCGCTCGTACTTTGCCAACGGTGGACCTGGAATCATCATGAGCCGCGGCGCCATGAAGAAGTTCCTCGAGCGCAAAATCGGCACCGATGGCGAGTATACCGACGCCCCGCTCGCAGAGCAATGGGCCGACCACGTTGTCGAGGACTGCTGCGGCGACAGCGTCCTCGGCTGGGCCCTCTACTTTGCTGGCATCCCCGTCAGCGGCTTCTGGCCCATGTTCAACCCGCACCCGGCCCATGGCCTCCCCTACTCAGAGGACTACTGGTGCCAGCCCATCCTCACCCTCCACAAGACGAAGCACGAGGACGTCGTCGACCTGTGGAAGTGGGAAGCTGAGCGTCGGCAACAAGAGGTCAGCTTTCTCAACCCTCCTCCTTGACGGGCGGATCACTAACCTTCACAGATGCCGCTCCTCCACCGCGATCTCTACGATTTCAAGCGCGTCGAGGTCGCCGGCATGCTCGAGGACTGGGACAACGGCAGCTGGGGCAAGTTCAGAAGAAGCTGGAAGAAGATTGAAAACGACAAAAAGGCAATCGCTGCCAAGACGCCTCCAGACTGCCTCGCCGCTTGCCAGGCCAACTCCCGCTGCGCCCAGTGGACCCACCACGGCGAGGAGTGCATACTGGCGAGGTCCTTCATGCACGGCCTCGCGCGGAAGCCCGAGTCGGTCGGCACGCTGGGCCTGCAACAGGAAAAGTACACGAGCGGCTGGATGCCCGAACGCATCGACAAGTGGCGCTCGGATCACTCGTGCCCCAAGGTCCAGTGGGTGCGAGCGAGCATCACCAGAGTGTGGTAATATCGGCAGCAGCAATCTAATGATGAATATGGTCCGACTTGTTCTCGACTTGTACATTCACACGGTGATGTCTATCATCTTCCCCGGGCCCGCGGGCCAGACCGACCGCCCACTGCCACCCGATCCCACACGAACCTGGCGGTGCTCTTCAGGAAGAAAAGCTCCATCCCATGAACCGAGGGACCCGGACCAGTTCGGAGCCCGAGAGATGTCCATGTGATGGGTTCAGCAGAGGCACATGTCTCGAATCGACGAACGCCCCCCACATGCCGGCCAAGTCGATAGTAATACCATGCGTATTATCGGCGGTCCAAAGATAGAGGCGGTGGCGGGTGGATGGACTCCGGGCTCTCCCCGGAGCATCTTGTCGATGCCCTCCACTGGGTCAATACTACCCCCTCCTGGATATGCAGACCAGGCATACACTGAGGTGACAGAAGTTACGAGGACTTGGTCAAGGTGTGGATGACAGTTCTCAGCTGGACCCGGCGGCGAACCCATCCTCAATCTGCTCCGACGGACATGTCCGAATATGCCACTACAACAAGCATCCAGTCGTCCGCCTCCACATGGTAGCCTTGCATCACCCCATCACCCTTCCACTCTCGGCCGCCCCCATTCATCCTCTTCATCCTAAAAGAGAAGGTCTCAATCAACGGTCCTTCCATTCCGGATGTTCTCGACACGCCTCGCAGACCACTCGGCCATTTTACCCAACGGCAATCGTCTTTAGCCTGAACAGACCCCGCAAGCCGGTTATGCAGAGTCTCTTGGCAGCTCGCCCATGGACAGCAGACGGTGCGACTCTGTAGATGAAGGAGCCGAGCCACAGGTGACATGCCCACGCCCACGCTTCACCTGCCTACGCGAGAACCCAATACCGTGCCTTTCAAAAATCGCCGACGCCTAATCGTCCTGCTGACCTGCAACCTAATAAACGACCATGCAAAAAGGGCCGCCCCCGGATTTGCTCCCCACGCGCCCTCTAGCATCTGCACGCATCGGAGGCCGGACCGGGGGGCGGCGCACCTCGGGCCAATCTGGACGGGCCATTTTTGGCCCTTCGCCCCTTTGGCATTTCTCCGGTGAAGTTCCAATATCGAAGTTCGCGGCGGGTGGCACTTTGGGTGATGAGCCTGTCTTGTTGGGAAACCATGATAGGTGGCGGGATGCTCTGGGGCCCGGCTGAGAGAGACTCGTCCCGGGCTTTGGGAGGGGAAGCAATATGTCTTTTGCAGTCTGTTCCAGACTTTGGTAGTTTGGCAACCAGGCTTTTGAGGACGACCTCGGGGCTTGGAGCTTCCGTACGGACGAGAGGAGGTTGGTGAGGATGTTGCTGGTGGCAGAGACTGGTGACGGACGGGCATATAAAAGGCGACTTGGACGGAAGAGACGATGGAGAGGGATGAAGCTTGAACAAAGACTCGACATCATCCAGAGAAGACACCACAGAAACCACCCTCACAATGCTCATCAAGTCCCTGGCCGTCTTGGCCGTTGCCACCAGCGCCGCAGCGCAGGAGATGCTTCGGTTCTCCTGCTCTCGCCTCCTCATCGACCGTCTCGACCCGTGAGTCCACATATCTACCACTACCAGACATCGCCTTCTGACAACATCACAGTCTTGTCCAGCCGGGCATGTCCCCCTCAGGCCATGTCCACCAGATTGCAGGCGGCGTAAGTAGCATTATTACCCTTATCCAGCCCCTCGCTCACACACCACAGAACGCCTTCAGGCCCAGCATGCCACAGTCTCTCGACCTTCCCTCCACCAGCACCTGCACGACATGCACCTTTAGCGAGAACTTCTCCAACTACTGGACAGCCAACATGTACTTCCGCGCACGCAACGGCACCCTCATCCGTGTCCCGCAATTTGCCAACCAATTCCTCGAGGGCGCTGACGGCGGCATGACCATCTACTACATCCCGCCCTACGACCGCAGCCGCGTCACTGCCTTTGCACCGGTACGTCTTGACAACCCCAAAATTCACGCGACTATGACTGACAGACGTTCCAGGGCTTCCGCATGCTCGTCGGCAACCCGTTCCTCCGCGAGGACCGCAACACCAGAGACCAGCAGCAATCGAGCTTCCGCTGCTTCGAGGCCAACTTTGGCGGCGGCGGCGGCGCACCCGGCACAGGCTCCGATACGCGCAGTTTCCCTAACAAGCCGTGTCCCGGCGGCATTCGCACGAACCTATTCTTCCCCACGTGCTGGGACGGCGTCAACCTCGACAGCACCGATCATAAGAGCCATGTGGCTTTCCCCGTTGGAGGCAGTTTTGAGATGAACGCGCCGTGCCCGTCGACGCATCCTGTCAAGATCCCGCAGCTCTTCTTTGAGATCATGTGGGATACGCGCCGGTTCAATAACCGTGCCGAATGGCCTGAGGACGGGACACAGCCGTTTGTGTTTAGCATGGGCGATGTGTAAGTTGGCATTCTTCCGGAGAGAGCATAGTACTGATGGCGGAATAGCACCGGCTACGGCCAACATGGCGATTACATGTTTGGATGGCGCGGTGATGCCCTCCAGCGTGCGATGAACGCTCGATGCAATGTTGCCTGTCCTGAGCTGCGGACTCAGACGGTGCAGCAGGCGAACCAGTGTAAGCTTCCGAGCTTTGGCGGCGAGGATATTGATGGGCGTGAGTTGCTTCTCTTTGGTCTACTTTGGCATGTACTGACCGACTCTGGCAGCTTTCAGGGCACTTCCTGGCACCAACCCCATCACCGGTAACTCACCTCCCGTTGCTGGGGGCCCGCCTACACAGCCTCCGGTTGGACAACCTCCTACGCAGCCGCCCGTTGGACAGCCGCCCTCGGGAGGAGGCCAGGCGCAGCGCTGGGGACAATGTGGTGGGGCCAGCTGGACCGGCCCTACGCAGTGTGTTGCTCCGTATACGTGCCAGAGGCAGAATGATTACTACTCGCAGTGTCTGTAAGAGGAGGTTCAGGGGTGTTGGGAGTGGCCTCATGAACCAAATCCCAGGCCCTCAATGGCGGCCAGGATTGGGTGCTTGTTGGCTGCACTACATGTAAGTACAGTAGCCGGTAGGCATTCACGAATCAACCAGTATGTGCCAAGTTTAAGATATGTCAATTGTTTTGTCAGATCATACTGAAATAGGTGACGTGACAAAAGTTACGACACAGCCTACTCTAGTTACCCGGTGACTGATCCGTGTATTTCTACCAGCCACCCTTCAGGTAGCTGTAACGACCGAAGGCGAACTTGAAAGTGTTCAGGTTCGGCTGTTCAGCCCTGGTCAGGTCCGAAATACTGCACCTGGGCAGGTTTGAGGCATAATCACGTGAGGTACTAAGTAATCAATATATTCTAAAGTCGATGGCTGGGGTCGTGGCTTCTACATGGAAGGCATCAAGGTCGTAGCCACGCAAGCCACAGCAGAGGCAAGAGCACTCAAGCCAGTTGCCAGGGCTTCCTGCAGTAGCAACAAGTTTGAGGTGGATCTCTAGGCAGGGCAGGTAATGCCACCGCAAGCCATCGTCTATAGTTGTGTTGTACTTAAAACTTCGGATCCCCCAACGTTCCAATTTCTTTCTCTCCATCTTCAGTCCCCATTACATTCTACATCTCCATTCTCCAGTCTTTGTTTTCATCCCCATTCTCACGAACACTCAAGATCGAGCGATATGTCCTCAGGCGGTCTGCCCTCGGCGGAAGCAGTGGCCTACGGCAAAGCTGCCGAAGCCTTCTACGATGCACCCTCGACAACGGCACTGGCGAAACTCCAGGGACATGCGTTCCATAAACCAGTCGTTATCCATGATACCACCGAAAACTACATGGTGGAGGTAGAAATACGGTTGGAACTCATCAAACGGGTCCAGAAGAGGCTCTACAAGATATCGCCCGCTCTTCACCTGAACCTCATGCATTTCGCAGTCCTGCAAGTCATCGACCTTCAACAGCTGAGGTCATGGTCCGAGGGTAAGGGTCAAACGACTATGGCAGCGTGCCTGAGGGATGTTGAGCCATTTATCAAGGCTTGTAAGTATCGATACCCACCTCAGTGATCAACAAAGCATTTCTAACACATTTGCATAGGTATGGGCAAGGGAGACCAGAAGAAGAAGAAGAAGGCAGAGGATAATCCCGCATCGAAACGAAGCCTCAACGCATCTCAGGAGTCGCGGTCCAAGAGAAGAAAGGGTGCCGATGCCACTCCAATCCCCGTGGAAGACAATGTCAGCGGCTCCTGCGATGCTGCCTCTTTGCTACGCGATGAACGAGTCACAGCGGCGACGGATGATGCAGTCGAAAGAAACCTTGACGCACGGGAAGCCGTGAGTTATAACCCGCTTCCTCCCTCTGGTCCAATTACTCAAAACCCTCTCATATTACAGGCTTTCAAGCGAGATCGGGAACAGTGTGTCTTCACCGGAGGTCGACACCCACACGTGGCCCATATCATTCCTCATGCCATCAACAAGTCTCTAGCACGCTTTTATAGGTCTGCTACGCCCTTTCGAGAATTTCTGAGCGAATTCGGAACCAGCTTCGGCAAGGCCGCGGCGGATCTTGTTTTCCAGTATGATCCTGACGGTACACCTGTCCTGGGGTGCTCAGACGAGTCCTGGAATCTCATGTGCCAGGCTCCCCATATTCACAACTACTTCGATCGAGCTGGCGTAGGCCTGAAGCCTATCAAACGTCTTCAAGCCGAAATCCAGGGTGAAGACTCGGAGGAGGGAAAGACGCTCATTTGTGTCGAATGGAGGTTTCTGCCCGAGAAACTGAGCAGGGCCCTGCTCGCTGGCTCTCATTTACGGAACAACCCGACATCGAATAGGCCTATCGCTACCAGCCTCATCAACCTTGAGTCTCCTGGACTCGCTGCATGTCTAACACGGGAGCTCAACAGTACTTGTGGCGACGCCGTGGAACTTGGTAATTGTCATAATTGCGTGCACGACAAATCTGGCTTACGCATCGTATCGGGCAGAAGGTTCGATGTTCCAGCTTACATCGACGACGCACCGAAGACGATGTGTGCACTGGAAGTGTCCTGGCTTGCCCTTCGTCTAGCAAGCATCTCCGGGGCAGCTGAAGCTGTTGATCTCCTGAACGACGAGCCTTCGGCGGACTGGGACAAGGCGGTGATGAAACAAGCCTTCAAGGACTGGAGGCACAACTTGAGAGAATGGCGCGACGAAGACGATGAGGAGGTCGCGGCTCTCGAGGACTCGGATTCCTCCGACACTGATTCCTCTGAGGGGCAAGGCCTTTATGGAGACAATGACGCCACAAGTCTTTAGCAGGGTCCGCGTCAAGATGCTCGCATCTGCTTTGACCGATTTGGACCTTGCCCGGCGCCCCTCCCCTACACAAATTGACTCCTAGGCGGTGTAGAATCGATCCAATAGGTCTTAGTAGGCAATTGCATTTCTACTCGCAACAATCTGGAGTGTAACCTCTCGGTGCGGAGACCAGACGTGCCACGTACGAGTGTCTCCGGAGATCGTGACTATTCATCGGCCACCTCATGGGCTACTTCGCAGAATGCTAGATCTTTACAGAGAGTCGGTCATGCCCATTTCCATGATGCCTCTCATAGGCAAAGCTGGCCAGGTTCGGCAATTCTGGCCAGAGCCGAAACGTCAAATGAAATCAGTTTAGACCCCTCAAGATTCTCGAAGGCGACTGGGAACTGGCCAGGTTTAGCAACTCAGCCCTGGTCAGAGCCGAAATGTCAAATCTGATCAGTTTAGACCTTGAAAGTTTGTGAGGTTCAAGTTTGTGTGTGTACCAGTACTGTTTCGGTCAGGATTCTCTACGCTCACCCACTCGCCGAGTCCTCTCACCAAGTTTTCCGCGCAGCTTCGACTTCAAGTCCAATTTGGAAACAGGACACCCGCTACACGCCCCATCAGACCAGATAGGTCAATAATTGCGACGGGGTTTCCTCAGGCTTTATCAACAGGACCTGTGTCAGGTCAAGCTCAAGAGTCCCCATCCTCAAGTATACCGACGTCGTACTCCTCCAGTGTGATTGGGACCAGACACAATGACAAAACACCATAAGCCCAAAACAAACAAAAAGGGACTCTCCGACGGGGAATTGAACCCCGGTCTCCAGCGTGACAAGCTGGCATACTAGCCACTATACGATCAGAGAAGATGACCGCTGCGCCTTTAGGCGCTGGATGGTGACCGGCCAAATCGGAGGGTTCAACAATGGTCGATGTTGGTCACCAGAGAATTGCTTCATCACAGGCTTCCATTTCATATTTAATTGTTTTGTTCATTCATTAGGGGAATTATTTGATGTACAACATGTATGGCGATGCCACCATGTGTGAAAGGCGTGGTATCATGGTCTGCGCAATCTCAAAACTCGCTGCTAGTCTCGCATTCCATCGTGTATAGGTTTCTTTCTTCTTAAAGTCAACCGCTGGACCTTATCCGTAGGAAAAGGCCTGTCGTTGCAGCGAGCCGTTTAGTAGCGGCTGCGCGACCACCAGCGCCTGCGGTGGGTGGTGGCAGGGGGGCTGGCGTAGTCGGCCTTGGTCCTGGTGTGACGCTCAGCGCGGCTGCGGTTGCGGCGACCAGCGCAGCAGGTGAAGAAGAGAATAACAGAGGCGATGAGCGAGCAAATGGCGGCGGCGAGAACACACCACAGGGCGGCGTCGTAGTGGGCGCGGCCGACGCGGCTGCCGCCGTCGCTGTCGTCGTTGACGTTGTTGCGGACGAGGGACATCCAGACCCAGTCGCAGATGAGGGCGACAAGAGTGACGATGAAGGCGGAGCCGGCGACGAGGGAGGAGAGGAAGGAGCCGAAGAAGCTGGAGCCGATGGACAGGATGAAGGCGATGAAGGCGATACCGGCACCGATGGGGTGCAGGATCATGACGTTAGTCAGGGCCTTGGCGGTGCCAGCGCGGTTGCCGGAGTAGTCAGAGCCCTCGATGCTCGAGATAACCTGGGCGGGGTTGTAGCCGATAGTAGTACCAGAGCACCTGTTGCCGCTGGGAGATGTTAGCATAGTGTTGTATGAGGGGATGAGTCCAGTCGGAGAGAGCTTACCGAGCGGCACCGCTCAGGCACCAGCCAAAAGAGCCAAATGTGATGGCACCGGCATTATCGCCGAGGTCGACGGTCATGAAAGAGATGCTCTTCACCGTGGGGGCGGTGATGGAGGCGATAACCAGGAGAATGGTTGCCACCAGGAGCAGGAAGGTGCCAAAGTGGCTGACGAAGTTGAGGGCGCCCATTGTGTTGGATGGATGCTTCTTGGCTTTGGGGGTTGTAAGTGATATGTCTTGCCGGAGAACAAGAGGCTCTTTGGCTGAGCTCGAGGACTCTGATATAGGCGAGTGAGGAAAGGTTATTGTGTGGTGTGATGCAGGAGAGGGGAAATACTGATACAGATTGGACGGGTGGCTCATATATAGACAAGAAGTATACTGTCAGAGACGGGCGGATGAACCCCTAATCTAAAACCAGGCACGGAACGGCGACAGACCCAGCAAGGGACTCGGACTGCATCATACAGTGACGACCCTGTGCAGCCGCAGCCCAGATGCTGCGCACTGCAAAAAGGGTCTTGCAGGATCAAGTCGCTAACACGCGGGAGAGGAAGGGGGGGTGACCCAAAACAAGGAATGCTGGTGTCGGAGCTGGCTGCAACATCACATCAGAGATCGACGGGTGTTGGCGGTCGTGTGGTCGTCGATGGACAAATCGTAGGCCGTCGGGGGTCCAGCCGTCCAGGGGCGTACGTCACCGGGGGCCGACGTGGTGAAGCCACGAGAGACACACGGCCCAGGGAGAAATTCTTGGTCGCGTCCTCGGTTGTCCATTCATCTTGCGTGTGTGTCGCGATGCAACGCTGTGCAAGGGGGGCCAGATGCCGAGCCAGGGGGGTGCAGTGTGGGCCGATGATGCGATGACGTCGCTGGCGCTCCAAGGCTGTGCCCAGCGCCAAGTGCCAGTGTTTGGACCCTGAGCGCACCGCAGCGCCCAGAACTGAATGGGCCGCACCACAACTTCGGGCCGTGCTGGCGACAACGACAACGGGGACAAGGAACAGCCTGAAGCTAAGCCTGGTGGACCATTAGTGCGCTGGTAGCCTCGGCCATATTCCAGGTTATTTTTCTATTCTCGACGGGGAAGGGGAATATCTGGGCAATCGGCCCTGGGGTATCTGGGTCTAAAATTCTATCGTACAAGCTGATCTGCGTCAGAGTTCAGTTTCTTGGTTCAACCGCCCTAGCCGCATCCGTGGTCTACCCCTTTGCCTGACCGCATCGGGCCAAACTTGAAGCTCTCTCGCTTCCCACTATCTCTCCATGGGCTCTTTCGTCTTGGTGGATTTCGGTCGTCGCCGCGTAAGCTGGGTTTGGGGGTCTCTTTCGGCCATGTCCGGTCCACGACGGCGCGAGTCAGGACCGTCGCACTGCCATCGCGGCGCCCATCTGCTTGCGCGTATGCTTCTTCTGTCGTGGCCGCCTCCATCTTCACGCGTAACAGTAATAGTGCGTTGGCGGCCTCCGATCGTTTGTCGTCGTGTGCTGGCTGTGTGGACGCCTCGTAGCCATCCGCCGCCTCGTCGTTCGTTTCCACCCCACGCCCGCTGATCTAGGGACGCGTTCGTCTGATGGGCGCTCCAGCTCTTCTCGGGTCAATGCCGTCAGGTCAATGCCGAGGTATAACCCAACGACGGCCGGACCCTTTGCGAACAAAGGTCGGCGACATATTGCGGCGCAGCCCATCGCAAGGGTCTCTCTCTCACGCCGCCGGGTCTTCTGGCGTCTCCATAATCTTGCCCTTGCTGTCGCGCCGCATATGCAACAGTCCGTCCATCACGGCCGGCCTGTTCTCCTTCATCTCCTTGCGCTTCTTCCTATCCTGCACCGCCCTCTTCACCACATCCATGGCCACGTGGCCAAAGAGGACGTCTTCCAGCTTCTTCGCGTTTTCCGCGTCCGGCACCTGTCCGCCCGTCTCCCAGTCGGAAAGGCCCTGCGTGGCAATGTTGTCTGGCAGCTCCGCCTTGAGGAAACTGTCCAGCTCCATCTTGCCACGCGGCGGCCACTGTCCGTGAAGCTGAGAGGCCCGGATCGCTGACGCGTGGACATATGCCTGCTTGTGCCATATATCGACTGTGAAGCGCCGTCTCTCCGTCTTGTCGGCTGCGGCGGCGGCCTTTCGTGCCTGGGACGGGCTGACGTCGTCGGGTTTGTTATCTGGCGACTCGGCCTTTTCCTCTATAACTGCATTGGTCGATGGTGCGCTGGTGAGGAAGGAGAGGACACCGGTACTCGGCTTTTCGGTGACCATGCTGAATTCGAGAGGGCTTCGGTCGATAAGTCGCTTCATGTCGTCCTGGCTCTTGAGGACAGACACGAACAAATTGGAGGCGCCCTGTTTCCAAAGTCCATGTCAGTGGGGCAACAGCATGAGTCTGGAGGCGGGTAGGCAACGTACAATCTTGCGAAAGACTTCGACCTTGACAATCTGCTGAAGCGCATTCAACACGGCTCGTCGCTCGCTGAGCTTGACCGGCACCGGTCTGACTTTGATGAGGACGGTCCGAAGGGACGCAACCTTGGAGAGAGTTCGGATGACATCTCGGCCCACGCCCGGAAAGTTCATCGGCGGTAATTGCATCGTGGGCAGTGGGTGACAATGGTCGTCGATAACTTTTTGTCCGAGTTGCCCGTGCCTTACCCTTGTCGAGACGGACAACCGCGTCGAGGCCAGCCGTACGAATTATGTGATAAGTGCACTTTGCACTGTAGATCTGTGCCCCGCCATTTCTCCAACACCGAGCCACCTTGGCCACCTCTGTGAAGGGGAACGACGTCAGGCTTCTAGAACTTGCTGGAACACCACTTCTTGAAGCATCACCACCTTCGAGTTTGGCGCAAACCTCGAGATACCTACTGTCAACCTTCAGCAACAGCCCGACTCCTACCTGTCGATACTACACGACACCTCAACTCCTGAACCTCACCTCAACGCACCCACCCCGCCAACACCCCCCTCCCCTCCCCAGCGACCAACATCATGGCCGCCCTCATCGACGTCGACGCCATGGAGCCGTCGCTCCAGTCCCTCCTCGACCAGCGCTCCCTGCGCTGGGTCTTTGTCGGCGGCAAGGGCGGCGTCGGCAAGACCACAACCTCGTGCTCCCTCGCCATCCAGCTCGCAAAGGTCCGCAAGTCCGTCCTCCTCATCTCCACCGACCCGGCGCACAACCTCTCCGACGCCTTCAACCAAAAGTTCGGCAAGGACGCCCGCCTCGTTGACGGCTTCGACAACCTCTCCGCCATGGAGATTGACCCCAACGGCAGCATGCAGGACCTCCTGGCCGGTCAGGGAGCCGAGGAGATGGACGCCATGGGCGGCGGCATCGGCGGCATGATGCAGGATCTGGCATTTGCAGTGTGTTCCCCCAGGCCACATGGCACCTCTCTGGACGTTATGTACTAACAAATCCTCTCCAGATCCCCGGTATCGACGAGGCCATGTCCTTCGCAGAGATCCTGAAACAAGTAAAGTCCATGTCCTATGAGACAATCATCTTCGACACCGCCCCCACAGGCCACACCCTCCGCTTCCTCCAGTTCCCCACCGTCCTCGAAAAGGCCCTCGCAAAGGTCTCCCAGCTCTCGATCCAATACGGTCCCCTCCTCAACGGCTTCCTCGGCCAGGGCGGCCAGCTCCCCAACGGCCAGAACCTCAACGACATGATGGCCAAGCTCGAGGCCCTGCGCGAGACAATCTCCGAGGTCAACGCCCAGTTCAAGGACGAGAACCTCACCACCTTTGTCTGCGTCTGCATCGCAGAGTTCCTCTCGCTCTACGAGACGGAGCGCATGATCCAGGAACTCTCCAGCTACAACATCGACACCCACTGCATCGTCGTCAACCAGCTTCTCTTCCCCAAAAAGGGTTCGGAATGTGACCAGTGCAACGCCCGTCGCAAGATGCAGAAGAAGTACCTCGAGCAGATTGGAGAGCTCTACGACGAGTTCAACGTTGTCAAGATGCCCCTCCTCGTCGAGGAGGTGCGCGGCACAGACAGGCTGTCAAAGTTTAGCGACATGCTGGTCAACCCGTACCAGCCCCCGGAGATGGACTGATACCGGGACTAGACCTGGGAAGTATGGAGTATGGAGTAGTAGGCAGGCGGGCAGGCATGCATGGCAGTATACCCGTACCATCACGCGTTACGTAGTCAATGAGAAAGATCAAGACACCACCAGATATGTGCTTGGTGTTGAAGCCAGAGTGACACATCACACAAAACGAGCACACCAGGTTTCCACTGAATTGGTCAAAACGTGTTTATTGCGGCTCTCGGCCGTTATAGAAAGCAACCATGACTGCGCTGAATCAATATGCCTCCCCCCATAACCAGCACTGCTCATGCTCTGTCTCCGTCCAGACCTCCCTTCATCTCCGATGCAAAAGCGCCTCGCATCTTCCCAGGTCTAGCCACCTTGCCCCGCTGAGCTCCTCCAATGCAATGACATGATTCGCGCCCATGCCCCCTGATTAAACGCCAGTTTCTTCCCCATGCTGCGAGGGCGGACCGCCCAAAATTCGTGTCGAGTGAATTATACAAGTCGTGAAAAATTGCGGAAATGCTCTCCAGAGCGGCTCATGCTTCATCTGTCTCAAAGCTCCCGGTAGTCGCTCGGCCGAACCCTCCGCTGGCGCTGCTGGTGGCGCTGGGGGTTGACAGGCTGGCGGAAGTATGCGCCATCATCGTTTTGCGGCTGCGTAAAGTTGTGACGCTGCTGCTGGTTGTTGAAGTTGTTCATGCCCATGCCGCCGTTCATGCCGCCTTGGATGTTATTGTTGTTGCCGTTGTTGAAGCCTCCGTTGAAGCCGCCGCCATTGCCGTTCATGCCGTTAAAGTTAGGGTTCATGCCGTTGAAGCCCATCATGGGGTTCATGCCGTTCATCATCGGCATGCCCATACCCATGTTGGGCATACCCATGGGCATTCCCATGTTCATGTTCGGCATTCCCATAGGGAAGTTGTTCATCGGCATTCCGTTGAAGCCCATCATCGGGTTCATGGGCATGCCAAACATGCCGTTCATCATGTTCTGTTGTTGTTGCTGTTGTTGCTCCATTTGTCGCTGCATGGCCTTTGGGCCCTTGGGAATCTTGGGGTTCTCCAGCAGCTCGTCGGCGGGCCGCTTCTTGGAGTTGGTGTCAGTTGAGGCGGCAGGTTGGGCAACCGCAGTCGTCGGGGTTCCAGTAGCGGACGTCGGCGACTTGTCCGCCTTCTCCGTCTTGTCGTCCTTGACGTCTGCAGGCTGTGCAGGGCTACCGGCTGGCGACTTTTGCGCCGCAGGAGATGCTGCCTTCTCAACCTCCGTCTCGGACTCTGCCTTCTTCGGCGATGCTGTCGCCGCTTCGGCAGTGGCCTTGGCCTCGGCCTTGGCCTCGGCCTTCTTCTTGAGGAAGTCGTCTATCTTCTTCATCGCCTCGTCATCCGCCATGATGTCGTCAATCAAGACACCCTCCCTCTTGCACTTCGGGCAAACGAAGTCCGACTCGATGAGAGCATTTGTGATGCAATCATTGCAGTACGTCGTCTGGCAGCACGGCGTCATCATTGGCTCTACAAACATCTTCTTGTCAATAGGGCAGGCCAGACCCGCCTCCTCTACTTCCTTGTCTCCCT
Source organism: Plectosphaerella sp. P0831 (assembly GCA_014635975.1). Lineage (NCBI taxonomy): Eukaryota > Fungi > Ascomycota > Sordariomycetes > Glomerellales > Plectosphaerellaceae > Plectosphaerella > Plectosphaerella sp. P0831. Next base: position 84,327 of record JACAFV010000078.1, read on the forward strand.
CGTTGATGGCCTTGGCCGCGGATGCAGACGACTTTGCCCTCGCCTGGAACTGCTCCCACGAGGCCTTGTCTGGCTCTGCTACGACGTAATCTCCATCAGCGTTGACCATGATACCCGAAGGGCGCTTGGTGTCATCGTCTCCGGCCTGAGCCAGAATGGCCGACTTGTCAACGGTCTTGAGGAACGACCGAGGGATACCAGTGGTGCGCTTGACCCTCGGCCGGTTGTCGAACTCGGGGTCGTCGTTTGTGGGGCAGAGCTGGATCCAGTGACCCTTTTCGCCGCATCGGTAGCAGATGTAGCCGTTGGGGGGGTCGTGGTCGGGAACGTTGGCAGGCCGCTTGGCACCGCCCTTGTTGAAGACGGGGGTTTGACTACGACATGTTAGCGTTTGGGACTGTAGATGGGTAGAGAACACCACATACTGAGACATCTCCTCTTGTTGGGCAGACCACTGCTCGCTCTGGGCGGCGAACATGGCGTTCATCTTTTCCTCCTCCGTCAAGGCGCTGTTCATCTGGTTGAAGACGGTCGAGGTCGCCGGCTTGGAGGAAGTGGCTTTGATGGCCTGCTCCCTGCGAGCCGAGTTTTTAGCCGACTGCGGCATCTTGCCAGAGACGTATCGTGCTCCACGGCCAGCGCCAGGCTTGGCGGCGGGGAGGCGGCGAGCGACAACGGTCGTGGATCGGGGGATGATGGTTGTGTCATCGTCGTATTCTACGGGTTCTGTCAGCTTGTGCTGGGAGATTGGCAAACCATTTCTAGACTCACCATCACTGCCATCTTCGGAGTAGATCGCGAGATCAAAGTCGGTGCCGTCGCCGAGACCGCTCTTGAGGATAATGTCGCGCTTCAGTTCGAAGACGGAGATGCCTGTGCCATCAAACTCGACGCGGGTCGGCTCCTTCTGCGACTTGAACTTGAAGAAGACTGAAGAAGACATGTTGGCGGGTTATGGAGGTGTTGTGTGTGGTGGTTGGTGTTGTTTTCTTGATCAGCCAAAGTAGGCCGAGTTCCCTCAACGTGGAGGGAGGTCAGGAAAGTGGTCCGCAGTTGTTCAGGGTAGTCGGTCGGATGTCCTTTGATTGCGCATAGGCTGAGTGAGTATCTGAGAATGCCTCTTGTTTCCAACTCAGTTCTTCCTCCTTCTTTCTTTGGCCTCTCGCGCTGCACCTTTCAGAGGACGGTGAATCAATTCTGATTTACTTGAAAGAACAAGTGAAACTTGGGGTGGTGTACGGAAGAAGAAACAGAGTACAATGCCAGCAGGATGGCAGGCAGGTGAGCAAAAGGTAGGCAAGCCCAATCTTGAAGTCCTCCTCACAGCCAGATCGCTTCTTCGCCAAACACCATCAGTATAGAGAGAGTGCCCTGGTATTCGGTCGGTTAGTAGCCTCGAAGTTGGGAGAGTCGCAGGCAGGCGCGCAATTGGCGATGGGGGCACGTGTGGTGTCGAAGGGCCAAAAGCGGGCGAGTCGGCCGAGCTGAATCGTCAAACGTGTCGGATTCAGAGCCTGGGGGTCGAGTGAATCAGGGCGCGAAAGTTGGCGAAACGTCCAGCGATGACAGTTGGCGTTTGATGATGAAGGTTGGGACGTTGGGGGGTTGTAGAACCTGGGGGAAGAGGAGGAAGAAATAGCGCCTCCGACCGTCGCTCTGTACGCGCTAGATCCCATTGGTGCCTTGAGACGAACGGGCGTCACGTGGGCCTGAATCCGATGAATAAGCAAGCCAGCGCCGAGGCCTGATGCGGCACCAGCACCCCGGTGGGCCTTCCCTGGCCCCACCCCAACTGTGCCGGTGCTTGCCGGTACCCGCCGACAACAGAGCTCAATCTGCACCTTCAGAATGTGGTTCGTATCAGCAAGTACCTCTTGCCTCTACCAATGAGCAAGTACCTTTTCAGGAAGGCGTAATGCCCCGCATCTCGTTGCTTCGAAGTCTGGTGCTCCGTTGCCCTCGGGCGATCTCGAGCACCTCCTCCTCTTTCAAGTTCCCCCCTCCAAGATTGTCTCTACAGCACGTGAAAAGATTCCCAGCTCCTCGTACCTACCTCACATCTTCCATCCAAGAACATCAAGCTCGCAAGATGGCTCCCCAGCTCGACGGCTTCTTCAAGCAGGTCGACGCCGATGCCGACCACTTCATCGAGCGCCTGAGGAAGGCCGTCGCCATCCCCTCCATCTCGGCCGAGCCCGCTCGCCGCCCCGATGTCGTCCGCATGGGCGAGTTCCTGGCCGACGAGCTCAAGGCTCTGGGCGCCTCGGTGGAGCTTCGCCCCCTGGGCGAGCAGCCCGGCAAGCCTGGTCTGGAGCTGCCTCCCGTCGTCCTGGCGAGGTACGGAAGCGACAAGAACAAGAGGACCATCCTCGTCTACGGACACTACGACGTGCAGCCCGCCGAGAAGAGCGATGGCTGGGCGACTGAGCCCTTCGACCTGACCGTCGACGATAAGGGCAGGATGTTCGGCCGTGGCTCCACCGACGACAAGGGCCCCGTGCTGGGCTGGCTCAACGCCATCGAGGCTCACCAGAAGGCGGGCATCGACTTCCCCGTCAACCTGCTCATGTGCTTCGAGGGCATGGAGGAGTACGGTTCCGAGGGTCTCGACGACCTCATTCGGGAGGAGGCCAAGAAGTACTTTGCCGATGCCGAGGCCGTCTGCATCTCCGATAACTACTGGCTCGGCACCGAGAAGCCCTGCCTGACCTACGGTCTGCGCGGCTGCAACTACTACTCCATCGAGATCTCCGGCCCTGGTGCCGACCTGCACAGCGGTGTGTTTGGCGGCACCGCGCAGGAGCCCATGACCGACCTCGTCCGTGTCATGGCTACCCTTGTCGACACCAACGGCAAGATCCAGATCCCCGGCATCGCTGAGCAGGTTGCACCCATCACCAAGGACGAGGAGTCTCTCTACGACAACATTGCCTTCACCATGGACAACATCTTCGAGTCCCTCGGCAGCCAGACGACCATCTACGACGACAAGAAGTCGACGCTGATGGGCCGCTGGAGGTACCCCTCGCTGTCCCTGCACGGAATCGAGGGCGCGTTCTCTGCCCCCGGGGCCAAGACAGTCATCCCCGCCAAGGTCATTGGCAAGTTCTCCATCCGCACCGTGCCCAATATGGAGATTGAGCAGACCAACGCGGCCGTCATCAAGTACGTGCAGGAGCAGTTCGCCAAGCTCGGCAGCAAGAACACCCTGAACGTCTACGAGCAGCACTCTGGCCAGTGGTGGGTCGCGTCGCCCAAGCACTGGAACTTCTCGGCCGCCGCAAAGGCCGTCGAGCGTGTCTGGGGTGTCGAGCCCGACTACACTCGCGAGGGCGGCAGCATTCCTGTCACTCTCACCTTTGAGCAGGCCACGGGCAAGAACGTCCTTCTGCTGCCCATGGGCAGCTCCACGGACGGCGCCCACTCCATCAACGAGAAGCTGGACAAGCGCAACTACATTGAGGGCATCAAGCTGCTCGGCGCTTACCTGCACTATGCTGCCGAGGAGCCCAAGGAGTAGGGCAAACATTTGTACAAGTACTAGGGATATCATTGTGGACCAATATGCAAGTTGCGGGAAATGAAATACCAAAGTCATTGCATCATTACTATTCAAGTCAAAACACCCAGAGATCTACCTAGGGGGTATCGATGTCCATCCTAAAGTCGTGTTGGCGTCGTGTTGGCGTCGTGCCGTGTGGTATCGTGTCGTTGTCCCCCATGCCATACCAATTTAGAACGCCGTGGGAAACAAAGCAAAAAAGGGGAGTGTTCATCAGTGTTCAGCGTCGGTCGTCTTCTTGCAAGACAGCTTACGGCTCCGCCGCTGGGAAACCACAGCTGGGTCCCAGGTGCCTGCAAAAATGTCCTCACATTCGTCTTCGTCCTCCGAGTCAAAGGCGACCTCATCGGCAATACCCTTGCTGCCGCTCTGGGACATGTCCTCCTCCTCAAAGCCGATGGCTGCGTCAACATCTTCCCATGACCGGAAGCCAACGACCCGCTCGGTCTCGAGGATGAACTTCCCAATCTTGTAGTGCTGGGCAGGCTCGCGGGCGTCGACGTACTTCCAGCCGAGCTTGGTGCTGCAGATGGCGCAGTTGATGTCTGCGACGACGTGCCAGCCTGTGACAAGCTGGCGGTCCTCGGACCGGCCTATGCGGATGTTGATCAGGTCGCGGCGCGCCGGGGTGGATGCGGCATCCGGGCCCGGGCTCGCCACTGGGGGCGAGACGAGATAGGCGCGGCCGTAGCGGCCGGTGAAGCCCTTGCTGACGATCTGCGAGGCAAAGGCGATGTCGGAGGAGCAAGTGGAGCAGCGAAGGGTGTCTGGGGTAGTGCGGGACAGGCGGCGGGGGAACTTGTTCGTCAGGTCGTGATGTTTGGTGTGATCGACGGCATCGAAGTAGACGGGGGCGGAGGACGAGGTGGGCGAGGCGGAGAGGGAGCTGGAGGCGGAAGACTCGGGAGAGCTGCTCAGGGACGGGACGTCGGAGATGGCGGAGGTGGTTGTGTGTCGCTGCCGCCGGAAGGGGAGTCTGAAGGAGGGGACGAGGTAGGATGGGAAGGTTGGCTTGGAGGCCGTGATCACGGGCGTCATGGTTTACGGGGGGGAGGAGAGCCGGGCAGCGATGTGCCGCGGATATATTGGGTATTAAAAGTAGAGGGTGTCGTCAGTGACATGCCAGTCCTCTGGCTTGCATGGAGAGGCTGGTTTGGAGGGAGGATGGGAAATGGTGATGGGCAGATGGCGGTCGGCAGTTGGGAGGATGGTAGCATCACCACGGACCAATGCCGGCGCTCTTTCGGTGGAGGGGTTTCGTCACCAGTCAGATAGGGCAGTAGCAAAGGGGAGGACCCCGCGTGACCATCACGGGATGAGATGACTGAGCCGGCTCGGCGTAGTTTTGTTTCGGGGGGACCAACGGCTTGCTGAATCATGTCCAACACGAAGGGATGGGTCAACGACAGAGAGGACGGAAGACCCGCGGAGCCGACGAGCGATGTCTAACAGAAATCGGGTATCCCCATGTTCGTCTACATCAAACGACGTCCTTCTGGAGTCATTATTGCTAAAGGTGACTCAAGTGTCTTCCCAGGCTGTCACGTAATTGCAAAGAGGCCGGGCTTGGCTTTGCGCATCGACCGCCCTCGTGACTAAAATGATGTAACAACGGCCCCTGCCTGACGGCCTGTCGGCTATCGCAAAAGCCAGAAGCCATCGCGGACGGGCTGCGGGGACCAGGGCCAAGAACATGGTGTTCCCTGGCCACTGCAGGATTGAAGCCCGTTTGCAGGAGAAAGGGTTGGGTGGGGGACCCCCAACCCCGAACTCATGCGCCGCAAAGCAAGCTGCCCGACCATGTCGATCCCTTTCGTCGGGCTTCATCCAGAACCTTCTCGTTTTTCCCCCTGTCGTCCACTGGCAGACCGCCAAGTCTCCTTGCAGGACGACCGCCATTCGAGGTGCATCGCCTGCCTGCCGCTTATCGCTTTCATCCAGTCTGCGGAGGCGAAATTTGCTGCAACTTTCCATCTGCAGTGTTGAACGCTCTAGTCGGCCGGCATGGCAGCATGCCAGTAGATTGCCAGGATGGAACCGACCGTCTGCAGCGCCCAGAGGCCCTTTGACAGGCCAAACCCGTCGGCGTGGTCTCACAGCACCTGACCAACCAATGAGATGACCCCTTGGCCCCCTGTGCCACTGACAAACGGCACGACGCCCCCGCACCAAGAGGCGAGCACCGACCTTTCCGGGGTCCATGCGTTCGCCCACTCCGTCTGAGCGTGACACCTCGTGGGCGCTGCGGCGCTGCTTGGCTGCCACCCACGGCGGCTGGGAAAAGGGTCGCCCCACAAACCCAATGGCGACTTTCCTTCCCACCGCCCGTTTTTCCCATTTCAGTCGCCTTCCCCCGTCCGTCTCCCCCAAGCCTCCATCTCTCCGACCTCAATTCAACTCAACCCGTCTGTCGCATCCCGTCGTCGCTCCGGCTTCCAGCCCGCTCTCGTGCAACCTGAGAACTCAAGACAACTCGTCTCCAACAAATCCGAACTCTCACCAGAATCAATCGCTCGCCTTTCCGAACCCCCAATTTCGCTCCGTCGCCGCCGATCTCTCCGCCCTCCGTTCCAATCCCAAAACCCACTCCAAGACAACACCCCGTTCAAACTACCAAAAATGTCGCCCATGAAAAATTCCATGAATAATTACAGTAGTAATCACGGCGAGGACGTCGTTCGTACGGCCAACGTCCTTGCCAGCTGCTACCTCGTCGACGCCGCGGGCTCGCTCAAGGGCCTGCACTACTGCACTACCGGGGCTGCCGGTGAGTTTCCCCTTATCTGGCCCCCCCAAATACACCAAACGCTAACACCTCTCCAGGGGTCGAGTGGTATTCCTGAGGTCCCTTCCTCAGGCCTACCATCCCCCCCGTCAAGCCCCCCCCTCGCCGCCATCACGCCGTCCAACGAGCTTGCTCTGCTTCCCAAGTCCAAGAAGCGCAGCAACAACAACGCTCACGGCACCACCAAGAAATCCTCCCGGCGAGGGGGGGCAGCATTCGTCATCAGGGAAGAATGTGAGAGATTCTTTTGCGAGCGCATGTCGAACGTGTTTCACCACGGTGAGGGTAACACGACCTCGAATGCCTCCCGCCTGATGGGTGCTTCAACCATGCCGACGCCGCCGCCAGACTCGGAACTCCAGCTTCGCTTCGGCCACGACGGCCTCAGCGACCCCGCCGCCGTCGTGCCCGCCGGGTCCTCCGTCACCGCCTGGCTCGAGTTCTGGGACTTTGCCGGCGGCGCCAGCTTCTACGCCTTTGTTGCCGACGACATGAGGGAGAAGTCGCTCTTCGTCTTCTTCGACCACAACGTCGTCGGTACCGATCTGAAGAAAGCGTGCGTACTTCCCAAAGCCCCTTCAGTTTTGAGAACCATCACTAACACATCCTAGTCTCATGGCCCTTATCGAATTGGGCGACGGTCCCCTGGACTGCCAGCACCTCGTCGTCTGCATCGATCGCCGCATTCGCGAGGGCGACACCAAGGGCCTCATGAAGAGCCTGCAATGGGTTGGGTTTGAGCTCACGACCCTGGACCACTGGGCCCACGGCCTGGACGTGACCAGCAAGGAGTGGCTGTTCATGGGAATGGAGTTGTAGTCGGAGACGGTCACTCTTTTTCCGGCGTTTCTCGGTTTCTTGCCCTTTTCCCTCCCTTCTCTTCCGCGTACATCATCACCATCATCTCTCGCCTGAACGGCGTTCTTGTTCTTCTGCTTCCACGGCGACCCCAGACGCACACCCCAAAGTCAACAACAGGATTGTTCAAAAGTCTCGGTCTATGAAACAAAAGCAGAGGACTCGGCCAACAGCCTGAGCCATCATTGGAGGATCGGCGGTCGTTCACGGTGTTTGTTTCGTTTATTTCCGGTTCCATCTATTCATCGGGTCATCATCATTGCCAGCAGGAAACAGGATTTTGTCATGGTTGTCGGTTTCAAATTTGAGGCTGTTGCCTCCTTTTTGATCGTTCATGTTTCTCTATTCCAGTTGCAACAAATGCAGGTGTTCTTTTTCTTTCAAGAAAAATGTCACAATAAACTCCAGGCTTCCTTGTCTAAAACATGACCTCCCCTTCCACAGTGACCCGCCTCAGGGTGACGCCTCAAACTGGCGCACCTCGAGCCCCTTGTCGCCCAGGAAGTCCTTGACCTGCTTGACCGTGTACTCGCCGCGGTGGAACATGCCAGCGCCGAGGGCGGCGTCCGTGGCCGTCTTGGCAAAGACCTCCTCAAAGTGGCCGGGGTTGCCGGCGCCACTGGAGGCAATAACAGGAATGCGAATGGCTTCCTTGACCTGGGTGATGAGCTCAAGGTCGAAGCCCGAGTTTGTGCCATCGCGGTCGATGCAGTTGAGCAGGATCTCGCCGGCACCCATGGCCTCGACGGCGCGGGTGAGCTCGACAACGTCGACGTCGCGCGTCTCGCGGCCGCCCTTGATGGTGCAGGCATACCAGCAGTACTCCTCGCCCTTGGGGCCGGGGAAGCGCGTGTGGACGGTGGCGTGGCGGGTCGCATCGGGCTTGGGCACGTAGACGCGCTTGGGGTCGACGGAGACGACGACGGCCTGGTTGCCGTAGGCGCCGGCAATCTGCTCAATGGCCGTGTTACCGAAGAGCTTGCGGCCGGCGTTGTAGTACTCCTCAGCGGCGATGACGGCGTCGGATCCGATGGAGACCTTGTCGGCGCCAGACTTGAAATACATTGTGGCGATCTCGAGGGCCGAGACCTTTGTGCCGTCCGTGTCGACCGTGTCGCGGATGCCGCCGCCAATGGTCAAGGGGACGAAGACCGTCTCGGATGTCTTGCGGAGAATCTCGAGCATGGGTACGTCGGCGAGGGGGAGGTCGCGGAAGGACGTGATGTTGAGGAAGGTAACCTCATCGGCGCCCTGCTCGTAGTATTTCTGGGCCATCTCGACGGGCTTGCCGAGGTTGCGAACGTTGCCGCCCTCGGTCTTCTCGCGCACGTCGTACTGGTCACCCTTTGTGACGACAAGGTCGCCCGAATCGTTGGTGCGCACGTCCAGGCACGCGATGATGCGCCTTGTGAGGCCGTCCTTGGGGGCAGCCGCCTCAACGCCGCCCTCAATCTTGTCGGCCCGTGCCAGCGCCGCAGCGCCCTCGCCAGTGAGGAACGCTCGGAGTGTCCTCAGACCGGCAGCGCCGCTCTTCTCGGGGTGGAACTGGGTGCTGAAGATGTTGTCCTTGGCGACTGCGCCGATGAAGGTCTCGTCTCCGTAAGTGCCAGTGGCTACGGTCCACCCCTGAGCCTCAAGCTCGCCCTTGACGTAAGGGGCCTTGTATGAGTGGACGTAGTAGTATTTCGAGTCTGGTCGGAGGTCGTACACAGACGCGCCGCCCGTGTTTGCGCTGTTCCAGCCAATGTGAGGGACCGACTTGTTCGTATCCTGGAAGCGGTTGAGCCTGCTCTTGATGACGCCGAAGCCGGGGACGTTGGGGTCCTCAACAGAACCCTCGAAGAGGGCCTGCATGCCGACGCAAATACCCATAAAGGGCTTGCCGGAATCGATGTGTTTTTGTATCGCGGGGAGGAAGCCGGCTTGGGAGAGTTGGCTCAAGCAGTGGCCGAAATGGCCGACTCCCGGGAGGATCAGGCTCTGGGAAGCAGTCAGAGGTGCCACAGGGGATAAAGGGGGGAGGGGGAGCATACATCAGCCTTGGACACATCTTCGGGGGTCTTGACCCAGTCGACTTCGTAGCCGACCTTCTCGATGGCGTTCACCAAGCTGCGGACGTTGCCGGCAACATAGTCCAGGAGGTGGACCTTTGGCATTGTGACTGAGGGAGGGTTTCTGTGGTATATAAGGGAGTTGTTGGAAGCTTGTTCGATATTCGAGTAGTTGAGAGTCGTATGTAGTCCTTATATATGCGATTCGGTGCAATGATGCCGGGGTGGTCGTCAAGCGAATGTGACTCAACGTGCTGGCGTCGTCTTTGACGGGGGAATTTTGTCTCGATGCGATAGCGGGGCAGACTCGAAGTCGCTGCACTGACGGGAGGAGGGGCAGATCGGAGGTTCAGCGGCGGGGTGCTTGCCTTATCTTATCAGCGGGATGCAGGCACAATTGAAGCTCAAGGTTCATGGCGGCGGCCGCAAATGTTTGACTCGGCGGCGCCTCTTCCAACTCTTTTTCTCACACTCTCCGGTCGCAGCGCACCTTTCCACCGAATATGCTCTAAAGGCCAAATCGACTCGACACATCACCGGCATGGCTACAGATCCGATCGAAGCTGCTGCGGCAGCGAGCATCGCTGTTCCCGCATCGAATCCGCTGCCTCAGGGCGTCCCAGGACAAACCGAAGAGGACGAGGACGAGTGGGAGTACGAGTATTCAAACACAGAGACGGAGGTGCGCATTCTCCCCATTCCGGAAACCTTCACTGTACTTACCCCATGTGGCACAGACATACTACCTCCCCGTCGACTTCTCCATCTCCCAATTCACCCGGCGCAATCGGGTCATATCGCTCGCAGCGCGCGGCGGGCACCACTATAGGAACTGGACCGGCCTCGAGCACATCAAGAAGCCCGAGATTAGGCATCATCGACTTCACTCGGACGACGAGGACGACGATAACAACGAACCACTCCCCGAGTCTGACGCCGACGAAGACGACGGCCCGGCCGGCGACGATGGAAATAAGGACGGCGACGGCGACGACCTCGAGGAGGAGCTTGACGTTAACAACGGCGAGCCCGACGAGCTCCAGATCCTAGACCTCCACTCGGAACGACCAATCTTCCACTACCGCAAACGCACCTTTGAGGGCTCCTGGTCCCGCATCCTCGGCACAGAGCTCCTCTTCGCAGAACGCACCCCTCCCGCCGACGACGTCTCCTCCCGCGCACGCCCACTCCCTTCCATCCGCCAACTCCCCGGCGACGTCGACCTCCTCGCCGCCACATGGTCCCGCATCAGCACCAAAGAGATCCAGCTCCATCGCCGCGCCGCCGTCGAGGCCAACAACGCCGACCCCCTGCGCGACTTCAAAACCGCCCGCGGCATCTCCATCCCCATCTGGAGCGACAAGACCGGCGAGCGCGCCAACCAAACTCGTTTCCTCGAGGACCTCATCGCCCTCAAAATGAAGCGAAACGAAAAGGACAAGGTCACTGTCTACGCGCAGGCGCCGGAGGGTAATGACCGGGTGTCTCGAGGGCAGCGGTCGCGTCGTCGCATCTTCGCCGGTGGTAGGGCCGGGATGGGTCGCAACACGCCGCGGAATGAGGATACACCATCTCTGCCGCTCGGGCAGGATGATGATGAGGAAGAGGCCGCCGATGAGGGTAGGAAGCGGAGGCGGCCTCTGCCGGACGCGCGGCCGGCGAAGCTGCGGCGACCGTATGGCACGGGTCCGTACGCGCGGAAGACGCGCGATATGGCGGCGTTGCGTGCCGCGGCCGAGGAAACAGACCCATACTCCGAGGCGTCGTCGGACGACTCGGATGATGTGTCCACTCCGACGCCGGAGCGGTGGGCGGACCTGGAGGCGGGCGCCGATTATGACGACGATGAGTCCGATAGTGAGGAAGATTACGAGGATGTCTATGACCAGGCTGTCGGACAGGCCGGTGGCCAAGGAGACGGAGATGCCGTCATGGGCAACATGGCATGATGGATCTCATCTCGGGAAGTACGAGTCAGGTTGCGAGAAGATCTTCGCGGATACGAGAGCGCCGCACACATAATGATACCCCATCTCACACACATGTCAGGCTAGTTGTTTGTTCATGTTTCTTCAATTCCCGACATCCCCTATAGCCAAGGTGATCGAGGTCGACCTGTCTAAAATGAAGAGCGCGGATAGCAAGAATATGTACAAAGAAAGCCCAAGTCTAAAAAAGATCAAAGCCGCGACCCTTTTTTGTCCAACACCGAGAGGGCCCCCATGTGAAAAAGGGGTGGGGGAATCAAGTGTCGTCGACGGGCCCTCTTTTCGTCTTTTGTCCCAAAAATAAACATCCTCGGTTGATCCGTCCTGGATCCCGGGTGTTGTCCCATAAACGAGTGAAAGAATGGTATACGCCCATCCAAGTAAGATATCGATAGATATGATCATGACATCGTCGGAGCCCCGCGCTGGCGGGAGCGGTCCGTCAGCCAGCACAAAGTGCATGACTTTTTGTGTTTGTTGTGTGTGTGTCTATGTCACAAGCGCCGTAAATCAAAGAGACATGGTCAACTTAGTTGTTGAACCACCACTCGACCTCGGTGCGGCCAAGGTCGAGGCTGCCGAAGAGGGCGAGGAAGGCCGCCTTGGAGACATCGACGTCATTGGGGGCGCAGCCCATGCACTTGTCGCGGACGGTAGCCTGGATAGTCTTGCCCTTGGCGGAGATGGTGATGGTCTGATCGCACATGGGGTTGCCATTGGACTGAGTGCCCATGACGACGTGGGAGATGGCGACAATGTTCTCGCTGTTGTCCTTGCCGCTGTCATCGAAGCCACAGGCGCCCATGCCGACGTCGTAGTAGGTCAGCTCACCGGTGTGCGCGTCGCTGGGCTTGCTGGAAGAGTCGCCGCCAGAGACAACGTTCTGCTTGGGCGCGGCATCCTCCTCCTTGGGGGAGGGCTGAGACTCGGGGGTGACGACGGGGGCGGGAGCCTGCGAGGTGGTGGTCACGGGCTCGGGCTCCTGCTGGACGACGGGCTCGGGCTGAACGGGGGCGGGAGCGGGGGCCTGCGAGGTGGTGGGCTGGGGCTCCGGAGTAGGCGCGGGCTGCTCGACGACTGGAGTGGTGGACTTCTCAGGCTCGAAGAACTGGGCGTCCCGGGTGTTGACGGAGGAGGTGGAAGGCGAGGGCTCCGGCGAGGGCTCAGCGCCGGGGGTGACCCAGACAGTGGTGGTGCTGTCAACAACCTCAGTGACATAGGCGTACTCGGTCACCCACTCGGTGACGACCTCAGCGCGCTTGGCATGCTTCTGGTGAACATGGCGCTTGTTGTGGGCGTGAGGCTGGGCGATGGCGGCCGAGGCGAGGACGGCGCAGAGAACGGCGGAGGTCTTCATGGTTGCGGAAGGAGGTTGGGAGTGGAAGAAGGGAGGAGGAAGCTTGAGGGGGGTGAGACGCTGCCTGGCGTTTTCTGGTGGGCTTTTGGGGGAAGATGATAGTTCCTGGCTGAGGCTGGGGCTCGAAGCAGGAATGCAAGTCGTTGGTCGTCTGGGGATACACTGGTTGTTGCTATTGCCCAAGGAATGTGGGATTTGTATGCACTTTCTTGCAGGAAGGAAGGTTGGTTTGGAGCTCTCGGAACTCTTGGGTGTCTGTAAAGAGGGGAGGCAACTTGACGAGCGCTGCTCAAGGATCGTTGGATCTGATCGAAGGAATGGTATTGTTTTGCGGGCAAACAAGGAGAGTGCTTGAGGGGAGAGAACAGGCAAGGGGAGCCAAGGCGCATGAAGAGGGAGCAGCGCCGGGGATCTTTAAGCACGAACCGGGGGCAGGCCTGGACGGCGCGATGGGCAGCAGAGTCTGGCAGCGGCAACGGCTGCGCGGAGGGGGGGCTCAGGTCAGGTCCGGCCTGGCGGGAGATGTGTGCGTGCGTCGTTTGCGTGTGCGTGGTGTGTGGGTGGGTGGAGAAAGCGACGGAGGCTGGTAGGTTGGTCTGCCAGGGCAGACAGGGTGTGTGAGGGATAATTCCTGGGATAGGCAAGGCCCATGTGGTGAATGGTGACCAGGGGTGGCGGACCAACCGAACATGCCACGGCATCATGTGTCCATCGGGTGGTTTGTGCCTGGGCATCATCCATGGAGCGGCCTGATGATCGCAATACTCTTCTGCCCAGATCCAAGGTCGTGATATACCCTCTCCTTGTCCCATAGCTCCCCTCGTCCGTCCCAGCATCGAGCAAGCTGGCCGAGCATTGTTTCCAGGTTTTGTTTAGACGGCAAGACGGGTGGTCGCCCACGCCCCTGATTGGGACGAACGGCTGGGTGGAGGGCTGTTCGTGGCTTTGAAACATGTGCAAAGCCGAGGCCACCACAACGATTTCTCCCTTCTTCCCACCCCCTCCCTTGCGCCGGCTGGCCCTCGGGAGTGGAGAGACTGTGTGGGAGGATGCGATGGCGCAGCCCTTTCGGACTTGGACACGGGTAGCAGAAGGGAGGGCCCGACTCTGAGGGGGACACGACGGCGTGGTAACGGACAGGGGGGGCGGCGCCCTCGGTCTTTTCCAGCAGGCGTCAGTGGTCCAGGAGAAGTGCAACCTGGACCTGGACCTGGGCCCCGGGAGTTCCTTGCAGCTGCAAGGTACCCTCCAATGGCGGCCTCTCGTGTCCCTGACTAGTCAGGGGGGAGGGGGGAGGGCACGGCTAGCATCCTCCGCCCGCGTCTCGACGGCTGTGATCCGGGACGATCAGCACAGCGAAGGAAAGCAAAAAACCGGGGCGTCGTCCGGGCGGGACACCACTGAACGTTGTTCGGCCAAGTCGGGGTGTGTAAAAATTCTCTCATCGCGCACACCACCTCTGGTGCTTGCTGTGCTGTGCTTGTGCCGGTGGAGAGAAAGACGCCATCGCAGCGCGGCGCGGTTGGACCGTCCACAACTTTTTCCTGCACCAAGTCAGTACCAAGTGCTTCCCCTCGCCATTCGATCGCCGCTCGTTCGGGGTCCAGACTCGCTGTTGCTGCAGTAGTCGGTGGAACACGTCAAGTCCGCCGTCTGTCGACCGCCTGGAAGAGTCATGCCCAGCGACCAGAAGGCTCTTTCGGCCCTCTTTTTTCGCGCTCCCCCCTCCCTCCTCTCCATCGAGTTTTTCGCCGGGCCCTAGGTTTTTTGCCGCTCACCCCCTCCCCCCGGGGAGCACACCGTCAGTCAGCCCGGGCAGACTCGGTGACCCGTCCTCCTGCGACAGTGGCGGCGGTGGCTGGGCAACCAACCAGCACTGACTGGGAGTAGGACGGCCGTGCCAACCCTCGACTCGCCGTTTCTTCGACCTGCTCCCGATCCCGAGCCGTATGCCGGCGGCCAGGCCAGGCTTCTCCCTCTGTGCGCTGACTCTCTCCCTTGCGACGGCTGCTGGCAAAGAAAAAAAATAGTTGCATTGGTCGCTCATGATGCCCCTGACGCCGGTCTAAACCCCTGACTCCGTGCCCTTAGGCGTCTACTATGCTGCGGTGTTGCTCTCCTTGGGCGCCTTGGGCACTTGCTTCTGTGCCTTCTTGCTCCTGAACGTGTAAAGGAAAAGAGTCTGCCTGCTAAACACAGGCCTGTCTTCGTCAAACACCTCTTCGACCAAGAACATCTTTTGCGCCTTTTTCAGGAACTTCGGGTCAGCACGTCTCCTCTTCTTGAAGCAAAAGTAAACGGTGGCGTCTTCGTTCAGCGCGAACAGGTCCGACAGCGTATGCTGCAGTAGCGGGAAGGCGGGTTCGAAGTAGACGCAGTCCGCCGCCAGGATCACGTTGGGCTTCAGGTTGACAACGGCTTCGGGGAGAGGCTCGCCCCTGATTGGAGAGAAAGGTATGTGTTAGCATCGCTTCGTCTTTCCGGGTCGGTGATGTGGCCGCGTTGCCACGACACCTTGTCACAGCAGAGCGGAACTCCGTGGGCCGGCTGCCCCCTGACAGAACGCCGTGGAACCCGAATTGCGTGGCACACATCGTTGACAGGCCGGAGACTCTGGACATGTTCACGTACCAGTTGAGGATGAGGTGCTTTACCCGGTCCTCCAAGTTGTTAAGTCCAATGTTGTGTCCCATCAAGTGGAACATCTCGTCCTGGTCCCTAAGCTCCCAGTTAGCACCACACACCGAGAAGAGGGAGGAAGAGGGCAACAAACGTGATGATCATCGGCTGCTCGCTCTGCACATGGCAACCCTTGGCAACAGCCAGACCAACAAGACCACCTCCCGCACCGAGCTCCAGTCTGTTGGGAAGAGGGGTGTCAGCAAAAGGAAGGACCCTGAATTTGGCGGCGCGCATGTGAATGGATTTTGCCCCTCCACCCCGCGCCGCCCGATCGCGTCCCATCTCCCCTCTCCGTCTTCTGTGTCTGGGCAGAGACTCACATTCTCGCGTCCCGCAGGTCCTCGCGGTGATAACGCAGCATGTGCTTTGCCAGCACCATGCCTGCCGGCCACGTCTGGCCACCGCATCCGTTCGTCAGGTCCTCGTGAAGTCGCAGCGGTGAGCTCAGGAGGCCATCAATGTCAAAGTTGGACGTCTGTGCCGCCTTGTAGACAGGCAGCGGCACGCTGAGCTCCTCGGCGAAAGACAGGGGCGAGAATTCGGGCGACGGCGACGACAAAGGGTCGTTCGAGGCGGACATCTCCGACGCGGGCACCAGCGGCTTTTCGAGGATTCTCATGCTGGGTGGTAGGTGGTATTCCGTAGGTTCGACTTTAGAAAGGGCGAGACTTTTTTTTGGTGGGGGTCGTGGCGTTTTCGTTTGGTGCGGTGAAGATGGATGCTGTGTGATGTCTGTCCTTCTCTCTCGCTGTCATCGACTTTTAGGGGGCGAGAGAGGAAAGGATACGGACGGGAAACTTTAATGCCCTCATTCACCGCTGCGTCCTCATGCTCCTTCCGCGCGCTCCTAAATTCGGCGGGCAAGGGGGGTCCGGGCAGCTCTTTCCGCAACGACCGTCCGCAACGACCGAAGCCGACGACGATCTAGGCCCATCCCCTCCTTCCATCTTTCGGAGGTGCTTTTGCGTGTTGCTTATCTGCGAGCACCTGCCCAAAAAGGTGAGCTGCGTGCGATAAGGAGAACATCCAATCTGCTGACATAACCAACCCTCCCCCCAATTGTCCTCCCTCCCATCAACCACGCCTCATTGAGTTCCCTCCCTCGAACAACCTGCGCATGCGCCCTCCAATAAATCCCCAATCTTGAAACTCCTCACATTCCAAGGCCGGTCCCGTCTCGGCCGACCTAGCAGGCAATGTCTGGCCCGGCATCCTCCCCAGAACCAGGCGGTGCCAGCAGACGGGGCGATGCTGGAATGCGCCGACACGTCCGCGCCGTGATCGCGTCTCGACAGCGCCCCGATATAGGCACTTTTGCATACCAGCCGGCGGCTGGACCGATCCCCCATCGTCCGACGTGACCCGCGGCAGTCGCGCGATCAGGGGTCCTCGGCGTCGCGCATAGTTGAAGATGGCGCGTTGAGTGCCAGAGGGGGAAGGGTGGGGAGCAGTATTGCCTTGATCGGGGGATGGACTATTCCCAGCCCTCTCGCCCTTGGGGGGACCTCTATGTATGACGATGCCTCGTCCCTTTGCCCGTCCCCGTGCCTGCCCTCCCCCTCCTCCTTGCCCGGCCGCATTCTGCCGCGAGACGGCCTTTCTCTTCGTGATGTCTCTTCTCTTCTAGCTTTTTTCGCCTCGTCCTTCGTTTCACCTTCTCGGTCGTCCTCGCGGTGCCCCCGTCGCTCGCTATCAGGCCGATACCGATATACCTGCGATGCCTTCAAGCTTATGCTGCCTTGCAGCACTACTTGCCGCCTTGGGTATTGTCTCCGCAACACCGGTTATTCACTTTCCTTTCAACTCCCAACTGCCTCCGGTCGCCAGAATCTCAGAGGCCTTTTCATATACGCTCTCGCCGCAGACGTTCTGGTCAGCTTCACCGATCCGATATAGCCTCGGCGGCGCACCCTCCTGGCTCTCCATCGACGAGAACACCGGCCGTCTACATGGCACTCCCGACGACGAAGGAGTTGCTATGGGCGAAGTCGTTGGTGTGCCCATCAATATTATCGCCGATGATGGTATCGGATCCACGGCCATGAGCTCAACACTCGTTGTCTCTCGGAAATCTGCGCCGACGGTCCAGATTCCTCTCGCCGAGCAGATATCCAAGTTCGGAGACCAGGCTGCTCCCGGGGCCATAGTTTCTTACCCTGCCTCACCGTTCACCTTTTCCTTCGACAAGGAGACCTTCTCTTCCGAGGCGCCCCTCAACTACTATGCCACTTCGGCCGACAGCAGTCCGCTTCCATCATGGATGATCTTCGACGCTGCAAATCTTACCTTTTCTGGACAGACGCCCCCTTTCGAGAGTCTTGTTCAGCCACCACAGACCTTCAACTTCCAAGTCGTTGCTTCCGACATTGTTGGCTTCTCCGCAAGCTCCATCGTCTTCTCCGTTGTGGTCGGCAGCCGAAAGCTGACCATGGAAAACCCGGTGGTACAGCTGAATGCGACTCGGGGCTCCAACGTAGCATATGACGGCCTGGCATCCGACATCAAGCTTGATGGCAACCGAGTAGAGCCATCAGAGCTGACCGTTTCCACCGACGGGTTCCCAGACTGGCTGTCCATCGACAACAACACCCTCGGAATCACGGGTGACGTCCCACGAGATGCCCAGTCATCCAACGCCACGGCCATCTTCCGCAATGCGCTCTCGGACAGTCTCAGCGTTCAGCTCCGGCTTCTCGTGGACACAGGCATCTTCCGCAGGCCCCTGGCCAACATCAACGCCACATCGGCTGAGGCCTTCAAACTCGATCTCGAGCCATACTTGTGGGAGCCAGGAGATGTCCGCATCGAGGTCAAGACAGAGCCGAACCAGGACTGGCTTGAAATCGACAAGCTCGTGCTGTCCGGCACCCCGCCCGACTCAATTGAAGAGCAAGAGGAGGTCCGCCTGTCGATCAAGGCCACCGTGGAGGGTACCGGGGAAAGCGAAACCCAGGAAGCGACGCTTCGAGTCTTGGCCGAGATAGCATCGACGTCGACATCCTCAACCACTCGCACCCCATCACCTACCTCAACGGCGTCAGGAGATGACTCGACACAAACGCCCACCGAGACTGAACCGGCTGCCGCCACTGGCGAATTTGGCGACGGGCTGAACGGGGGACAGATCGCGCTGGCTGTGATCCTGCCCATCATCATCATCGCAACAATGGTTGCCATTTTCATTCTCCTCCGTCGCCGCCGGGAGAAGAAGTTCCGCAAGATCGAGGCAGGGGATATTTCCGGCCCGGTACCGGGATCCTTTGTGCAAAACTCAAGCCCTGGCGGCCACGATCCGACCGGCATCGCGGCAATAAAAACGTTCCACGCCCTTCCGATGGCCGAGCCGACGTATCGACCGGGCCAAAGGGGATACCTCCGTGCTGCCTTGAGACGCATGAGATCGACGCGGACCACATCGAGCTTCGACAGCGACTCTCAGCACAGCTTCACACTGGCTCCTCCAAGGCTGCCGCGGATGCGGTCCAACAGTGAAAATGCCGTCTCGCTGTCCCGATACTCGTGGTTATCTGAGGAGGGCCACCTGGGACTTGTAGGTAGAAGCACCTCGTCGCGGCGCCACAGCAACAACTCGATCCTCAGCGTGTACGACAGCCTCCGCGACTTTCCTTCTCGGCGACGGTATCTGAGAGCCCAGACGGAGAGCTCCTGGAGGAGCACCTTGGACGTGACGATCCCGATGATGGAGGAGGAGGGGTCGAGTTCCAGCCTTCACCTTAATCCCGAGGCGGCCTACGCCTCTGACAGACCCGTAACGAGGGCGGGCGATCCCGAGAAGCGACCATACCGGAGGAACGAGTCCCTCTTCTCCGTCCCGCCAGTACCCCCACCGCCGCCACCGCCACCTCCACCGCCAAAACCATCGATGGACGGGAGTACGCCGCAGCGATCGTCCATCCCGGAGCCTCGCAGCGCCCTGGGGTCCCATCCCACACATGGCAAGAGGTTCACGCCGGATGCGGCGGCCTTCATGGTGTACAAGGACAACCTGGACAACATGGATGCTCGAGACTCTCAGGTGACGGTAGCCACGGCGTCGGTGTTCGGCCCTGACGGCGGCCTGACACGTGAGCACTCGAGGGTTAGTGAACTCTCGCACATTCGACCGGTCAGCCGGCGGTCGGCCGCCAGTCCCTGGTTCGCAAGCCGGATGGCCATGCCCTCTCGGTCCCCGTACGCAAGACGAACCCATCAAGACTTTGGATCAACATCAAGCGTGCCGTCCATGCCAGCGCTGCCACCGTCAGCCCTGTCGCCGTCCGTATCCGATTTCGCGTCTTCATCGGCGGATCAGGAGCCCAACTGGCGCACCATCTCGCGCAACCTCGCATCTAGCACGGCAGACTTGCAGTCAATTCGCGACAGGCGAACGTCTCTTGATGCTGCATATCAAGAGCTGATCCGGTCAAGCCCGTTCTACCCTTTCCCGCCGGCGCCAGCACCAGCACCGCCGGCTCAGCCGGTGAAGTCGATGATGCGTGCCGTGTCGAACGCGCAGGAGAATAGGTACGTCCCGCAGGTCAAGGACAAGTCGTGGATGGGCAAGGGGGTCTCGTTGCGGCCGCGTCCTCTCCGACCAAGCGACACGAACGCCAGCCTCATATCGCCGACCAAGTGGAGTTTCCCTCTTCCACCCGGCAAGGCAGGCGAGCGGCCGGTGTCATCTATTCGACAAGTACGAAGTTCGGCGGGGTCCCGCAGAGACCTGGGCATGACCTCGGAGTACAACTCGGCAAGAAGCTCGAGAGTGTTGCCCAGTGAAGATAGTTCTGGCTGGACCACAGACCCGGCGTCGCCGCGGCACGTCGACAGGCCTGGGTCCCGCCAAATGAGGGAGGGAACGTTTGGCACCATGGGTGGTGATGACAGCCCGGAAGCGAGGGGGAGAAGGTCGGGGAGTCGGGAGTATCCTGTCTACATCTAGGTCAAATTTCCAGCGCAAGCATTTCCTTAGCATGTATACCCAGCAGATTGTTCCGTAGAAGCCTGAAATCAAGTCGCGCTCGTTGTCGCATCTTTCTTGCTCCCTCGGAGCCTCCGCTGTGGTGACCTGACTCGAGGCGTCCCTGGCTACAGGGGATGCTGCATGACAAGAAGCTCGGTTCGCGACGTGGCCAAGCATTGGCAGGGTTGTGGGCCTACCCGCGGACGCCTTCCTCTTGTCGACTGGCCACAGGCCACCTGAAGGTCGTGGCGGTAGTGGGGGATGGCGGGGTAGTCGAGAAAGAGAGAGAGGGGTTGTCGAGCTGTCTTGCAGACGTTGAGGCCAGTCGTCCTTTCAAGAGATGCCGACGGAGTTGTTTTTCTGGGCTTGTCACTCGGGGAAGACCCTCCCGGCCGGGTGTATCGGAGCACGATAGGTTCCGATGCACCTCAGGTGACGATGACGGAGGCATGGGGAGTAAGATGAGGCGGGGGCGCAGAGTGAGGTGTTTCGTGTTTGGGCGAGCTACCGAGATCGAGTGCGGCTGAATGAACGGACAACTGACGAGTGAGCTTTGTTTGGCCTGGCAACCCGGGTAGATCGTGAGCATGGGTCAGTCTTGGTGTCAAAAGGAGTCGAGTCATTGTCAAGTCGGGGTCCCCAGAAACTTGGGCCATCAGAGGCACCCTAGTTCCAGGAACAAAGACGTCACTTGCCGGGCGCCGCAATTGCATGACGGTCGCCGGCCTCTTGGGACGTGTCAGACGCGTTGTAACAGGAATTAGCCACGAGTAGGCCGAGCCGGATATGTCATGGAATGGAGAGTCGGTGGTGGGAAAGGTAGGGCTGCAATAGTCTGTTGTTCAGGGCCGCTAGCATCATCGCCTCGCGTCGTTCGAGGTGTTGATTTTAGGTGTTGCCTTCAATCTTCGTCCTCTTGGGGCAAATCGGCCTGGGGTGATACACTCGACTTGGTGAGTAATGGGGTCGAGGTCGAGATGCAAGATGGAAATGGCCGAGGGGCAAATGGAAGGCGGTGGAAGGAGGGACGCCGCTGGGTAAGGTGCCATTTGGGTGAGATGACGGTCGGATGAAAAAACAGATCCTCGATGCGTCCTTTCCAGGCAGGCACGATGTTGATGCCTGGGTCGTGGCTTCCTAGCACTGTGGCGCGTCAGATAGGCAGGCATGGAGTGTCGCACGACGGCGACAAGAGCTACAGGTTATGCCGGGGAGGTACTGATAGGCGGCTACC
This sequence comes from Plectosphaerella sp. P0831, assembly GCA_014635975.1. Lineage (NCBI taxonomy): Eukaryota > Fungi > Ascomycota > Sordariomycetes > Glomerellales > Plectosphaerellaceae > Plectosphaerella > Plectosphaerella sp. P0831. Next base: position 105,807 of record JACAFV010000078.1, read on the forward strand.
ATGCCCCAAAAGCCAAACACGCCAGCCAGCAGGGACAGCACTGGGGGCACACGCGACCTCACTGTCTGCGCCCCCTTCACGCCATCCATCCAGTCTTCACCGGGCTCGAAAATTCTGCCGCCGTCATCAACCACAATCCCCTTCCTGGATCTACGAAGACCCAAGGGACCAAAAAACACCACGCAACTGACTGCTGACTACTTGCAATATTTTTGCACTCCCTACCTCTCTCCTCCATCCGACGAGAACCAAACGACCGACCGACCGACCGACCGACTGTCCATCCGACACTTCACTCACCGAGCGCAGACCCTCGATCGGCAGGCCTCCCACCAAAATCCCATCTCCTCCACTGCTGTGATTCGAATACCCCGCTCCTGCCGATTCTGCGTGCGCGATCTAGAACTTTGCTCACTCCCGTCCGAGTATGCACCACCACAACCACCTTGCCCTGCCCTGTTTCCCTGCCGCCTGCACCCTCTCCGTCCTCCTCCCTTCACGCCACCAGAAGCCCTGATCACTCGACAGTGGCTCTCGGACGGCAATCTTTTTTTCGCCGCTACCTTGCCTTACCTACCACCTACTGCCCCTCCCCCTCCCCCTCCCACCTCCCAATTCCCTCTAACCAAACCACCGACTCGGCCCCGATCCACCCCCCATTTTCCAACGACGAGACTCCGCTTCTGACATTGCGCGCTCTTCGCCCTCCAGGCCACCTCTCCGCTCACGACCTCAACCTCACCCTTCCGGTAGCCTCGCTTCCGATATACTACTGCTATCATCATGGGTCAGACTCTCTCCGAGCCCGTCGTGGAAAAGGTACGCACGCCTCCGTCGAGTCCTCCCCCCGGCCACCGCCACCGACCACTTCTCTTGTGTCTCCCTGCGCCCGACCCCGCGCGTCGGACGCAGGACATCTCCGCCAACCCGCGAAATAATCGAGCCACTCGCTGCAGTGCGTCGCAGAAGCTGACGCGACTCTCTTTTTCTAGGCGTCGGCCACCGGCGGCGATGAAAGGCTCCTCTACGGTGTCTCTGCCATGCAGGGCTGGAGAATAAGCATGGAGGACGCCCACAGCACCATCCTCGACCTCCTCGCTGGCTCTCCCGAGGCCAAGGACCACGCCTCCAAGCTCTCCTTCTTCGGTGTCTACGACGGTCACGGCGGCGACAAAGTAGCCTTATTCGCAGGCGATAACCTTCACGAGATTGTTAGGAAACAAGATGCTTTCAAGAAGGGCAACTACGAGCAGGCGCTCAAGGACGGCTTCCTGGCCACCGACCGCGCCATTCTCAACGGTATGGACATCCCACCGCGAAGCCTGTCGTCATCCTCTGGAGACGCAAACCTCCAACCCGGGGGCTCCTGATACTGATGCGCTGGACAATAGACCCTCGCTACGAAGAGGAGGTTTCCGGCTGCACCGCCTGTGTCGGTCTGATCAACGACGAGAAGATTTACATTGTTCGTTCCCATTTATTCTACAGCAGCCAGCTGCAAGGCGATGACGATAGCTGACTGGCCGTGCCACAGGCCAACGCAGGCGACTCGAGGAGTGTCCTCGGCATCAAGGGACGCGCCAAGCCCCTGTCACAGGATCACAAGCCCCAGCTTGAAGGTGCGTGCCTGGCGCGAGATCCCATTCCCCAACTGCGCCCCCCCACATCGGCTGACCTGACCTGCCTACAGCCGAAAAGTCGCGCATCACGGCCGCCGGTGGCTTCGTCGACTTTGGCCGCGTCAACGGCAACCTTGCCCTGTCCCGCGCCATCGGTGACTTTGAGTTCAAGAAGAGCGCCGAGCTCGCCCCCGAGGCCCAGATTGTCACCGCCTTCCCCGACGTTGAGATCCACGAGCTCACCGACGACGATGAGTTCCTCGTTGTCGCCTGCGACGGTAAGCCCGATACCCTTCCGTGCTCGCTCAAATCTCCTCGCTGACACCCTTGACTAGGCATCTGGGACTGCCAGAGCTCGCAAGCAGTCGTCGAGTTCGTCCGACGCGGCATCGCCGCCAAGCAGGATCTGGACAAGATCTGCGAGAACATGATGGACAACTGTCTCGCCTCCAACTCGGAGACTGGTGGTGTCGGCTGCGACAACATGACCATGGTCATTGTTGCCATTCTGCGCGGCAAGAGCAAGGAGGAGTGGTACGAGGAGGTCGCTCGGCGGGTTGCGAACGGAGACGGACCCTGTGCTCCCCCCGAATACGGTACGGAACCATCCGGGGAGTCCTAGAGCAGATGACTACGGACTGCTATTTCCCATTATTTGCACATCTCGCGTCTCTCCGAAGCACCCTTAAACCCTGCGGCTCCCGCCTGAACCACCCACCCCCTCCATCTCCATCGCTGCCCGGCCTTCCACCCATCCACTTCCCTCCATGAAAGAACGAGTCGCTGATCCGTTTTTTGCGCCCATCTAGCCGAGTTCCGCGGCCCCGGCGTGCACCACAACTTTGACGACAGCGAGGGCGAGTACGACAACAACGACCCCGAGCAGAAGGGAGGCCGCAACTTCGGCATCGGCGGCTACAAGGGCCGCATCATCTTCCTCGGCGACGGCACCGAGGTCCTCACCGACTCTGACGACACGGAGATGTTCGACAACGCCGAGGAGGACAAGGACCTCGAGAGCCAGGTGCCCAAGGACTCTTCCAAAACCGACGCCAAGCCCGCAGACGACAAGAAGACCGACGCAGACAAGCCTGCCGCTGCCGAGACGCCGGCGACCGAGGCCAAGACTGACGCACCGGTCAAGGAGGAGGCCAAGTCGGCTTAAAGTTTCGGCGTTGTTATGGCATCGGGTGGATGGTCGCATGGTTTGCATAGCAGGCCGCTGGATGATGATGAACGGCCCTGCAAGGGTGCGTGGGCCGCACGACAACGACTTGCCTCGGAATGATTGACTGAACGACGAAGTTGGCGGGAGAGGACGTGGCATTAATGACCCGCCTTGCCATGGCTGCGGGCTTGCTGGGGGGGTCTATTTTTCGGACGGGACGGGACTGGACGGGATGGGACGTACGTTGCGCGTGTGCTTTGTGTTTTGTTCCCTATCATGCGGAGGATGTGGACGATGTCGAGCCCTAGAGACGGGCCGGCAGGCTACCAAGACGGGGGGAGGCAGGCCCAGCTAGTCATGGATTCCCCCGTAAACACAAACCTAGATTTCAAACATGCATGGTATGAGTGATGCAGGTTGAAGTTGTGTCTGGGAGGTGTCGCGCAGCTGGTATCAACATGGCAAGCCTACTTTCTCACGCGCATGAGGGTTGATGTAGTCGCCAAGACATGATGTCAAGCGCTGAAATAAATCGATTTCCCATCTAAAACTCCGCTAATGTGGTTTATGACAAGATGATAGGTAGGTAGTATACAGAAACCAGGCTCCCCTGCGGGAGCGTGTTGTACATGTACATGGGGAGCTTCATTCTCCCATCCAAAGATCAAATGCGGGCCCATAATTCCCCTTGCGCTATATGCATGTGGATGGGTGATTACGGCTTCTCCGACAGCTGTTCTTCGGAGCCAGGGGCGTCGTTTGGCCCAGGGATATCAATCTCAACCTCCGTGGCGCCATATGTCCGCGAGTAGATAGTCGGCCTCAAGTCCACCACTTCGCTCAAGCTGGGATCGTGGTATCTTGTCACCACGGGGAATGACACGCCAGGGGAGGCCATACGGTCAAAGTTAGTCGCAATCTCGCCCAGTGCGTCCGTGGAGCCGGTAGACATGGCTTCAAGCTTGGCGCGCTTCCGTCTGGACTTGGCGCGGGTTTCAAGTGCCCGGTCGGCGGCGCTGGCTTCGGCGAGGAGAGCGTAGAGAGGGCGTTGGACGCGCCATTTGTAATGCGGCCAGAAATAGCGGTAGAGGGAGGATATGAGCGTACCGAAGGCGTCGGGGCGGTCTTCCTTGGGTTCGACCATGGTGCTGCTCTGTCCGGCCCTTGCTTCCATTGCAGCGAGGAGCTTAGGTTCCATGAGGGAGTGGTGGAAGGTGGGCAGGTCTCTCCACAAGTGGTATTGGGTCTCTGGCCTCGAGCTGTGGCGGTCCAGAACGGGAGGTGCGGTAGGTGCGGGGAGGGAGTCCCGGGTGAGGATGGACGGGTAGTGGTTGTAGAGGTCTGTGATGCTTCTGCGCATGCGGAAGGTGGTGCGGCCTTTGAGGCAGGCGATGCGCCAGACGACGCTCATGCAGTTGGGTTTGCGCAGAGAGCGGAAGAGCTTGAAGAGTTCGTGGTAGGAGTCCTTGTCGAGACTGATGCCGGCGGTTTGGGTGCGGTGCAGAGCGAGAATGGCGAGGAGTGGGTCACGGTGCTGGGCCGCATGGTTGAGGATGATGTTAAGGGTGGTGACGTCGGTGAGGCCCTTGGGGGTGACGATGTCGAGGAACTCGATGCAGGAACTGAACTTGCCTTGGCGGCCGAGCTCGTCAATGACGCGGTTGGAAGTCTCCTGTATGAGCCAGCCAGGGCCGAACTTTTTGTCCTGCCGGTCGAGGAAGGCTTGCACGCCAGCCCACCGGCCGCGCTCCTGCTCGAGCTCATACAGCACAAACTCGTGCGCGAGGGCGCGTCGTCCGTGTAGACCCCGTAATAGGCCGCGATCATCCATGGCACGGCACACGTGCATCTTGACGCGCAGGTCCTCGATGATGGAGAGAAAATTCGTCCACGAGACAAAATTGGGAGCGAGGCCGCGCTTGCCCATGAGGCGGAGAACGTCGCCGAAGCTCTCGAGGTCGTGGTCGCGCGCATTGCCCATGAGCAAGATGTTGAAGACGGACGTGTCGAGAGGGAGGCGGGCCGTCGTCGCAGTTGAGATGAGAGCCCGGACCTGCGGGCGACACCCAGGACCGATGTCCATGGCAAAGTGGAGCGCCAGCTTGAAGGCGCGAACCGACAGGGCGAGCGACGCCTCTTCGGAGGCGAGGACGCGCTGCATCAGGGCCACGGCCTCCATGCGCCCGTCCACGCCGGGGCCGTAGAGCCTGGACATGACGTGAGGCGGATGCCGCGCCCTGGTAAGCTTTATGATGTATGTCTCGAGAGACCGCGTTGTCCACTCCCTTGGCCGGGGAATGTTCTCGTAACGGGTACTGCACGTGTAAAGACGTATGGAGGACGGCCGCTCATATTGCCGGTTGCTGGACCACCGGGCGGCCGTTGTCGCTGTCGTCGGGGAGATGGCATTGCTGAGCGCATCCGATTCCGGGAAAGAGATCGAGCCGGACGGCTGAGAGAACGAGAAAGCGGTAATCTCGGCTTTTGCAGCATTCATAGCCTCGTCACTGCCGGACAGGCGCAGGCTAACGAGACGACGGCCGGCGTCGTCAATGTTCACTTGGTCGGTTGACAGTTCCAAAACACATTCTGTACGCCGGCCGATATCCCAAATATTGTGATCCGGCTCGTGCAGCAGGGTGTCGACGATGGCCTCCGAGACCCAGATGATCCTCGCATTGCCGGGGGTATTCCACGTGGCGCGGAGCGTGTTCTTGCGCAGCATCGAGAGAACGACGCGCCAGTCAGGCACACGACCATGTTGCGCCTGGCGCTCCTCGACGCGCTGCTTGGCGTCCTTCTTGCGCGTGTACCGGCTGTAGCTAGACAGTGTCTCCCTCTTCCGAGGGTATCGATTGACAGGCTTGTCCATGACCGATTCGGCAGGCACGGGAACTCTGGTTGTTGCAATGTCGGTGTTGCCTTCCTTGTCGGCCACTGCAAAGTCGGGCCTATCATTCATGAGCGATTCGAGCTCCTGGATCATCTGGACCCCTTCTTGGTCGTGGTGGGACACACGGCGAGAGGTCGACGACTCGGGGTTCGGGGCCGGTGGTGTTGGTGTCGTGTCATGATCGGCGTCGTGCCCGGGGACTATGGAGTTTGAGGCATGCCTGATGCTGCCGCCGAGACACCGTGACTGCCATGGCGACGGCAGCAACAGCTCTGGGAGGACTGGATGAGGGAGTGTCGGGGGACGCCTGGCGAGAGCAGGACTTGTGACGACTAGTTGAGGCCGGATCCGCCAGAGGAGCTTGATTCCCAAGGACATTTGTTACAGATAGCCCATGTCGTCAATGGGCGCATGTACAGGAGAGACGGATGTCCTGGCGTGTGTCGAGGCGTGGTCACGCAGTGTGTCCGAGATCGAGGTCGAGTTCAGGGTAATTTGACTTGGGGAAAAGATTCCCGAGTGGGGCCGCGCGACGCCGAAGCCCGGGCCCGGTGCTTGCATTGTCACAGGTGTTTACCTAAGCGTCAGGGGCAGCCTGCTTAAATCATGATTCGCTCCCGATTCCTTATACGCGCTATAAGCATCCGCCGCCTTCCAATGTATGCTGTCCAGATGCCGACCACGGCATGCTACAAGATGTGAAGATGGATATGACAGATGAAAATGGATGATTCCATGCCTTTCAAGTCCGGCCGTCCTGCCTCACGGCAGCTTCCCCCGGTTCAATGGCGCCGGACCGCTCTGGTCGACGCCCTCCCACGTCTCGTCCCAGCCTTCACGCTCGTCTGCTGCGCCCTGCGAGACACCCCCCTCGGTGACCTTTTTGATATCGCTCCAGAACGAAAGTCGCTTGACCTCTGCGTCGGCATGCTTTACGGCCGCGCCCAGGTTCTTCCTCTTCTGGGCAATCTGGCTCGCGCCCTCTCCGCCCTCCTTCTCGGCCTGACCCATGTCCTCATACAGCTGCGTCAGCCGACTGAGGAGGATGCGTCGAGAGGCCTGGAAGACAAAGATGCCCATGATATCACTCATTTGGCTCTTTAAGTCCTCCAAGCCGTCCTGGGCGTGTTCCAGATAGTTCTCGACGGCCTCAATCTTTTCGCGGTCGATGCGCGCCGCCCGCAAGACCATCAAGAGCACCCAGATGTCCTCAATGTCGGGCTTTTCCTCGAGGATGCTGTCGGCATTGGAAATGTGGCCCATGCTGTGCCTCCCGCTGACGCTGCCGCCGCCCTCGTTGACACTACCCCCTCGGGCGCTGAACACGCTAGACGAGCGACTCCGGGCGGGCGTGATGTTGAAATAGTCGGTGTTGAGCATGTGCGGGTCCGAGGGTAGGTCTTCGGGCCTCTTTTTGACGCGTTTTCGGATCCATGCTCTTCGCCTTACGAATGAGTTCCACCACTTGGGGCCGTGCCACGAGAATTTCTTTGCAAACATGAACGAGTATTCCCAGCCAAACTCGTCCATGGCCACACCCTCTTCGCGGTTGATACGCCATTCGGGCCATGCCCACTCCCACGTTGGGTCTGGCACCTGCGCCGTTCGTATATCGGTCGGGCTTGTCTTGTGGTATTGGTTCGTCCAGGGCGAAGGATCGAGGTTGCCTAGTGCAGCACTTGCGAAGAGGGCCGCGCCGCAAAGGAAGCAGCCTCGCTCGTTTTCCCAAAGAATATCGATCTCCGTCTCCCTTGTCTCGTGCTTGGATGTCGGACGGTGTGCAGTGCCATTAGTCGGGAGGGCATCTCGATCGAGGGGGGTTGGACCTGTTCAGTAGTAATCAGTGGCTGAGTTGATTGAGAGGGTGATGGACTGCATGCGCACCTTGAACTTCAATAGATGGCCCATCGGGATCAGTATCGGGCGTGCGCGCATCATGCTCGCTATGGCCCGATGCCTGAGTCTTGGGATCGTCTTGGGAGTCGTCAGGGCTGGTGTCAGGCTCGGTTGCTGCCTCGAGAGACTGACGAGGGGTCTGGTCCTCGCGGGCGTCCTGGTATAGGTCCTCCCGCTCTACTACTGGGGCCAAGGTCTCTGACTGCGCATTTTGTTCGGGCAACAGTCTCGACACGGTGGTGGGCGTGATTGCCTCTTCGGATGCTGCTGTTGCTGCGACAGGTCCAGCACTTGGGGTCATCGGTGGGGACGGGCTTCGGCCGCGACGGTGTTCCTCGTCAACCATGTCAATGACATGATCGTAGTCGCCATCCTTCATGTCCTGCACCCGCCGCGAGGACCTCTTTTTGAATGTATGCATTGTTACCGCGCGTCTGAGCTGGGCATGGCGAGGTCACGGCGGATGCTGCTGACCGAGGAAGGCCAGGAGAAGCAACACGCAGTCGGGAGTAGATTGTAATGGTCGGCTGTCTAGGTCAAGGCGGTTGGCCAGCCTCGTACAGCAGATGATCCGGATAGCGAGGAGAGTCGGACAAGGCCGAAAATACGGATGCGGGAGGGAAAGGGGGGCCAAGCCTCCCAACTCGACGCGATGGGCAGCGAGAGCCGCCGAAGGAGCTAGGCACGGTGGTCAAGACGCTAGACGCGAGCCGCGGGTTTCGAGCGGTTGGTACTTCAAGTCCTTGTGGATCGGGAGAAGATTCGGAAGAGCGACGGGCCGATCGGGGGCTATGAGAACTGGAGGTGTTCCAGTGTTATGAGGATGAGGTGCCGGCCTACTATCGCGAGAAGGGCGAGGTGGAAGTTCTGGTGTGGACTGGTCTGGGCCGCGACGGATCAGGGCCAAGCCAGATTCAGGATGGGTGGGAGGGAGTGGTGTGCAGAGGGGCAGGGTGGCCAGTCCAAGGCAAGGCTGCTTGAAGGTTCGCAGGTCGTAATGAGTGGCGGTGGCTTGTTAGCTGATTGCAGCTGGAGCCAGGACAGAAGAGGGCGGCGGGCGCGCCAGAGTCGCACCTGCCAATGTGTCGATGATGCAACAATTTGCAGCGCCTGCATCGGGGCGCCAGGGGGTACATCCCTGTCGCAGCTCCTCTTGGCGGGCGAACTCACCTTCCCTCGAAGCAGCACCATATTCCACGTTTAAACAGAGAGAGAGAAAAGGGGTTTCTCTCATTATTTGACATGATCTCTCATGATATTATCTGCACCTAATCGATCACATCAGCACCTGTCTTCTAATGCCAGTGAGGTACTTGCATCAACACGGGCTCAGTGGAAATGTTTGATGAACGCTGGAGCGGAGCAGCTGAAAACATGGCCCGTGCAGGCGGCTGGATTCGGTGCTAGCTGGCCTGGCTGGAGCTGCATTCCCTGTCCCCGCAGTGACTGCGTGCCCCGGGGCTCCACAGAGCACCCGTCCCGTCCAAACTACGTCATTGACCTGTACGCCATCGCCATCCATCGCCCATCGACAGCAACATCGCCATGTCTCGGCGCATCACAGTTTCTGGCACATTGACTGCTGGTGAGAGAATCCCACGCGATGCTCTGTGCCTGATCGACAGTGAGGTGCAGGGGAAGACAGAGGAAGGGACTCGAGGAAGGAGCATCAAGAAGTGGCTGGAGCGACTTGTCCGGTCCAAAGGGACGAATCGAATGGCATGTCACGAAACCAAGTATTGCATGTGCGGGAAGCTGCCCCCAATGTCCCGTCCCGGTCTCCTCCAGTTGCCCACATTCCACCTCGGCCTAGCTGGGCAAGCATGTCATAGCCCGTACCCGGCCTCCAAGAAGCTCCCCCTGCTGCACCTCTCCCGAAGCTTCCTTCCCCTCCTAATAAATACCGGCCAATCCAGCCCTCTGACGTACCACCTCTTCTCTTTCTTCTACTCATCATTCCCGTCCTCGAATAATTTCACGATCCTCTCTTCCACCTCACCCCTCACACCTCACAACACACACAACCCACCGCCATCATGTCCCGATCCAGAGCCCCTCTCGTCGTCGCCGCCGCTGCGGCCGGTGGTATCGGTTACTACCTCTACGGAGCTGGCGGTAGCCCCAAGGTTGCTGAGAAGAAGTTTGAGAGTACGTCCTCCCGCCACGTCCCCCATCGCGATCCTTCCTCCTAACATTCTCTCCAAGGCGACATGCACAAGGCCAGCGCCGAGGTCAAGTCGCACCTCCCCGGCACCCGCCAAACCAACGCCGAGGCCAGTGCAGCTGATGCCGCTGGCCGCTTGGGCGCAAAGATTGACGGCATTGTGAGCCACCCCTCTCAGCTTACCCCTCTCCAGCTCTCCCCGCATCGCTGACCACAACCTACTCAAGGCCGCCGAGACCGACAAGCAACTGTCCATCGCAAAGAGCAACGCCGAGGCCTACGCAAAGGAGGCCAAGGCCAACGCCATGCAGTCCGTCAACGAGTTTGACCGCAAGGTCGAGGACAAGGCCGCCCAGGCAAAGTCTGGCCTGTCCAGCTGGTTCAGCAGCGGCAACACCAAATAAGTTTGACATGGCCTGCGCACCATGAGTTGAGACGAGTATGGGACGGACAGTCGGCGTACTGTAGTTGTAATTTTTTCTTCCTTCACGGGCGACGGTGCTCCCCGCCAGGATGACGATCAATGAATGACATCAAAAATAATCTCAAGGATTCTTGCCTGGCCTGTCGGCCTCAGGTGTGTGTCTGTCTGTCTTGCGCCGTGCATGAGCCTGGTCCCCAATAAGCCGAACATTTAAAATACAAAATGGACCAAGACCAACAACGCCAACCCACTTCCTCCCCTCCCTACTTTTCCAGCACCTCGGCCACCATCTTGAGTACCTCCTCCACCTCCTTGCGCGCATTCTCCGGCTTCTTCGCCACAGCCTGCCAGTTCTCGCCATGCCGCGGCTCCACCAACACGCACTTTGTCACCACCTCTTCCCGCTTCTCCTCCGTCCCATGCTGCAACAGGAACTTGTAATACCACGCCCACGAGTCGCCATTGTCGCTGTCCACCACAACCGCCTTCTCGAACCATGCCTGCGCCTTCTCCAGCTTGCGCTCGCCCCAGAATATCCGCGCCACCGCGACGAACAGGATCGCGTCGTTCTCAACCTTCTTAATAGCCTCCAGACTCCGGGGCTTACGCTGCGTCCGCGCTTCGAGATGCCAGATCTGCTCGCTCCATAGCAAGCCGCTGCGCGGCACCTCCTGGAGTGCCTTTGCCATAAGCGACCGTGCCTGGTTGATGTTGCCTGCTCGCCGCTCAACACGGACGGACTCGCACCAGAGCTCTGGTGACTTGGGGACTGCCAGTCGCGCGCGGTCGAGTATACTGCGTGCCTTGACCACGAGCCCTGAGCGTTCCTCGAGACGGCAGTAGAGCAGCCAGAGGGGAACTGACCGCGGCGCCGCCTTGACACCCGTGCTGTACGCCTCGCGCGCCTGTCCGGGCTTCTGCAGATCCTCGTAGATTTGTCCCTTGAGCATCCACAGCTTGGCTGACGCAGGGAAGTACTGCAGCGCCTGCTGCACGAGGTCGAGCGCCGCCTCTGTGTTGCCGAGCACCCGCTCAAACACGACGCTCTTCATCCAGACTCGGTCCGTCGGCGCCTTCTCCCGCGCATCCTCGAGCAGCTTGCGCGCCCGTTCCTGCTGTCCATTCTCTGCTTCGAGCTTAACGGCCGCAAGCCAAATGTCCTCGTTGTCCGGGTTTTGCTTGAACGCCCTGCCGAGCACACGTCGCGCGTCGTCCACCTCGCCCGCCATCCACTTCTCCTTGGCGAGCATCATCCAGAGCACCTCACTCTTCGGGCATGCGTCCACTGCCTTTTCGAGCACCTGGGCGAGTGACTCCTTTGTACCGTGGTTGCGCTCCAGGTCCGCTGCTGCGAGCCATAGCGTCTTGCTGTTGACGAAAATGCGGAGGGCGTAGGAGTAGATGGCCCGCGCCGTCTCGTATCGGCCGCGGTTGATGCTGCCCCTGGCATCGTCCATCCACGTGTTCTTGCGATCGTCGTCTTCGTCCAGGCCCCAGCCGAGGGTCTCGCTGACAATGTCGCCGCAAGTTCCGACAGCCCCTTCCTCCTCACACTTCTCGGCCTCGGCGATCCACTCCTCCCGCTTGGGCATCGCCGACTCCTTGGCGAGCACGTTGACGGCGCGCTTCATCACGTTCACTTTGGCCCCCTTCTCGCCCTTGGACAGCGCGATCTGCTCCTGGAGCCGTGCGGCAGCGATCCAAATCTCGTGCGATGTTGGCACGGCCTTGCGCGCTCTGTTGAGCACCTTTTGTGCGTTCTCTGGTGTCTCCAGCCTTGCGAGTGCCAGCCAAAGGTCGACTGACAGAGGAATAATCTCAGTGGCCTTAGCAAGCAGTAGCCGGGCGTCGACCACGTCCTCCTCGAGGTTGACAGCCTCCTTCCACAACGCCTCAGACTCGGGAATGTGGTCGAGAGCAAGCCGGATGACCCTCTTCTTGGCCCGTGGCTCGTTCTCCAAGCGCATCGCCTCGACCCACAGCTCCACCGACCGGTCATTCTTCTTGATTGCTTCAGCGGCGATGATCTTTGCGTTGCGGATGTCGTTGAGACGGATGTTTTCAAGCCATACGTCGACGCTCTTTGGGCACTGCTGACACGCGCGCGCAATGACGTTGCGCGCCGCCACCGTCTTGCCGGCAAGCTCCTCCAGACGGGCCGCCGCGATCCAGCCTCCAGAGCTCGTCGGGTTCGTCTTGATGACTGACGTGAGAAGTTCTCGCACTCGGTTGATGTCTGCGACCTGTGCCTGTGCGCCGTTGGCCATGCTCTTGTCCAGGCTCGTGATATAGCCCTTGGGGTCGATGCTGGTCGAGCTGCCAGCAACAGAGTCGCCTCCGCCCAGGGATGCCTGCTCCAGCCTGGACTTGAGCACTTTGTCGCGGGCGGCACCAATCTTGGCAAAGTTGGTCATGGTGCCATCTCCACCGCCGTCGGCCATGACTTCGTCGGATATCGTTGTGGACATTTCGCCAGAGTCTCGTGCGGCGGCAAGCACGCTGTCGGGAACGGCGTAGTGGCGTTCTCGTAGGTTCGCCCTGGCTCGCTTATTCTTTCCCGTCAGATCACCGACCTCGGGCAGCGCTGCCCACTCCTCGTCCGTGACTGTGCCGAGAGCGCGCTTCAGGTCGGCAAACTGCTGCGAGATCTTGGGGTTGTTGCGCTCGTACTCTTCTCGCTCCGCTTGCTCGCGAGCTTCTCGCTGCTTCTGTCGCCGCCGGCTCATCTTTTCGTCCACCTCTTGCCAGATCCGATCGGCCTCCTCGTCATCCTTGTCGTACAGGCCGCCTGCGAAGAGGCCAACCTCGTTGTCGGGGTCCCGGAAGCGCTCGTCTTTTTCGTCGTCCTTATCGTTGTCTTTCTTGCCATCTGCTCCAAGACCGAGTTGCGCAGCACGCTTCGCCACGGCCTCCTTGATTTGGTCATCGCTTGGTCCATCGCGGGCAGGGCCTAGATCTGATCGTGTGGTGAAACCAGTCGCGCCTCGACCAATACCCGCAATGTAGTTTTCGGGAGCCGGCTGGCTGAGAAAGTCGCGTCGGCTCGCCATTTTCGTCACTTCGATGCCGGAGGGCTCGTCAGCGATGGCGTAATTGTCGGGTGTAGAGAGAGTGTTGAGCTTGAGGTTGCAGCCTGGGCTGGTCTGGAGAGCTTCACAAGGCTGACGGGCAAGCTCCACCTAAATTTCGAGTCCTCACTCATGCCCGCTTACAGCGCTACTGCTTTTTGCAGATAAAGAGGCCATACCCGGCTTAGCGGATCGCACCTGGCCAGTGAGAGAAGGGCGGCTCCACCTTCTTGACAGCCTCGCGGAGTCTGGAGCGACGACCCACTAAAATTTTCGAGACTCTGTAAAGTGCCCCGCCACCACCGACACTTTTCGAGCTGAAGATATTCAGACTCGGCATACGACACCCTCCCTGGACGACCTCAGGACACCCGAACGGCCCTCTGTACACGAACACCGCGACCATGGGCAAGGCCAAGACTGGAAAGCGGAATAGCGCCGCTGGCGCCTCTCCGTACGCAAAGTCGTCTTCGTCGCAAAAGACCAACAATGTCTTCAAGTTCAACGTGCGTGCGCCTGCATTCCTGATGCTGGAGGTCCAACTGCTGACAATCCCCTAGACAAATGTCGGCCAGCATATCCTGAAGAACCCCGGTGTGTCCGACGCTATTGTCAACGTATGCGCCGCTCCTCTCCGATCGACCTCCTCTGCCCAAGCTAAGACCGACACCACAGAAAGCCGAGCTGAAGCCCACCGACACCGTGCTGGAAATCGGTCCTGGTACCGGTAACCTGACGGTCCGGATTCTCGAAACGGCACGAAAGCTCATCGCGATCGAGTTCGACCCTAGGATGGCTGCAGAAGTTACAAAGGTGGGTTTGCGCAGGCCTAGAAAGAGGATGGCATGGTGCTGACATGGTCTCCCCAGCGTGTCCAAGGCACACCGGAACAGCGCAAGCTCGAGGTCATGCTCGGTGACGCCATCAAGGTCGACTGGGTGCCGTTTGACGTCCTCATCTCCAACACTCCCTACCAGATTTCCTCGCCATTGGTCTTCAAGATGCTCGCCATGCCGAAGCCGCCGCGACAGGCCATTCTCATGTTCCAGTTGGAGTTTGGTCAAAGATTGGTGGCGAAGCCGGGTGACAAGCTTTACGGACGGTAAGCGGTCCTGGTACCGATCCTGGAGCTGGGTGACTGACGGATATTTGCAGCCTGAGTGTCAACGCCAACTTCTGGGCTACCTGCTCCAACATTGTAAGGATACCCAGGGCGTGTCTCGTGAACGATATCTGACTGAACTTTTGCAGATGAAAGTCTCCAAGGCCAACTTCAGGCCGCCGCCCCAGGTTGACTCTTGCGTGGTGCGCATTGTGCCGAAGCAGGGCAGCGAGAGGCCGACCATTAGCTTTGAGGAGTTTGACGGTCTGTTGCGAATTGTAAGTCGAGTTTGCATCTGGTATCTGGCCAACCACTGACATGTGGACAGTGCTTCAACAGGAAGAACAGGACGATGAGAGCAAGGTAGGAAGCTCGCATCCACCAGACGAGACGATACTGACCCTCCACAGCTGGCTAGGAACCAAGGAGGTTCTCATTATGCTGGAGAAGGTAAGCTTCATATGACCGCGTCTCCCCCTTTCCTATCTAACCTTGGACAGAACTACCGCGTGTGGGCCGCCATGAACAACATTCCCCTCGACGATACGCTGGTCGAGGACGACGACGACGAAGTCATGGACGTTGACGACAATGACGACAACGAAGGCGGCGCCGAGGACGAGGAGGAGGGTGCTGGTGCCACCGACTTTTTCGCCGCACTCAAGGCGAACGAGCCCGAGAAGACCAAGAGCAAGCGCAAGAAGACGAGGGTGGCCGCCCTCGTGCGGCAGAAGATTGAGATGGCGCTCGAGAGCACCGGCCTGACGGAGAAGCGGTCCCGGCAGTGCGACGAGACGGACTTTTTGAAGCTCCTGCACGCGCTCAACTCGGAGGGTATCCATTTCGCGTAAGGCGCGCGGCCGGAGATTTCATGATGGACGGGAGGGAGAGGCAAGGAGTCTGGCGTTGGGGTCACGAAAACTGCATACCTATTAGACGATACGGCGGGAGATTGAAAAGATGTTTGCGCTGATATGCCTGCGGACTGAAGCAAACACACGGTAAACCTGCTGCTGATCTGGGTTCTGTCGGTAGGTGCAGTGGCCTGGACGACTCGGGGCAACTGCTCACCCCCAAGATTCACTGGCTGGCAAGGGCAAGCACCGAGACGAACTGGAAGGAAGCAAGTGATTTGAACACGGCCGGAAGGAAGTCTGGCAACCCCACCACCTACCAGCGCACATTTCCCTTCTTCTCTCCGTTCATCTTTCGTGGCTGTTTTCCAGGTCCTTCATCACCCTCCAAAACCTACAGTACCATCCTGCCCTGGCAAGACACCTCGGCGTCCCAAGATCCATCTCCACGCCTTCTCAGCAGCACCTTCCACTACCAAGAACAGAGGCTTGGCGACAAGCTCCGCGATCCTCGCCATCATGTTCTACTTCTTCGCCCCCGACATCGTGCGCTGCTTTCTGATCGCGATCTGCGTTCTCTTCGGATTCATCGGCCCCTGCTTTGGAGTTTCCGTCTACCGTCCTCGCTTCTGGAAGGCCATGGCTTGGGCTATCATCATCATCACGGGCAAGTTTGGACGCCTGTTTCGAAGTATTCATACTTTACATCAGAGCTCCCGGCTGACTTTTGACCCCATGCAGCTACCGAGCGAATCTCGTACACGGCCACCGCATTCCACGAAGTTGTATTTGGACGGTTGGGTAAGCATTCCAAACCAGGCTGGGATGATGCTGCCGCCGCGATGTCAAGACTCCATCCAGAACTCGGACGCATCACGCAAGAACTTCAAGCCGTCTACGATGTCCCTGCTACCAGCTGCGACACTGTCAAGCTATGCGATATCCTTGGAAGGTTTACGGAGGAGTTCGCAGAAACTTTGCACCAGATCAACATTGGAATGCGTGGCATTGATTACATTTGTGATCATGGAATGACCTGCGCAAAGATCTTTCTTCGTTTTGTCAAGGAGTTGGAACAGCGCACCGTAGACATCTGCGCCCGTCTGACCTCTTACCTCCTCTGCGCGATGGCCATCAATATACTTGTTGGCGCAATTCTCGGCGACATAATTGTTATGTTCCTTGGCTGCCTCCACCCGGCCGTCTGAAGTTACAAGCCTGACTGGGGTCTTGCTCATCCTCCTGTCTTTTCAGTAAGCGTGCCCTTGGTCGCCCGTGGACTGGGTCTTTCCCCTACGATGCTTGAGCTATCTCCTCGATGAGTTACAATCGACTAGGGTCAGACCTCAAGGTAACCATTGTATACGACTCCATGTTCGCCATGGGAACCCCAAGACCAGCAAGGCAACAGCATGACTTGGACTGCAGAGAAGGAACGATGGCGACGATGAGAAGACGGCAATCCGGATGGTTTGGGCAGGCAGGCAGAAAGGCAACTTGACGAGTCCACCGGACTGGGAAAAGAAACTGTCTCACAACCAAGGCCGTCTACCTTAGCAGGTGGCCTTTACTCTCTGAACACTGTCTGAGTAGTTACGTTGGAGCAATACACAGTCCCATCGTCACCAGAGCCCCTTTGCAGTGCATTGCCACGACGTTTACCCAGCAAGATGTCCTTACGCGTCACAAAGCCGATGAGCGGTGCTTGTGAACAGGGTTTTGTCGTTGCTAAACCGCTTCTTGGTAAATACTCGCGAACCTGACCCCACGACTGATGCCCAACATCTCGACCATCAGCCTACCCCTGTTGACACCACCGAACCCTCCTTACAAGCACATACGACCATAGCCACTAGAGAACACGGGATCCCGTCCGCTCTCCCATAGTTAAACTAGTGAGCGCTGGATTAGTAGTTGGGTCGGTGACGACCAGCGAATCCCCGGNGAGAACACGGGATCCCGTCCGCTCTCCCATAGTTAAACTAGTGAGCGCTGGATTAGTAGTTGGGTCGGTGACGACCAGCGAATCCCCGGTGTTGTATGTTTTTTGCCCCCGCCGAGTCCGCTATTCAGGGGTTGACGGGAGCCACTCTGGCGACCTACATATGGGCCCCCCCTTGAGTGCCTCACCACTCCTCCGGGCATGCCATGATCTGTTTTGTATTCACATTCCCCAAGGAGGATCAGACGAGACATTGATAGTGTTGACGGCCTTGCGTTGACATACCTGGCCTACCTGGAGTGCAGACGTCAGCATGCAAGATGAAGTCTTGAATTTAGGCACAGTCATGAAGCACCATTATGTCAGGCGAATGGGAGAGGGACCGGTTGAGTTGGACACATTAATTGAAGATTCGTACATGTAAACCAATTTGTGGACCGCGCACCAAAGACATGAACGGGCGAAGAACACGATCACCCTGACACTGTCCACACTACTACAGGCCATGTGCCCAATCTGCCACCTAGTCCGAGTCCACATCGCGGGGATCATTGTCCCTCCAATACTCCTCATACTCGTCCCAATTCTGAGAGGGGAACGATAGGGGGACAGTGACCGGGGCGAACGGGACGCCCTTCCGATCCATTTCGTCCAGCCGGGCCTTCGTCTCGGGCTTGGTCTTGTTCACGCTGTACACCGAAATCCGATGGCACGAACTGGTGACGTGTAGGCCCCAGTTCCACGCCGTCCGAACGTCAGGCGGCTGCGTGTTGAGCGAGTTGTCCCAGCACCGGACCACAATCTCAACCCAACCCTCGACATCGCACGGTAGGTCCAGCTCCCACGTGCGCCACGTCCACTTTCTCTTCTTGGACAGCTTGTTCACAGGCACCATGTACCAGTCAAAGCCTCCGTCGGCAGACACTTCCACGCGCTCCGGCCATCGCCCTCCGCCGGAGTATGCCCAGCCCTTGCAGCGGATCTTGCCGTTGTGGATGACGACCTGCTTGGTCCAGGGGGACATGATGGCCGAGCTGACCGGCATCTCCTGGATTTGAATCCCATCCGTCATGCGCAGGTTGTGCTTGCCGACCTGCTGCGGGAAGTAGAGGTACTCCTTGCTCTGCACGGGAGCGCGGGAAGGATTCTTAATGGCCTTGACGCGATAAAGCCACTTGACGCTTCGGGCGCCAATGTAGCCAAAGACGACGATGCGGAGGGGATATCCGTGGATGCGAGGGAGGGGCTCGCTGTTCATGTCCCAGGCGAGCATGACCTCGTTGGCTTTGACCTTGGACCAGGGCACGCTGACAAGGTAGTTCATGCATTGGTCGTCTTTGAAGTAGGTGTCGGCCCCGTAGAACTCGAGATGCTTGGCGCTGTCGACCAGGCCGCCACAGGCTTCGATGACGCCCTTGAGACTGACGCCCACATACTCGGCCGTGCTGATGGCCCCCTCGGCCCAGGGTGCCTGGGGGACCTCGTCGCCTTGGCCGGGGTACTTGAGCATTTGCTCGATGCGGCGGGTGCCGGAGCACTGGATGGTGACGTTCTTCTTCATGCGGGGGAAGCGGGACTCATCCTTGAGGTCGTCGAGGGTGAAGGACTGGGGGCTGGCGACGAGGCCGTCCAGGAGGAAGCTGTAGTCCTCTTTGTCGATGATGGGGATGCCGCCGTGGTTGCGAACAAAGTGGAGCGAGTTGGGGGTGACAGGCTTGTCTGTGATGAGGCGCTTGGGAGGCTCGCCGTTGTAGGGAAACTGGAGGAGGTGCAGCATGTCTGGGTGCTTCTCCTTGAGGACTATCTCCCATGAGTCGTCCGGGATCGGGTCCAGCTCCCCTCCAACGGCGTGATGCCACATCTTCCAGCGTGTCCCCGGGAGCACGGGGTTGGTTCCGGGGATGGGGCGCATCTGAAACTCGGGGTTGGGGGGGAATGTCTGCGACGTGAGGATCTTGTGGGCGGCGGCCTTTTTCTCGGGATAGTTTTCCCATTCGACGAAGCTGGGGAGATTCAAGATCAGCTCCAAGCTAGAAGTGGTGGCCTTAACCAGCCAAACTTACCCCTTCCATCCTTTGCGCTCCATCTGGAACAGCTTGGTACGATCACCAACGGACTTGATAGCTTCCTCATTCTTGGTGAGCTCGCCGAAGATCTGAGGTGGGATGGAGATGGTCTCGGGGCCGGTCATGTCAAGCACCGGCAGGTCAGCCCCCGAGAGCCCCTGCTCGATTTTCCATTCATCTGGGCGGTTCGTGGTCTTGCTGTGGACGATGGGAGCCATGGTCAAGGTAGATTGCCAGAAGATTCACATGAAGGTGCTGAGAATCGGGAGGTGCCAGCAGAGCAAGGTGGGAGAGAGGGTTGTCTCATACGGCATATATCGCAGAAGAAAAGTCTTTCGGCAGTGAGGGGAGCGGGAGGGGAGGCAGGGTACGGCCGCACTGCGCGGGGTTTGGTACAAGGACAGCTGAACAGGCCGGAATTCCGATTGAGGCCCATGAAGACAAGGTTTGTGGTGTGATGTCTTGGTTAGCGGCCGGATCAGTACGCTGCGTAAGTCAAGTTATGTAACCGAGCGGAACACCTGCGGGCGGGCTTACTACGACACCAAACAGTCATCGCTTCCGGCCGGTGTCCGGCGAAAGATAACGTGGACGACCAATCACGGGCAGTTCCTGGCGTGGTGGCCAAATGCATGTCAGAAGCATGTCAGCTTGCAGTCTGCTTCGGGATATTCCTAGGCCAACGTTTCTTTATCGAGATTCCGAGGCCATTTTACCGTGAATGGTAAAGGCGGCAGCTAACTAACGAGTGAGCTTCCTGGTGGGCGAGACACGTCAGACTCTCCAAGCTGGCCCCTTACGCTTTGGCACTGTGTGTGCAACGGCTGGCGGTCTGTCATCCTGAAAGCCTGTAGAGCTCATGATGTTATCGAGCAAGATGTAAGTATAAATCACTGCCGGGATTCTTGTAAAGACGAATCTTCGCTTCATGTGTTCGCAATTCGTTCATCAACTCGCTCACACATCACCACCAAGTCCAGAAGACAGCACAGCAAGGCCCTCGAATCTCAACAAGCTGCATCACGATGACGTCCGAGTCTGTATGCTCTTCCCTCCCCTTGCATGTTACACTGCAGCATGTCACCGCCCTTTCCACATGCGCTAACCATTCCATCTGCGCCGCTGCGACAGGCAGGGAACACGATCAGCACGCTTGCGAATGGTATGACCCGACGAGTCTGGGGAGGCGCATGTCCCCTTATTGACACGTCGCAGGGCAGCCGAGTGAGAATCCTGGGAGCGTCCAGCAAATCCGCTATGGTCAAAGCAACGGCGGACTGGTCGCCTTGAGCGATACCCAGACCATCGAAATCCTCGCCCACTTTGCCCGAGAGCGCATCCCCGAGAGGAGCGTCCATGCAAAGGCCGCCGGTGCCTTTGGCGAGTTTGAAGTCCTCGAGGACGTGTCCGACTTGACCGATGCCGCCTTCTTGAGCGAAGTTGGCAAGAAGACGCCCATCCTCGCCCGCATCTCCACCGTCGGCGGCGAAAAGGGGTCAGCCGACACGGTCCGCGATGTCCGCGGCTGGGCCACAAAATTTTACACCGAAGAAGGCGTCCAGGACTTTGTCTTCAACGACTTGCCCGTCTTCTTCATCCGCGACCCGATCAAGTTCCCCTCCATGAACCGCAGTCACAAGCGCCATCCCCGAACAAACGTCCCGGATAACAACATGTTCTGGGACTTTCACGCCAACAACCCCGAGGGGATTCACGCCCTGATGCATCTCTTCGGCCGCCGGGGCATCCCCGAGTCGCTGCGACATATCAACGGTTTTGGTGTGCATACGTACACGCTGAACAAGTCAGACGGCAGCTTTGTCTATGTCAAGTGGCACTTTACGCCCGAGGGAGGCATCAAGACGATGGACCCGGTCAGGGCGGCCCAGCTCGCAGGCACGCAGCCCGACTACCATATCAAGGATCTCTTCAGAACCATTGAAGCGGGCGACTACCCCTCCTGGATCGTCTCTGTGCAGGTGATGCGGCCGGAGGAAGTTCAGACCGCCCCCATCGACCCCTTTGACTGTACTTACACCTGGCCCCATGAGAAATACCCCCTCCGACGCATTGGACGGCTGACCCTGAACAAGAATGTGGGTGCCCCTGAGCAGGAGTGACCACCCGCAGGAAGCGAGCTAACTGCCGGCAGCCCGACAACTACTTCCAAGACATCGAACAGGCCTGTTTCTCCCCCTCAAACATGGTCCCAGGCATCGGCCCATCTGCCGACCCCGTCCTCCAAGCCCGCATGTTCAGCTACCCCGACGCCCAGCGATACCGCGTCGGTCCCAACTACTTCCAGCTGCCCCCGAACAAGCCGCGCAACAAAGTGTACGCCCCCTACGTCCGCGACGGACCCGGCACGATGAACGGAAACTATGGGGGTGACCCAGACTATGTCTTCTCCCAGCTGCATCCCGTCAGCATCAGCAAGCGCGTCCAGGTTCCCAATCATGAGCAGTTCAATGGCAGGGTCACGTCGTTTGCCACGAAGCTGGATGAGAAGAGGGATTTCGTGCAAGCGGGACAGCTTTGGAAGATCATCTGCTCTGAGGGGCAAGAGGGGCAGCTCATTGAGAATTTGGTCGACTCTCTGGTTGATGTTGATGCCCGTTTGGTGGAGGAGGTGGTTGCTTACTTTGGCCAGGTCGACGGACAGATCAAGGAGCTTCTGGAACAGGGCGTTGCTAGGCGCAAGTAGGTGACCAATGAATGGGATGTGCGTTGATATCACTTGGTGGTCGGAGGCGGTGGAGGATGCCGTTCTGCCTGTCAGTGAAACACGATGCTAAGGTGCCTGCAACTCGAAACTCAATTCAAGGCCATGGCCGGCCCACGTTTCGTATCGCGGGGGCCCGTAAAGGCCGGGTCTGATGCCGTCCCTTCATCGAATTCAGTCCGCTGGCGCCAAGAGGTTCACTGTGCGCGAAGCGATGGCACACACCACACCCCTCTCGAGATGGCACCCCTCCTCGGCTTGCTCGGCTTTCTTTATCTGTTTTGGACATTGGATTGCTGGCTGACTGTTCACCTGCATGTGGGCTTGGCTTCTATCCTGATCAAAATTGGGCCGTCTTGTATGAAGGTTGAAAACCTTAAGCTGGGCCCTCTCACCAAGGTCAAGGCCCAGGAACGGATCCCCCGAGGCATACGGAGGCCTTGGCCTCTACATTCCCTCTACGACCTCCTTCCTCCCTGCATGTCGTCTTTGCACGCATCGCCCCCCCCACCTACAGTCATTCTGGGCCATGTGTTCAGTGACACCCAGCTAGGCCGTCGGTGGGTATTCTGCCGACTCGATATTGTCATGTATGGCCTCGGCCACAGGATCAGATGTGATGGAAATATTGTCGTTGATCCCAAACCATTCTCCGAGTCCTGGAGTTCCGGTTGTCCAGATGGGCGTTGCTACAATTCTATCCATCGATGTTTGTTAGTGGCAAGCCTCAAGTCGAGCCGGCGTCTTGGTGGGTGGTTGCACACTTACCCCGGGCAGACGCTGACGACTTTCACCCCCTGAACCTCTTGCGCCGGGCCGAGGCTTCTGGTGAACCCCACGACGGCGTGCTTTGTCGCGCTGTAGATTGGTCCGGGGTACTGTTTGCTGTAGCCAGCGATAGATGAAATGAGGACGACGACCCCCTGCTTGTCTTTGCCCAGAAGGGCACGAATAGCAAGCCTGGTAAGCTTGATCTAGAAAGAAGCTGTCAGCTTATTTTCAGAAGGCAAATCGTTTGAGCACCCACGGGATGGCTCACGTTGATGTCAACGTGCTTGTAGCCGTCGCTGTCGAGAGCTTCTGGGTCAATCCAGAAGTTTAAGTACGCCTGGGATGGCGCATTGTTGTCAATAAGAGTCCAACCAGGAGGGCGGGCAACCCACAGGCTCGAAGACTCCAGCGGACGCGACAAAGACATCTGGTACGTCACCGAACTTGGTGAGGGACACGTTGATCAAGTTTTGGAGGTCATGCCACTTCATGACATCGCAATCCACAAACTCGATTTCGTCATGTTCTTGAACAGCGACCTTTGCATCATCGGTCAGAGTCAGGTTTGAGATCAAGACAGCCCTGGCTCCCTTCTTCTGGGCCAAGAGAGCATATGCAAGCCCGATTCCTAAGCAGTCGTCAATATCTTGACAAGTTGAAAGGTTTGAATGAATATGTCCTACCTGATCCTCCTCCAGTCACCACAACGATCTTGTTCTGAATGGAAAACTGCCACGACATGATGAGAAGAAGCAGGTTCTAGCCGATGATGTCATAAACTGATGTATGACCCTCATCCACAAATCTGCTCTGACGCAACTGCTCGCCACGAGACTCCTTTAAGCCAGCGTAGGGTCCAGCCTTGCGGTGATCTCGGAACTGGTGATGTACAGGACCGCGGAGTCCGGACCACAGAGCACCCGAATCCCGGCAGTTCAGAATCATGTTCCAAAAGTACGGGGGATCAGCGTAGTAATCAATCTGCAAACGATTAGGGAAGGGTTTCCAGATCAAAGTCTGTCTTCTTAAACACCATTCACGCGGTCTTCATGAAATAGACATGAACAGTCAACCAATAACTCACGAACTCCGGCAATTGTACGCATGATGAAATTTGAAACGGACAGGTCTATTCTTTATTACGCCGTCGGGGCATTGGGTATCGTCTTGTGGTTCCGAAAGATCTTTCGACATGGTTCCAGGCCAAAGGGGTTCCCTCCTGGTAGGCCATAACCGAATTCGAGCAACTTGTGACAAGCTGACGGGCCGCACTCCAAGGACCTCCAACAAACCCCATTCTCGGTAATATCCTTCAGATGCCAACAAAGAACTTCCATCTTGAGTATCAGAAGTTAGCTCAGCAGTGTGAGTATCACGAGGCTTTCTCAAAAGCAGACGAGTGCTAATGAGAAACAAAGTTGGACCGATTCTTTCGATGAAACTTGGAGGCCAGACACTTGTGCTCCTCAACGATCCCAAAGTGGTCCGCGACTTGATAGAAAAGAGGAGCACCAACTATTCCTACCGCCCCGACCTCTACATTCGCCACTTTGGCCAGAACCTCAACACTGCCTTTCGCAAGTTCGTCATGATCTTCCCGCGCCGCAGCCTATGTGTACTGATGGTTTACCTCAGCAACGATGACATCTGGAGACGACAAAGAAAGACGTACCACGTCCGCCTCAATGTCAAGTCAGCAGACAACTATCTCCCATGCCAGGCAAGTGACTCTGTCTCCACCAGGCTTCGTCTTCTCATCAGTAATTCCAGCACTTTGATAGCGTGCAGCTCATCAATGACCTCGCTACTCGACCTGAGCAGTGGGTTCAGCACGTGCAAAGATACACGGCGAGCATCTCCACAGCTTTGCTGTACGGATGGAGAACACCTGTCACCAACACAGGCTACGTCAAAGATCTGCTGGAAGTAAGCGATATCCAGTCTGCATGTATGCACGCTCACTGACATGTTCAAGTGGATGGATGTAACTTCAGAAGCGGCAAACTTCCAATTGGTGGACTTCTACGCCTTTATGCGCCCAGTTTACCACTGGTTGCCGTACTGTCTTGTGTCCAACAAGAGGAAGCTCCACCATCTCCAGCAGCTAGAAGACCGGATGTTCAACCAACTGCTGAACAGAGCCAAGGAGAGCATTGAGACAGGACAAAACTCACCAAGTACGACACCCGCTTCTTGTTTGAGCATCTTTCTGATTATCTCCAGGTTTCATCCGCGATATGTTGTCAGACACCACCGAGGACAAACTGAGCGACAAGCAGATTGCTCACAACGCAGCCCACGGGTTCGGGGCAGCAATGTAGGTGGCCCGGACTAAATCTTGACAACGGCTATACTTACTACCATGTCAGGGATACATCTGCGAACACAATTCTGGGCTTTATCAAGGTACATATGCTATTGTTCACCACCCATGTCAATTCGGCGCTGACGTGGTGATTAGGCTATGGTACTCCTCCCCGAGGTCCAAATGAAAGCCCAAGAAGAGATCGACTCCGTCATTGGTCTCGGCCGGATCCCGACATGGGATGACCGAAAGGACTTGCCTTACATCCGTGGCGTTGTGGAAGAGACCTTGAGATGTCAGTTTCGGAGCGACTGCTGATTTGACCCCTGACTTCATGCTGATTTTTGAACAGGGGCACCGAGTCCGCCCAGCGCTGCGGTCCCTCACTAAGCCAAGGCCGACGATGTCTACAACGGAATGACAATTCCCCAAGGCTCCATGATCATGATGAACGTCAGTACCAGAATCTCATCTATGTTGATTTTGAAACATCTAACATGGTTGGCAGGTCTGGACCCTGAACCACCAAGGACTCAAAAATCCACGCAACTTTGATCCTCTGCGGCACAGCCCCGACACGAAACTGACCGAGAACAACGCCATCAACCAAGACTCGACTAAACGGCTTCATTTCACCTTTGGTGCGGGCCGAAGGGTTTGCCCAGGCTTCCACGTTGCAGAGAGGAACCTGTTCATTGCCATCTCACGCATCCTTTGGGGCTTCACTGTTACTCCGGCCAAAGACGTCCAGGGCCAACCTGTGCCGATTAATCGGGATGCTGTGACCCCCGGACTCATTGTCCGACCCGAAGATTTTGAGTACTACTTCTTAGCGACTTTGGTTCATGTCTCTCGATACTGACAGCTTCTAGGTGCACTATCATGACCCGAAGTCCCGGTCACAAGGCCTTGATTGAGAATCTTTGGAAAGAGTCCGAGAAGAACCTTGACTCGGAGGGAAATTTCACTCCTGCTTTCATCGACTCGATGTTTGGTGTTAGGAAGTAGTCGAGCAAAGGGAATGACATCAATTTGCGAGCGAAGTGGCTGCGTTAGCCGGGACGGACGATAGAAGCTTCGGTTATGCTCTCCAATACGAAGTTTAGTCTTTGACCCAAGTCTATCTCGTAACTTCGGTGATATGGACCGACGATCCTCGCAGCGAACTTGCAGCAAATCGTAATGGTACCCAATCCTGGAATCAATGCCACACTTGACAAGCCACGAACTAGAATCACACAGAGGGACCTCTCGGAGCTTCAAGCTCAAGGGAAGCTTCGGATTCACCAACATTGACTGAAATGGCGAACAACAGGTCTGCCCATCTGATGAGGCCTTCTGCGGTGACTTAACACCTACCCAGTGGTGTAAAATCCTTACTGCAGACCTCACCACGACCAACGCGATGTCGGATTTTCACTTCATGAAGAGCCCTAGCTTACCGAACAGGTCCCTAGAGGAACTGGTGATTACTGCCAACCCAGTCCTTATCAATCGGAAGGTGTATTTCGCAGAGGGGTTCCCCCAGACTTAGAAATTCACCTTCCGGTTGATGATGAATGGGTCGGTAGTAGTCACCAGTTCCTCTAGGGACTTGGTGGTAAGCTAGGGCTCTCCAGGAAGTGAAAACGCGGCATGGCTGGCGTTGGTCGCGGTAAGGTCGGTTGAGGAAAATGAAAGTGGAATATAATCAGGAGGAAAGCAGCATTTCTGTCCCAGAGCCTGCTTCTTTATAGTTGGCAGCCTATTTAATGAGGCCTTCTGCGGTAACTCAACGCCTACCCAGTAGCGCAAAATTCTTACTGCTGCCTACATAGTACGAGGTGGCTGCGATAAACCTGCGCACCTCCTCGCGCCCGACACACACGGCTGAACCCACCTTACTCTCAAACAGGTCGGTCCGTCGTACGCAGGGTCGGATGTGGAAGTGGCCAACAATCCAAGAAATTCTCCCCTCCATCCTCGGGGTCGATGTAGTAGTATGTCCTCGGATGGCTGGGTGGCTTGCTCCGCGGGCTACATGTAGGCCAGGAACGCGGAGGTGGACTCGGTCCGGCATAGCATTTGGGCACATGTGCCCAAAGAGCCACCCCCGAGTGCCACATGCGCTGGCTTCCGAGCTCAATAGTCATTTGGCCGTGAAGATATATCTTAGCGACTTACTCTGGGCAGTGAGCAACTCTCTCAACCTCTCCACACATACAGATTTCAGCTCCCACAGTCATCTGAAGCCTCTGTTGACGCAACCATGTTTGTTCCCAACACCACAAGCAGGCCGCCGGCGGACATGGCCATACCGCACACTGAGCAACTCATCTTTACAATCACCACTCAGATTCCCTTTATCATCTTCTTTTACATCGGGCTACGAAACCTCGTCGTGCGCGGGGATCCCAAGGCCCTGCTCTGCGGAATCGGAGGGTGCCTGGCTTCGGCGTTCGAGCCGGTCGTCGATATTCTTGGCTTCTGCTACTTCCCGCGCGAAGGAAACTGGGTCGCCTTTGAGACATTCGGCAGGCCCATACCCATCTTCGTTCCCGCCACCTACGGGTGGTTTGTTGGCGGCATGGGCTACTGGTTCTGGAACACCTTCCAGGACCCTAAGACAACGGCAGGGGACATCCCGAAAATCTGGTTCAGAGGGTTCCTGATCAACCTGATCCTTGAATATCCGCCTCTGTACTACGGAATCTACACCTACTACGGATATCAGCCCTTGGTCGTCGGTGGCTTCCCCACTCTGGTTCCCTGCCGTCAATGCAACCTCGCCAATGGTGGCTGCATCCATTCTCAATCTCATCACACCACACCTCAAGGGATGGGGCAACGCGGTCATCATCACTACGACCGCCACGTCCTACGGTATGGCGAACGCCGCGTTCGGGGCCCCTGTTTGGATGGCCTTGAGCGTCGACAAGGGGTATCACGTCACGAATCCTGCCGTTTGCGTCTCGGCACTGCTGTTGAGCGCTGGCCTATGGATCATGTCCTTGCAGTTTACGCCAACCGGTTCTATCAAACTGAACGGCAAGACGAATGGGCAAACACGAGCAAAGGTGGCTTTCTAGCCATGGGGAATACATCTATCGGGCGAGCCAAGCACTTGTCGAGCGGCGCCGAGTCCAAGATACGCAAGCTCACCTGGACTTGGGGGGCAAAAGAGATGGCACAGTAAAGCCGTTGGGCGACCTCGTCAGTGGTACCAGGGCGCTGTTTTTCCATTGGAGTGCCTCAGAGTTACCCTGGCAACATGCACGGAATATCATGAATTCAGGGACAACATGGATTTGATGAGGCTACTTACCCTCTATTTGTGTATTATCAAGTCTCCCTCGACCATCCCGAACAGACTCGTCGCTCACTTACCCTTGTCGTCCAATCAGGAGATTCATAATGATCTCTGGACCGATCCCTCGTGATGACCTGCATCTAGAGATGTCAGCCTTGTAACTAACCTGACGGGCATCTGGCTTAGTGAGGCGCGCCTCCACAGCTGGGGCACTGCGACTGGGTAGATGACACAGAGGTGCCGCAGTTCTTGCACGAAACAACCTGGGACGGCATGGTGAGTGTGGTAGGGTGGAGGTTGACGAATTGGCGAGCTTGTGGTACGTTTAACGGTTGGCGGCGAGAAAAGCTAGTCTTGGTGTGATGGGGGATTGGTGACTGGAGATGAGGGACCATGAAACACCGGAATGCAGCAGCGAGGAGCTGCCTTATATCGTAGTACTGGAGGAGAAAACAATGTCATTGTGTTCAATGGCTGACTGGATTGCTTGGTTCCCAACCATGGGATACTTATAGGTATCGCAGGGCGTGACAAAGGAGCGTTGGACGCTGGTCAGCCCAACACCATGCAAAAGTGGCTCAACGAGAGGGCCCCGGGCAAGTTTCAGCGCACTTGTGTGGGTCTCTGGGTGTCTGTGAGGGCTGGAAGAAAAATGTATTGGGGAGACTACTGATTAAAAGAACAGTTTACCAAGGTACTAATGGGGAAACGGCCGTAACATTCAGGTTCATCGTGGGCTCAGTATGTCCTGACGCATGATCAAGCCTCTGAGCTTAGGGCTATTCATGTACAAGTTTCATAATGCCATGACAGTCTTGTTGTTACTCTGTAGCCGGACAGCCTCGCAAACCATTCTCGTGACAGCCGTCCTTTGGAATTCCTGCTTCTTGTTGCGAGTATTCGTTTCCGCCATCTGGTGGTCTACCTAGAAATGATGGCACGACCGGCTGTAACATCATAGTCGTCGTGGACGCTGAGAGAGCTTCAAACATCCACCTACAAACTTGAAGAATCGGCCAATCGCCACGATGTAAAGAAATTCTATCCATACAACTTCTATAAATGGCCTATAATGCCTAGCCAAGCTTCACTATCTTGGCCCATTGGTGTCTCTCTCGCCCATACATGATGTCCTCGAGCCAGACGCGCATCTTGACAGCGATCTGTCCGTGGGGTAGGTTGATGTCTCGGCCACGGTGATTGATACGGGTAACCGGACAGATGAAATACTGTAGGAAAGAATTTCTTGTCAGTCGTTGAAACACCCCAGCAGGTTTCGGTGCAAGCCAGAAACCTGAGTAATAGGGAAGGGGGAGCGGTTGCGACTTACTGCTGTACCCGCGGAGAAGCACTCCTCTAGGCGTCCTTCGGCCGAAGCATCCAGGACTTCGGCAATGGTGTAAACACGCTCGGCAAAGACCAACTCGTTCTCGAGACGCTCCTGCGCCAGCTCGATGCAACTCCTTCTCGTGGTACCGTCAAGGATGAGCTTGTTCTCGAGCGGTGCCGTCACTAGCTCTCGTCGGCCATCCTTGCGCCTCCAGACGAAGAATAGATTCGACCCACCAGCCTCTGTGCAGTAACCCTCGTCTCCGTACAGCCAGAGAATCTGGTGAAAGCCGTCGGCCTGAGCCCCTTGTGGAGCGCGTACCGTGGGCCCGTAGTTAGCACCGACCTTTGTGTGTCCGAAGCCTCCGACCCACGTTCTTGTCGATTGAATACACCCGGGCAAAAGTCGACCGCCTCAGGTTGAGCAGAAAAGACGTCGGGGCTGCGTGTTCATCGTTGACATGCATTTGCTCATGATAGCCGAGTGCGAAAACGGAACTGATTGCATCGCCCCAACGCTTCCAGGTCATGTAGCCTTGGTGAGAAGGGTGCGCGTCAGCACGGGCAAAGACGGATGGCTGGCCACGTCACGCCATCGAGACTGGCACTTACTTTGGTCCCCATGCACATGGAAGTGGGCAATGAAGTTCTCGTACTGCAATACGGCCTGAAGGTCGTTCATGCAATCGAGCGAGATGATGAGATCCAGGCATCGATCTGATAGCTCCATGCCTTGCTCCTGGAGCGTTTTCCTATCGGCCTCGGAGCCGACAAAGCGCACCTGGTGCGGGGAATCCGATGCCGCTCGCGCAACAGCGGTGCAAAAGAGACATAGAGCCTCCCAGCGCGGCTGTTCACGTGAGAACAGGTCTATAATGTCTTCGCGCGATGCCGCGCACGTCAGTTTCAAAGGCGTACAGGTGCCTTGCAGCAGACTCGATGAGACGAATTTGGCTTCCGATATTCCGAGTTCCCGGAAAGATGGATTTTACCGTGGCGAGGCACGACCTCGTAAAGGGAGCTGCCAGGGCGAGGTTGGTGCCCTTCTCAAGCCAGGCCTCAACCAGTGCGGTGCACGACTCCATGGGTAGGGCGCGCACGAATTGCTCCAGAAGGCGAGCTCCCTCGTCAGTCTTCCTCTGGCTCTCTTGGCCTACCAAAGGCAGGTGGTGAATGCCATGTGCGCCCTCGGCTGTTGTCTCGGGCCGCGCTTCTTCCCCTAGAATGTTACCGAAGAGTGTAGCGTGGCTAGAGTGGCCTAGATAGCCTGGATTGGGATACGGACGGGGCGTTTGCAAGGATGCGGTCCTACTTCCAGCGGGCGAGGCAACAAGTGCCGCGATAGGCTGGCTGGTCGTCACTGTCTGGTTCTGCGGTCTGCTGGTGAACACAGAACAGATCAAGTCAGATGAGGGATCGCGCCGATCGCTCAGTGGGTGAGGGCACGCACCGAGGAGGAGTACTGGCCACTGGATCAGGTGTATGTGCTCTTCCGCGCTTCTTGAATGGTCTGCTGCGATACACTCATTCCTCTGGCGTCTGCTTGCTTCGACAGCGTGAACATTGTGGTCGAGCGTGGTCGCATCGCGCCTTGAGTGTTCTACAGGGCTCACAAGCAGCCAGCTTTCGAGGCTTCGACAGCATGGAGTTTGACCCAATGCCAATTGTCGGGCCTTCAATAGTTGTTGACAAAGTGGTTCCGAAAGACTCTCGAGGTGCTGGTGGATGAATGGCGACAGGGACCTGGCAGGGAAAAACTACCACCTAGCTGTACCTACTCCCCTAACCCATCTGTCACGAGGGAGTTAAGAGGTACGGATCCGGCATCTTTCCACCCCGCTTCTCCCACCAGGGATGTCCTGCCAGGCATGGCACCTACAGGCTATATACGAGCTGGCCTTAATAATCGCTAGTATCATTACTAGTAACGTTAAAGATAGCACGACGTAAAGTACTACCCCGGTAGGGGCTAGGGTAATATATTATCTCGGTATATACTAGTCTAATATATATTATATATTATAAAACGAATAGATTTTTTAAGGTTAAGGAGTTAAGGTATTTAATTAGCTATCTAAGTAGTCTATTCTATCTTATATCTTCGACTCTTTAGAAAGTATAAGGGGGCCCCGCTATAACCGGGGACCTCTCGGCGATCGCTCGGTAAGTAGTAGGGATAACTAAGCTAGGGCTCGAGGGATCTCGAGCGCGTAGGCTAACGTATAACGAAGATAGACTTAGTAAGTTAAAGTCTTTAATTAACCCTAGACCTACTAANAACTAAGCTAGGGCTCGAGGGATCTCGAGCGCGTAGGCTAACGTATAACGAAGATAGACTTAGTAAGTTAAAGTCTTTAATTAACCCTAGACCTACTAATAAACCCTCCGCGAATAGATAGCGAAGCGAACCCGATCTAGGCCCTTAGCTTATATCCTTATAATTTTTTAACTTCTACCTTATTTTAGGAGGATCGGTAATGTAAGATATTAAACCGAATTATATATAGCGGCCGCGGAGGCTACGGCGAAGACCCTAACGGGGACGACCTTATAAGAGGTACGGATACGGAAACTACCGATATTATATAACCTAAGCCCGAGATCGCGGAATACCTAGGGAGAGATATATACCTCGCGGAGACTTATCGTATTGTCGAGGAAGCTATAGAGATAGCGACGAGGAACGTATCTCGAGGCTAAAGATACTCCGAAAGCCGTAGGCGAAGCCGCTCTCTATTACGTATAAAGGAATATAGCTATACCCCGACGGAGTACCGCGAGCGCTCTACTAATAGCCGGCGTACTTAGTAAGATAACCGTAGAGAGTATTTAGCGGAACTAACTACTAAAGCTATATTCGTAATAATAATACGAATAATAGAAATAATAAAAGAGCGAACTCACCTTCTAGGCGTAGAGGAGAAGCCCTCTACTCGTTAATAGCTCTACGATAAAACGCCGTAATATAACGTCGCGAGACTCGTAGAAGATATTATAGTAAACGTCCGAGAAGCGTAGCTCGAAGCCTATAAAGAGGTATACTAAGACGAGCGATCCGAAATAACGGACGCTTAGTATATCTACTAAGCCGCGGGCTAGATAGCGAGAGAACTCTAAGAGGTATAACGAGTATATCGTTATACCCTCGACGAACGTTTAGAGAGCGGCGATAACCTATTTATTCTAATATAGGAAGACTTTATCGCTTTTATCCGATAATAATACGTAACGTTAAAGCTTAAGGAATAGAATATCCGAGAATAGCTTACGGTATACTAGTAACTAGACGGCGAGAGCCTACTAAAGTATTACTAATAGTTCGCGGCTTTATACCGCTTTATTAGGAATATTATACCTATTAAAGACTAGGTATTTACCTTCTTCTATAATCTACACCGAGAGATTCGCGAGGAACTCTAGAGGTAGAATACCTTATAGGAAGTCCTACGGGAAATTATAGAGAACGCCGAGTATATCTTCTAGAACTAGAACTAAAGAGGCTAAAGCTAAAAGAGAGAAAGTTATATTAATAACGGCCGACGCCGAGAGTATAACGACCGTTCCCGCTTAAAGGGCGGCTCCTACCGGGGAGATAAAGGCCTAGATAGGTAAAAGTCTAAAGATACTTACGGAATAAAAGGCTATTACTAGCCGAGCTATATAGAGGCCCCGTTATATATAAAGTATAAATACTATAGTAGTAACTACTAGAATAACTAATACCCTAAGGGCGATTAAGTTTAATAAAGTAACCCGCGGGGAGGCGGTTTCGGGTTATAAACTTTCCGCGGCGGCCGTTTAACTAACGTAAAGAGAGTAACGACCGACTATAATATACTTACCGACCTATTTATAGGAAATAGTAAAGTATCGTAGGCGAGTTATTATATACGACGCCTAAACTTATATCTATTATAATCGGACTAATAGCGAGAGGCCGAGCTTTTATAGTATATACGGGGAGCGAACTCGAAGTCGTTATAGATATAAACTCCTACGCCGAGACGGACTTTATTAATAAAGCGTTTATAAAACGCCTCGGACTAAAACCCGTTAAAAGGATCGATATATTAGTTATTATAGGGATTAATAAGGCTAATATCCTTAACGCGAAAGCCTACTAGCTAACCTTCTTCCTTATCGATAGAAAGGGTTACCCGTAGAAAGTCCGCCGAGCTTTCGTAATAATCTAGAGATCGGATTCGGAGCTATCCTTACTCCTAAGGTAAGTATTAATAAGCCTCGAAGGGATTATAATCTAGATAGTAACTAACTTATAATACTACGAGGATATCTCTATCGCTATACTAACGTTATTTATAGATAAGGTTCTTATAGGCTATACGGTATATATACGTTATATAACTAGTATCTTTAAGACGGATAAGCTAATCTTATTAGTCGATAACGACGAAGATATAGGCGATACTTAGTTACCGGAAGAGCTAGAAGAGTACTTAACGGTATTCGACGAATAACTTACGAAGAAAATCCTACTCCTTAAGGACGCGGTCTATAGGATCGAACTTAAGGAGGGAGTAATAACGCCGTATAAAGGAATATACCCGTTATCTACGGAGCGACTCCGAGTCCTCGCCGAGTATATTAAGGAGAACTAAACGAACGGCTATATTATATATTTATAAAGCCTAACGGGCGTACCTATCCTCTTCGTCCCGAAAAAAAAATAGGTTAGTTAGACTTTATATCGACTATAAAAGACTTAACGAAGTTATAATAAAGAATGGCTACTTACTCCTACTAATTAGGGAGCTTCTCGATCGTCTCGGGGGTATATAATAGATCTCTAAGATCGACCTTAAAGAAGCTTACTACTATATCGCGATTAAGGAGAGCGACCGATAGAAGACTACGTTCCGTATATAATATAGATACTTTAAATATATAGTAATACTATTTAAACTTACTAATATACCTACTATCTTCTAAGTATATATTTACTAAATACTCGCCGACCTCCTAGATATAGATTACGTAGTCTACTTTAACGATATCTTAATCTACTTAAGAATAAGAGAGGAATATATAGTAGCGTTTAAATGCGTACTATAATAACTAAAAGATACGGAGCTTTATATAAAACTCTCGAAATATAAATTCTATAAATAAGAGACTAAGTTCCTCGGATTTATCGTTAGTAACGAAAGTATTAAAATAAACCCCGAGCGAGTATAGTTAATTACCGAGTAGCTAACGTCGAAGTTATTTAAGAATATATAAGTCTTTCTAGGTTTTATAAACTTCTACCGAAAGTTTATCGTAAAATACTCCTACGTTAGGAGACTACTTACCGCGGCGTTTAAAGGAAGTTAAAACGGAACGAAGTTAGGAGACTTCGTCTAAGGGAAGGAGATAGAAGCTATATTTCGAGAGCTAAAGCTCGTCTTTAGCTCGGCGAGTATACTATAATACTATAACCTATTAAGAGAAATAAAAGTAGAGATAGATATATCTATTAAAGCTATCTCTAGTATCCTTTTATAGAAATACTATACCGTTTAGTATTTAATCGCCTATTAGTCGCGGAAGCTCGAAGATATAGAAATAAGATAAGGTATAAGCTAATAAGAGCTACTTACTATCGTCGAAAGTCTCGAATACTAAAGCTACTATACGGAGGGCCTTTAGTAGAAACTTATAGTCCTTACCGACTATTAAGTACTTCGCCGAGTTATAGATATACTAGCCTAAGATATTCGTAGATACTTAGCGAGATAGGTATATAGGTTAGTAGTCTTCGATTTCGAGATCTAATACTAACTAGGTCTTACTAACCTAGTAGATAGGCTCTCGCGTAGACTTAATTATATAGAAGGTAAGCTAAATATAGATAATATTCTTTCTATACTAATATATAAACTTAACTTAGTTAATACACTACTAAAGGGGCTCCTTACGAGGATTATATTATTAACGGTCCGCGGACTAATCGCCGAAGTATATATCTACGTAGTTAAGATATACTTTAAAGTAAGATAAGCCGAAGACTCTGTAAGTTAAGGTAGGAAGGGTCTTTCTACTTAATATCGCGAGAATTCTCTCTCCTATAGTAATTATATACCTTCTATAGCCGGTTATATAACGAACGTTCTACGAAAGAAGGTACGTAACGTATCTTCCGTTAAGACGCCGAGCTACCTACGAAAGAGTCGGAAAATAGTAGATACTAACCGAGAGTATTACGAAAGCTTAAAGAACTCGGACCTAGCTAGGGGTACTACGATACTAGCGTAATATATTCTACGCTTAGTAATAAGATAACTTATCTAAAACGAAACGGTATACCTAGATATAGGTACCGAGGAACTAGAAAACGTTATTAAGGAGCTATAGACCTTTAATAACCTCTACTAGGAAATCGCGAACGCTCTACGGATAAACGCTAGGTCGAAGGTAGGATACCTACTAGACGATAAAGGTACCCTCTTCTTTAGAGATAGACTAGTAATCCCCGAAGAGGCGACTCTAAAGGAAGAGCTTCTATAAGGATATTACGACGATCCGCGAATTAATTACCTCGGAGCTAATAAGATAGCGAAGCTAATTATAAGGAAGTTCTATTAAAGGTACCTCGTAGAAGATATCTATATATACGTCGCGGAGTACCCGGTATACTAAAGGGTATATATCCCTAAGTATAAACTATATAGACTCCTATAACTATTACTACTCCTATTATACCTATACTAGGAGATTAGTATAGACTTTATAATAAGCCTCCTACCTATACTACGGAGCGATAGCCGAGTATATAGTAATATACTAGTTATTTATTATAGAATAATAAAGATAGCTTATTTTACGTTTATACTAAATATACTTAATACCGTAGAGCTTACGGTAATTATCTACGAGTATTACGACCTAGGTATAATCCTAAGGATGTACAGGCTAGATAGGTAGTATATACTAGTAGTTCGCCCGGGGCGATAGAATAGAATAATACTTTCGCGGATATCGTCGTCGTACTTATCGTTAATATCGTAAAGCGTTACGCTTCTTTACTATAGGCTAAAGGAGGTTTCTAATAAAGACTTAAATTAATTACTATCGTAAGTCTAAGTAGAACTATATACTAAAAGGTAGGAGCTTATATAGATAGAGGTTCCCTTAGATTACGACGGCTTACTCCGTAATCCGGGTAATCCTAAGGTTAGATTACTTCCTTAGCGACCGTAATCTATTTATTATTTAATAACGGTCGTCCGTCCGTTAGGTAACTACGGGAATATTTATAACGAATATCTAAGTAAGCCGTCGAATAGGCTTACTCTCTTAGCGTTCGTAATCCCCTTTCCTCTACCTAGTCCGTACTAGGCTTACCTAAGGAGGTATAGTATACGGGGTCCGGGCCGAATAATATACAGCCTATTTAGGCGTTATAACGAGAAAGTCGAATATAAATTTAGGATACCGGAGGGTATCGTTAACGATAGAGATAAGCTTATTAATAGTTAATTCTAGGAATAATACTACGAAGTATCGTAGATTAAACGGCGGATATCTACCGCCTAGTACTTAAATACGGATAGCTAAATAGAGAGAGCTAACTAAGAGCTTAAAACCTATCTACGTAAGTACTATAGCGACTCGCCGAGTAACTAGATCGCGATACTTCTTTAGGCGGAGTATAGCTTTAATAGTAGAACGAACTCTATAACGAAGGTATCGCCTTTCTTCGTACTTATAGGATATTACCTAAGACTTCTAAAGTATATCCCCTCGCGGGTAAGGTACTTATTTAGAAGCGTTAGCGAGAGGATAATAATAATTACCGAGACTTAGCGAAGACTCGTTAATATATAGTAGTACGCTAAGGACTTATAGGCCTAGTACTTTAATAAGAACCGTAAGGTAATTAAGTTTACCGTAGGCGATCTCGTTAGCCTATCTATATAGAACTTCCGTTTTAAGAAAATATAGAAGAAACTTATATTACGTTATACTTACGTTAAGGTAATTAGGAGAGTAAGAGTAAATATATACCGGCTAGTATTACCGCCTAAGTACGAGCGTATATATAATATATTCTTAGTTACGTTACTAGAACTATAGAGAGGGCGCCTACCGCCCGGCGAAGTAATACCTAAGCTTAAAGACGAGATAGAAGAATAGGAAGTCTAAGATATCGTCGTTTATAAAGACGAAGAGAGAGAACGTTTCTACCTCGTTAAGTGGATAGGATAGCTAGTAGAGTATAATACTTAGGAACTAAAGTATTACTTAAAGAATATACTTAAGATCTTAGCTACTTACTATAAGAAAGCGAAGCTAGTATATACGAAGTAGGATAATTAAAATTAATTTATTATAAGGACGCCGCCCTAGGAAGATATAATACCCGGAAAGGCTAGCCGAGGAAATTATAGGAACTTAGTAAAAATAGATCTAAAACTCTAAAAACTAAAGAAATAAATCCTAAACTCCGAAAGGACTAAGTTATAAACCTCCTAATCGAAACCTATAAATATATTATCTCCGAAAGGATCTTTATCCTTATCCTTATCCTTACCCGCCTTAGTAACTATATTATTAATAGCCTCCGTAATAAATACTAAGTTCGAACGGCGGTTATAACGCGAACTACTAACGTTCGTTTAATAAGACGAGCCGGGGGGAGTCGAGCTAGGTATACCGCTAACGGAACGCGACGTAATACCGGGTCGAGTTACGACCGGCTAACTAATATAGGCCTTAAAGTTAATAAAGGCGTAATAACCCTTATCGTAAGCCCTCGGGATATTATCGGTAACCTTCTTCGGGAGCGTTTTAGGAAACAAGAGTCGACTAAACTTACTATCGACCTTAGTAGAGGTAATATATAGTATCTCGCGGAGTAAGGCTATAATAGTAAGAGCGTAAGTTATATCGTAAAGGTACTATAACTAAGTAGCCTAACGATAACGATCGACGGACGACGGAGTTAGAGACTAGTTAGTACTATAATATACCTAAGCTAAGTAAGTAGCGAATACTTCCCGATAATATAAAGTTAACTTACCTCGAGAGTATACTTAGTCTACTCCTAGCCGCGGGATATAACGACCTCCTTTAAGTTAACTATACTAAGACGATATACTAACTCCTCGCTTTCTAGTTTACTAATATTTAGCGGATCGGCTATCTACTTAAATATCTTAGTCTAGGTATAGGATATATACTATATATAATAGATAACGCGGAAGCGCTTACGACTAATAATATACCGCTAGTCGTTAAGGACGCCTAACGTACTATTTCGGCGATCGGTCGCGGATATATAGTTAAAAACGTATTAATACTTCTTAGCGTTATTAACTACGGTATCCGGAATCTATACTAGTTAGTAAAAGATATTAAAGTCGGACCGCCCGCTAACTTACCGTAGTATACTTAATATTCTTATCCTAGTATATAGTATACTTATTTAAGTTATCGGAGGCGATATAGATAATATCGAAATCGTTATGTATTTATATAAGGTACGTAGTATATGTAACGCCCAGCTCCGCGAGCAGGTCATTCCGACTAGGGCCGCGCTTATCTGGCCCCCGATAAGGCGACCCGGGCCCCTACTGTAACTAGCTAATTACGTAGGGAGTATGGAGCACTATAAGCCGTGAGCCTTTGGCTTATAGAGCGCGGTAAGCTATGATCCAACTGACTAATAATACCGCCAGGATGGATTACCAGCCTAGGTGATCCAGAGGCGAGCCTCGGGTACTTAAGTAAGTGCCCGACGGCCAGGTTAGATAGATAGACTCACGATAGTAATTAATTTAAGTCTTTATTAGAAACCTCCTTTAGCCTATAGTAAAGAAGCGTAACGCTTTACGATATTAACGATAAGTNCACGATAGTAATTAATTTAAGTCTTTATTAGAAACCTCCTTTAGCCTATAGTAAAGAAGCGTAACGCTTTACGATATTAACGATAAGTATAACGACGATACCCGCTAAAGTATTATTCTATTCTATCGCCCAGGGCGAACTACTAGTATATACTACCTATCTAGCCTATATATCCTTAGGATTATACCTAGGTCGTAATACTTTAATTACTCTTATTTAG
>JACAFV010000079.1:1505-21194 GCA_014635975.1 Plectosphaerella sp. P0831
ATCGCCGCCATCGCCGCCGCCGTCTACTTACGCCGACGCCATCGCCTCCCTCCTCGTCCCCCTGCCCTGCTGGCTGCTGCCGCCCCTGGTCCAGCCCAGGCCGGCCCCTGACTCGCCATGCCATGCCATGCCGTGCCGTGCCCCTCGCAAATACTCGCCGGTCATGTGCGTTTGTTTAATGTGGCCCCCCGCCCTCCCACGATGGTGTCAGCATCATTACATTTCACCTTACCTCGCACCTAGTACGCGGGTGCTGTACCATGCCGGCCCCGACCCTCCCTCCCTTGCGCCCTGTGGCTTGCAACTTGCCCGCGGGCCCTTGCCGGCCAGCTTCCCCATCGAGCCCCTTGCGCTCTTTTAGCCTGAGTCCAGCTCTCTCCTCACATCGCTCAGGTCTCCTGCACGAACGCAGCAAGGTGGGCAAGTAAGCAAACAAACGCGGCTCCTCTGCTGTGCCTCTCCCCCCTGGCCAATCCTCCTCGGGTCGTGACCTGTCCGGCCGGGGTGGCCGCCCTTGGTGCTGCTGTGCCGCTGTGATGTTCGCTGCAGCAACCGGGCCAACTCATCTCTCCCGGGGGCGGCTCCAGTTTCTTTCGGCACCTGGCGAGGAAACGCTGCCTTCCCCTTCCTGGGCTGATCCCCGAAGCCCCCTCGTCCACAGAGATCAGGGAAATCGGTGCTACCCAAGATCACTGTGGGTCGAGGGTCGAAATGTCGGACAAGGACCAACACCAGAGACGGGCGCGAGCCGTTTGCGGACTGCCTGACAACAACACCCAGCCGCCCGCCGGATTGGCCCGGAGACGGCCCCGAGCCACATCTCACTCACCTTCACACTCCGTGCGTCCTCATGGCGACCGCCTCAAAGCCTATGGGGTGAGCCCGGAGCAAAGTACGAACCGGCAACAGTCGATCCGCCAGCCCTCCAGCCACCACCTCCCGTATCCAGGATGGCCCGGCACGCCTCGCACGCCTGGATGCCTTCTAGCGCAAGCGGGGGGAGCAGCCCATCGTGCTGGAGATGCGGTACCTGCCTCGCTAGCGTGTCCGCCATGCTTTCAGTCTCTCTCGCTCTCTCCGAGAGGCTGCCATCATCTCAGCTGGCCGTGCTGCTCACCCGTCCTCTAGCACGGCCTCTAGTCGCCACCCCTCCCCTTTGACGGCGCCCAGTAAATGATCTTCCTCTCCCTTCAGCCCCCTGTCCTGGCGCCAAGTGGTCGCGTCGGGGGGCCGTTCGCCTCTTGGTCTGACGTTGCGAACAGCTTGGCTCCCTGTCTCCCAGATTGTCCCCGACGTCGCGATGCAGTCTGTGCTGCCTCTGCCGTGTTGTGCCCGTGCCGTGACTTGACGGACGGGCGTCGTCGACCGCAAAAGTCGTCGGCCTGGTACGGAATTTACGGAGCAAGGCCCTTCCAATCTCAACTTCCCCTCCCTCCCTCCCCTGGCAGCTCTCCCGGGCCATGTGACCTACCTGCGAGCGCCGATCCTGCGCAAACCCTCCCCTACCCCCTTTATGCTCAACCGTACGTGAACCGTCGTTGGTCCAACAGCGAAGGAACCCCGGACCCATCCCCCACGTTTTATGTCCGTGTTACCACGCTGCGCTGCTGCATTTCCCCCTCCCATCTTGCTCATGGCTAATGAGAAAGGGTCCGCGCATGCAGTGACACGGTTTCCCGTTTGCCTGGCACGGCCAGCAAGGGGAAGGATGCTAATCGACAGTATTCAGATCATCCATCTCCCCCCTCCCCTCTTTCACAGATACGCCTCTTCTGCGGGGAGTGTTTCGTGCAAAGAGCTATCTACCAGGGGGTGGTCAGCTTCGCGAGTCGGAGCCGCGTGAAACGGCCTGACTACTCCCCCCCATCAACACACAGCTCAAAGTGGACGCGGAACATGGCCGCCCCATCCACCACGACCGAGGCCCGTCAGCCATGTGTTGTAATCATTCGCACTGACAGTTTCGACGGAAACAGCCCCCCTTCTTCTTCTCCCCAAGCTCCTGCCTGGGCGCCCGTAGCTCCGCTATATTTCGTCCGACCACGGGTCTCCAAAAACCGCATGGACTCCACGCGCGCGCCCCCAGTTCTGGCAACTTGACTCGACATGCTTTTGGTTCGCAAGCCGTCCCTGTCGGGGTTAGGCTTGAACTCGGCGTCCCATCCTTATCATCGACTTCCGTGTTGCCTTGGATCCTTGTCTGATATTACTGTTCCCCGACTTCTCGACCACGGCATGTGCATCTCTGTCCCCTTGACTCGTTAGCCCGCCGCCTGGAGTCAGCCCCCATCTCCCTACCACCGATCCGTGCGCTGCTGTTCGTCGCCGTCGTCTAGCGGCCCGGTCCAGCGAGCTCGTGCCGGCGGCGGCAGTCGGTGCGCGAGGGACGTCAAGTCGTACGTTGATGGCGAGTCCGTCGCCGGCCTAGCCGGCCGTGGTGTCCGATGAGTTGGCTCGAGGGCCGTGACGTGCGTGAGGCCGAGGCATCGCAGAATCAATCAACATTGGCTGGCCCCTGGCGGCCCTTTCTCGGCGGTGGCGGACGTCAGCGCGATAGTGGCTGTCGTTCGTGTCGCGGAGGGCGGTGGTGGCGCTGAGCCTTACTAACAACAAACCGACATGTGCTGGAGGTGTTGATCAAAACCACCGACGCAATAAGCACCAAGTTATCGTCACTTCACCGTCACACGTCGACCAGTCATTAATTAATCAAGTCAATTCCTCCGCTAGCTGTGCCCGTCCCGGCATCCTGCAGAACGTGTTGTTTGCTGCCAGGATGTATCGCTCCCGGGACCGCGACGACGACGTCAGTCCACTCTGGTCGACATTACAGCCTTCCCGTAAGGCCCCCTCGGAATCTATGAGAATCGCGGGATGGGAGTATCTTCCTTCTTTTTGGTTCAGCCCCAAGCAAACCACCGTGGACCAGGGCATCCTCCTTGCCCGTCCAAAAACCTTTCCTCCCCAACGCCATTGCAATGCTTTCAGAATCAGGTATACAGACCGGTTGGGGCTGCACGCGGTGTGGAGTGCACGGCCAGGGTAAAAAGGGTAGGCGCGCACCCACGTGTAGTCCGACCGGCTTGGGAGTGCGATAGCGCGATCGTGGTATCGTGAAAAAGTGAGAGAGAAGTCTACTCGTACAAAGTGCAGAAGTGATGATGATGGACCATGTCGCCGGATGATGCGACATGTCCTGGGTGGATGAAGACCCGTGCTTAGACCTTCCGGAAATCTGGGCCGGGTTAGCAAGAGGCCATTGTATAACCAGAGACATCAACAAATGCATACCTTGCAGCACGGGGTAGATCATCTCGAAGGCCTGGTAAATCTCCTCGCGGACCTTGGCTCCTGTCAGGACAATCTTGCCGCTGACGAAGATGAGCAACACAATCTTGGGCTTGATCATGCGGTAGATGAGACCAGGGAACAACTCGGGCTCGTAAGAGCTGAAGTTGTGATGGCGTGAGGCCAGACCTTCGAGACGAATGGGGAACTTAATGTCGCAGGAGCCGACAATGTTCTGGATCTTGAAATCCGTGAACTTGGCGTTGAAGCCGAGCTTCTGGATGATGCGCGCGTACTTGCGGCTGGCCAGCTTGGAGTCATCTTCGGACTTGGCGCCCGTAACGACCATCTTGCCCGAGGCGAAGATGAGTGCGGTGGTCTTGGGGTCGCGGATACGCATGATGACAGCGGCGAAACGCTTTACGGGGAAGACATGTTAGCAACCCTGTGGCTTCCAAACACTGAACCGTGACAGGAGCAGTACCTTTGGGTTGTACTCTGCGTTTCTCGCGTGCAGGGCAATCGTCTTGAGATCCAGACGGCAATCGAGGTTGACCGTGGCAACGATGTTCCTTTAAGGAGCGCGTGATGAGCTTTCACATGATCGGTAACAGAGCCTCATGAGGGTGATACATACTGCAACGTGGGCGTCAGGCCACTTCCGCCTTGGGCGGCGGCAGGCGTCGCAGCGGGGGTCGCGGGAGTCACCCCGTTGCCGTTTGCGGGCTGCTGACCGTTGGGAACCGGGATCTGGCCGTTGGCATCGCCGTTGGGCTGAGGAGCGAACTCGTTGGAGCCGCCGGGGAAGGCAAGAGAGCCGGGCGC
This sequence comes from Plectosphaerella sp. P0831, assembly GCA_014635975.1. Taxonomy (NCBI): domain Eukaryota; kingdom Fungi; phylum Ascomycota; class Sordariomycetes; order Glomerellales; family Plectosphaerellaceae; genus Plectosphaerella; species Plectosphaerella sp. P0831. Next base: position 5,619 of record JACAFV010000079.1, read on the forward strand.
AGTGAAGGCCTTGGCCTGCGCAGCCGTCGTGGGGTGCGTCTGGATGGACTCCATGATGTCGCGCGTGTCAACAGACTGTTTCAAACCGGACTGGGCGGATCGATCAGATCTGTGTCATTCTCGCGTTAGCGCTTTGTTTCATTCAAAACATGTGGCACTCGCCAGCCAGCCAGTCAAGCCACGCACCTAAGAATGCGTGGTTGTGGTAAGGAAAATGAGGTGTAGAGGCGGGGGTTAGGGTGGAGGGGGAATTGAAGGCGAGGTTGCGGAGATGGGGGAAAAGTTTGTTGTTGGTAGAGGTGCAGGGCAAAGGCGTTTGTGCAAGGTACGGCGTTGGTGAAGGAAGGAGGGGGGNGGGGGGGGGGGGGGGATCAGGCCGGCAGGCGCGGGAAGGCACTGAGGCAGCAAGCAAACCTACCAGTTGCGAGAATGGGAGATGGACAAGTGAATGTGTCCCCCTACAGCAAACAGCTGGGAAATTCTTCTCCTGCTCGTGGGCGGAAGGAAGTGGCAGTAAGTTGGACCGACTTCGTCACTTCTTCAAAGGCACGAAATGTCTCTCTATTGTCGGCGGCGGATGCGCGCGAAGATGATACTACAGAGCGCGGCGACCTCGTCGACGATCGGAATGCTCTGCCTGTGGAAAGGGAGGAGGAGACTCGAGTCGTCGATTGGGATTCGATGATCGCGCGCGGGGGCGAACGGAGAAGGACGAGTGGGAGGGAAAGTCAGACAAGACGTATTCCAGTCCTGTCTATGTGAGCGTCGGATGAGAATCGACGGTCGACTTTTGTGTTTGAGGGATGTGGTCGGCGCAGTCAGCTAAGACGCGGCCGGTCTCGTCTTTTTTTGAGGTTGTTTTCGTTTGCGTCGAAAGGACGAGCGCAAAAGATTCTTCAAGGAAAGAAGAGTCGTTGGGTTCTCGAAACGATCACTGGCGAAAGTGACGGTCTGGAGATCGCAAGACGTTGGAGTGACGAAATGTCGACGATGGGAGACTTTTGTGGAGATGGAGGGGGGGAGAGAAGTCAGGTGGGGGCGGAATGACGGAAAAATTAGAGGGCCGAACGAGAGGTGGATTACGTAAGGCCGGGGTCGGATCTCGAGAACATCAAAAAGAAGGCAGGCCGGCGGGCATGGCCTTCTTATAATTTTCGGCAGGTGCCACCCAGGCAGCGAGATTGTGGTGTGGCGCCAGCTAGCAGGGAGCCGATGCGCCCAATGACAAGCCGCGACGTGCGAGTGCCCCACTTGCCCCGACAAGTACCCCGTGTCGGCCGGGATGTATCGCGACTTTTGGACGATAAGCCTCCCACGGGTCTTGGGGAATGGAGCACGAGCGGCCAATCGCAGAGCCTGCCGCGGGGGCCCGGCCGATGGCGCAAACTGGAGCCCTGTCATCATTGTCGCCGAAAATTCTTCTCCCAAGCCCGAGCAGCTCCTCCTTGAACTCTTCCTCTTTCTTCCCTGTTTGCACGGCTGGTTGAGGCCCGCCTGCTGTCGCCCCCGTCGCCCGTCATCATCATCCTCCGGCGATCACCACGACGACGAGTCGCTCACCTTTTCTCATCCATCGCTCTCATCAACTCCATCGACCTCGCAAACGACCTCAATCATGCAACGGCTTCCGACCTCTCGCATCCTGTCACGTATGACGGGCGCCAACACCCTCCTCCCTCTGGCTTGCATGTGCATTCGCGTCTGATTCCTCTGACCGACCACCTCATTCTCAGGGGGGCAACCCGACCGACGGGAGGGAGGGGGGACCCGTCGGTGTCGCGTCGCGCCCGCGCCCGCAGCAAATTTTCTTTGCCCCGTGTGTGCCCACAGTGGCCCCCGGCTTGGTTCGACACGCTACGAATTGCGCTGCAGCGCCGGCGGCGGCGGGTTTTGCTGGCTTCTCCCCATCCACCTCTCTTCTCTTCTTCCGCCCGCCCCCTTTCCTTTCCACATCATCCCCAATCTTACTCACGCACTGGCGTCCGCGGGCCCCTACCACCCTCCCCCCTCGCCCCTTCTGAAACGATGGGCGAGCCCCTTTTTGATGCCGTCGCTCCCTCTTCCAGGCGGTGCTCTGACGGATTTCCACCCCTGAACTGCAACCTCCCACCCCCATCTCCGACCCCTGAAATCCTCGGCCGGTCACATCGCGCACGCAGTCGCCTCACCTCGCCCATCACATCACCCCCTTTTCGTCGACGGGTCGCCAAGGGTTGGGTCAGAGCATTCTCCGTCGTCCCGCCGCCTTCGGGCAGGATGGACGAGGACACGGGAGGGAGAGCGCAACGTCTCGTGGTGGTGCTACACGGTCGCAGCACAGCGGCGCAGGGTGGAATGCTCTCAGGCTGGCGACGTGTGAGTCATTCCCCAAGCCCCCCCTCAAGAAGAAAGGAGCGGCATGAAAAAAGCAATCGGTTGGTTTGCCGCTGCGCCCTAGCCTACGTACTGGGTACCGCAGCCTCGCCACCGCCCAAACCAAAGGCCCGAGCTGCCTCCAAGCGAAGTCGGCCAAGAGTCCTCAACACGAAATGACAGCAGCAAAAGCACCACTTTTGCCGTCGCTGCTGCAAGCACAAGATGCCGGCGGGCCCTGGCGTTGCATCTGTACAATTCAGGAGGCTCTCGCGCATCCGCGCACAGCGATGACCGGATGCTTCCAGGCCCTTCTCGCACGCACCGGCCACTGCCAAACCCCAAACCCTGGCATGGCTGGACCAAAGTCGAGGGTACTTGACCGGGGTGAAACCCTGTCCCACCCCGTGCTCAACATGTACCCTCGTCTCCACCGGGAAGTACCACGACTTGCACTTTCACGGCCAATCAGCCGCGGCCACCCGAGGTCCTCGGCCAGGATCAAGCACTCTGCGACTCATGTGGCCGAGCGAACTAGTATCGTCCCGCCTTTTTGTCACAGGCGGAATCCGAATCATGCTTCACAATGGTCATGCCATGACGAGCGGCGGCGGCGCCGGACTGCCAAAAAAGCACCTTTCAAAGTCAGCTCGGCGCAGGACTCGGGCCTCTGGATGTTTCTGCAGGTGGCATCGCCAGATAATTTTGGTGATTTTGGAAATCACTCTGACATCTGACAGCAGCCTAACAGGCTGTGTACCGGTACTCAGAGTTGCTCGTGAGGCTCGTACTGACAAGAGTAGTGGTACTGACAGATGCTTCCATCACCGCCGAAGCTTCCATCACGAACGGGACACGTTCTCTGCATCTCCAACGGCACGTTTGACGTCGGACTACCATTATCGCCGAAACTTTAAAAACATCACAAAAGAGGCTGTCATGTCCTAGCGCAGGCGGTGTTTGTCCCGGTCGCACCGGCACTGGGAGAACTCCGAATCCTGGGGAATGGCTTCGACTGACTAATCCTGCAGCATGACGATGTTCGCGATGTTTCAAAGCCCCCGCATTAGAAACATACAAGCTCCCTGTGACGTTTGCAAGTGATGCCGCCCATTGGCAATCACGTGGAGAGACTCGACAAGTGCCTGTTGTCCTGTGCCGCCTACCCTGACAGCGACACGTTCCCCAGAAGACCCTCCGAGTCGCTAGCGCATCACCATCGCCTCCAGCGAAAGGGGCAGGTCGGTCCTCTACGGCACCAACAGCACCCCACCCCCCCTCCTGAGCCCCTGAGTGGCTCTCTCGTCTAAACACCACTGGCATCAACCTGGGCATCTTTCTCTGCTACCTTCCAGGAGCGCGCTGGCTTCCAGCACATCCTACCACCCATCCCGCCAGCCAATGTTACCCTCCCCATCTCCCCCAAGAGGGCGGTTGATCCAATCACGGGGCCACAGCATGTCAGCCAGCGGCTCTCGTCCGCCCCTGGTTCACATGTGCGGGGTGCGCGGGACCAACGAGGGATCACCATGCCCCGGCAGACGCTGCGATCCCATCTCCTCCCGCCAGCCCATCTCACCACGCGTCGCTGCATCGCCGTGCCTATTCGGCCGCTGACCCATGTCGGTCGCACAGAAACTGATCTATCGTCTTGACCCATGTTCCGGCGCCAGGGGCATGTGAGGGGAAAGCGCCTCGCTCGAGGGACGGTATATGTAGATCTCGAGGCCTCGTTCTGGGAGGGGTTCCCCTGGGAGAATCATGCTCTGTGTATACTCTTTGTATCTTTGTGACGATGCGTCTCTCAAACTTCCTTCCTCTCGGTCTGGCCGCCCTCGCCGCGGCGGCTTGCAACGGCCACGATCAGTATTGCGGGAAGAAATTCTCCGAGGTCACAATGGTTGGCTCCCACAATAGCGCCTTTGTTGGTCGCGGGCCGTCGCACAATCAGTACATATCGGTCACAAAGCAGCTCGACATGGGCGTACGTTTCCTCCAGGCCAGGACCCAGAACTGGCGAGGCCATCCCCAGATGTGCCACAGCCACTGCCTCCTCCTCGACGTGGGTACCCTCGAGGACTACCTCGAAGAGGTCGGCAACTGGGTCGACAGACACCCAGACGAGGTCGTGTCGCTGCTGCTCACCAATAATGATGGACTGCCGCTGTCCAAGTTTGACGAGGCCTTCAAGGACACGGGAGTGGACGAGTATGCCTACCGGCCGGGGCGGCGGCTGGCCAAGGAAGAATGGCCGACCCTCCAGGAGCTCATCAACAGCGGCCGACGCCTCGTCGTCTTTCTCGGTGTGTTTGGCTCTGCTCCTGTCTTCCGTCCATGCTGACCGATGTGTGATGTAGACTCGGGCGCCAACACCAACTCAGTGGACTATATCCTGCCGCAATGGGACTATTACTGGGAGACGCCCTTTGGCGAAACCAACCCGAGCTTCCCAAACTGCAACATGGACCGGCCGGCCAATGGAAACCCGAACCAGCTGATGATGATGATCAACCATTTCCTCAACATTGAGATTCCGTTTGTCAAGATCAAGATCCCTGATCAGATCAGGGCGCCGCGGACCAACTCGTTCGAGTCCATCAACGCGCAGGCTGAGCTGTGCAAGGCGCAGTGGGGCAAGACGGCCAACGTGATTCTGGTATGTTTTTGAGGGAAGGAGAAGAGAGAATGTGATACTGACGTGTGCAGCTTGACTGGGTTGACGTGGGAGATGCGATGAGGACGCAAAGCCATATCAACAAGGTTTGAAGGCAGGGGAGGTGCATCGTTGCCATACTTTTAATACCTTAATTGCAGTAATCTTCTTTGTCTGTGATTGAAACAGTTAATAGCAAGATGTGTATGCGGCTTGTCAGAATGTACGTCCAATGTCGTGAGTGATGGTGAGAGGAGGTTGAATTGATGCTGCGAGAGTTGGACATCGACACGGCCGCTGAAGTTTAAGTGGGGCCGTCGCGCTGTCCCGTCATTTTCGCGGTGGACGCGGCGGACTGGAGTGTCACGACCCCCTGTTAATTGACGAACACGCTCCGTCGCGTCACCGAGCTTGGACGCGTCGAGCTCCACCACCCATTTACATCAACCCAGGTACCTCCTCTTCAACCACTTTCTTCCTCCCAATCCACACATTACTACTACCAACATACGCCTTTGACGTCAATTGTACTTAGTCGACCTCACATTCTTCTTTTGAATACGACCAATTCATCCTCTACCACCACCTCATCCACCCCACCACACATACGCAATGGCGTCCCGGGCAGCATCACAGGGAAGCAGCCCAGAGCCCGAGCTGCTGCTCTCGCCCAAGTCCCGCCTCGAGGCACGACTCGCTGCCATGGACACCAGCTCCGAAGATGAAGACGAGCAGCCTCTGCCGACTCTGCGGAGGAAGAGGTCGCCGCCCCCGACTGCCACACAAACCGACGACGCCATGGCCGACTCGGAAGACGATATTCGGCCGAGAGGTCGCCTCGCCGCCCGCATGCAGGGAGGATCACCCACAGCTCGTGCCGCATCCCAAACCTCCCAAGCCACCAACACAGACGACGAAGACCTCCCGGTTCTCCCCCGTCGGCTGAAGCAAAAGCCGGCCCGCGACTCGGCCACACCACAGCCCCGATCCCCCATCGCACGATCAAGCTCCGCACTCTTCGTCTCGAGCCCTCCACCAGCACACCCACAACAAGCCGACGCGTCCGAGGACTCCAACTCGGAGGAGGAGTTCCCCGCCTTGAAGTCAGACCGCTTCAAGGCCCTCGTCGAACGCAAGCGCCAGGAGAGGCTGGCTCGCGAGGCCGAGGAGGAGCGCAAGCGGGAAGAGAGACTGGCTCGCCAGGCAGAGCTCGACGCCCAGATCCTGGAAGACGGTGACGACAACGACTCGAGCATCACCGATGATGAGGGCGGCCGCAAACTCACCCAGGGCGCCAGGCCCACCCGCAAGGCCGGCAAGAAGGCCATTGAGGAGATGAACAGGGAGACCCAGCGCATGGCCAGAAACATGCAGCTCGCCCACGAGGCCAAGACGAGGAAGAAGATCACAAAGGCCAGCCTCTTTGAACGTTTCAACTTTAAGACGGCCGGCTCGGTCGCCCCGGAAGCCAACCCTGCCAGCTCCAGCCGGCAGACGAGCCCCGTCTCTGTGCACTCGGACGTCGAGATGGGAGATGCCGCCACACCGCCCAGCTCACCACCCACCGACAAGGCCCCCAAAGCCCCCGCCCCCACAGAACTCGACCTCGGCCTCGACGAAGATGTTCCCGACATCGACGACGTACTTCGTGCCGCAACCCAGCCCAAGGTAGACAAGGGCAAGGGCAAGGGCAAGGCCGTCGACTCGCCCCAGAAGCCCACCGTGACCGAGGCGAAGCCGAAACGCCAGTTCCGTGTCAAGCTCCCTCAGGTCCCGGTCAACCTGGTTTCGCTCGACCCCGATGACGACGAGCTGCAGGTCGTCATGACGAGGAAGGAGAGGCTCGATGCCATCTTTGACAGCGTCCACGACAAGAAGCCCCAGGTTGCCCCCGTCTCCAAGAAGCCCAAGCGCAAGGGCGAGGTGCAGACCATGACGGCCTCGGAGCTCAGCTTCAGCCTTATGCAGCGCGCTCGCGAGCAGGCCAAGGCGGCGCGCGAACAGCGTCTTGAGATGCTCCGATCCAAGGGTATCTACATCCAGACGGAGGAGGAGCGTGAGAAGGAGATGCAGAGCGTCGACGACATTGTCACCAGGGCGCGCAAGGAGGCCGAGGAGATTATGGATCGGGAGCGGGTCGCTGCCAAGCAGGACCGGCGGGACAAGATCAAGAACGGCGAGCTTGACCCACTGGCCTGGGACGATAGCGATGACGAGGAATACGAGGGATCTGATGAGGGTCAGGAGGCCGCGGACCAGGATGATGTCGAGCTGTCGGGGTCCGAAGAGGAGGGGGAGGCCGATGATGCCGATTCCGATGCTGAGGGCGCTCCTCTCGGTCTTGTCGACGACCAGGCCAGTGAGGAGGACGGCGACGACCAGGATGACGAGGATGAGCTGCCGACAATGCACGCTCGACGTGCGAAGAAGAACGTCCACGTCATTTCCTCCGACGAAGACAGCGACAGCGACATCGACATTATCAAGGCTACCCCCAGGCCCAAGGCCCTCGCCGCCATTTCGCCCGCCGCACCCAACACAACGTCCCCGGCGGTCCCGACTTCGGTTCTGCGCTCCGCCAGGAAGACCTTCATCCCCGGCCTGCCCGTCGCAGGGGCCGCCGGCCTGGGACTCACCCAGATCTTCGCCGGCACAATGGACGACAGCCAAGCCGGCCCTCTCGGTGGCACCATGCAGTCCCCCATGCCTACTCTGGGCAGCTTCCCCGAGTTTGGCAATATGTCTCAAGACGACACGCAGCTCGAGGTTTACCGAATCCCCGACAGTCAGACCAACATGCAACAGAACGAGACGCAAGCTGGCGAAACCCAGGGCGTCCAACTTCACTTCACTCAGTCCCAGATGCACGGATTCGACAGCCTGCTGCGTGATGACGACGATGACATGAACGGCACCCAGCTTTCTTTCGAGCCGTCTCAGGATGCTGGACTTGCCGAGTACACCCCGCTCAAGCGTCGCTTCGTCGAGCCTTCTCCGTCCTTGGCCCCGGACGCCACGCCAGCACCGGGAGGCGACTCTGATATCATCATGGACTCGCCGCTCGTCCGCCGCGGACGTCTTCGCCAGAAGATTGCAAGCATCACCGAAGAGACAGAGGAAGCCACTGTCATCGCCTCTACTTTCGACGATGAGCCCGTGTCTGCCTTCAACGTCATGGCCAAGGCTGCCAGGAAGGAGAAGAAGCGCAAGGAGTTCCTCAAGAAGAAGAGCAAGGCCAGGGGCATGTTCGAGGAGCAGGCCGAAGAGTCTGAGGACGAGTATGCCGGACTCGGCGGCGCCGACGGCGAGGATAGCAGCGATGATGACGCTGCGTCGGTCAAGGAGATGATTGACGATGCTGCTGGCAAACCCGACGATGAGCGCAAGATTGCCGCTCTCTACGCGTGAGTACTCCCGATTCAGGTTTTGGAGGTCCTGGCTAACATGTTCTAGCAATGGCGAACGTGAACGCGATGTGAAAATGGTCGACAAGCTCTTCCACGACATCACCACTGGTGCTCTCCGCCGCAAGCGGGGTGTCGACTACAACCTCTCCGACTCTGACGATGGCGGCGAGGCTCGTCGCCGGATGAAGCGTCGCCAGCATGCAAAGATGACGAAGGCCCTCTTGTCCGACGACCGAGTCAAGAAGATTGCGGAAAAGCCCGGCAACGAGGCGTTCCTGCGCACGCTGGAGGACCGCGAGAGCGACGAGGAGATGGACTTCCTCGATATGGGTCTGGAGCCGCCCGAGTCGGAGGAGTCCCAGTCCCAGTCCCACTCTCAGTCGCAAGACCAGGGAGTTCCCACCCAGCCTACGGCGACCCGCGCCCCGGCCCATCTGCGCCGCACCAAGAACGGCAGGAAGCCTTCCAACATTAGCGAGATTCGCGAGTCTGTCTCGAGTCTGCTCGAGGACCCGAACGCGCTCAACGCTGCAGCCGTTGAACTCGTCTCCGACGATGAGCAGGAAGACGAGAACCGGCCATCCACGTCAAACAGCAACAAGGAGAACCCGCGCCGCACCAAGGCAGCCGTCATTGACCGCATGTCCCTCCGGCGCCAGTCGTCATCGAACCTCTCAGCCTCATCGCGCCTCGCCTTTGCCATGCCGACAGCAACGGGCTCCACGGGCTTCAAGGTGCCGGCACTGTTGCGCCGGGCGACGACCAACTCTCTCGCGAGCGCGGCGAGCAGCAGCACGACGACGTCTGGTGGCTTTGGCGAGACAGGGAGGATCAAGAAGAACGCGAGCAAGATGTCTGGCGTCAGCGCGCTGGCGAGGGAGACTGAGCGCCGGGCGCAGCTGCAGCAGAATGATAAGAGGAGGGAGGCGAAGAAGTGGAAGGACGCTGAGATGAGGGGGAGGGCTGTTGGGGGGTTGTTTGGCGCGGGCAAATTTGAGTGATTCGTTTTGTATGGTGTTTGGTGTTAGGGTCTGGAATGGCTGGATATGCGCATGATGAGCATGTTGGAGTCTATCATCTCAGTGCAATTGAATTGTCTCACAAAGTTCTTCGGTAGTCTTGGTGCTGCGGTGTAATTGATGCCTTGGTGTGATCCCTTGATGTGTGCTCGTGGTGTTGACCCGATATGCGCTCGATGCAAATTGCGGGGTTCGCACAGTGCGATGTCTCCACGTCATGAAGCTTCCGCATCCCTCCTCTTCCTCCTTCACACCTCTCCATCCCACCCACTGCCTCTGCCCGCGATATCTCAGAAATGATACCCACTGCCCCGACCAGGCGAGCATCATCAGCGGTCAGAAGGACCAGACGAATCGCCGAGGCTGCAATGTCCAGCACCAGCCTGCCATGACACCTGGCGCGCCTCCCTCTGTGCGTTACCCAAACATCCTTCAACATTACCTCACAACGCTGACCCTAGCCCTCGCAGACACCAGATCCCCGTCGCTTCCTCCCCTCAAGACGCGCCGTCACAGGCTCTCAACAGGATAATACCCCTGGCCCACGACAATTCCAGCCTTCGGGCGGCTTCGCCGGCAGCAGCAGCCAGCGATTCCAAGCGACTCCGCGCTTTGCGCCGCCCTCGTCCGCTACTACTCCGCGACCGACTCCTTCGACACAGGCTTTTCTGTTGCCTGGCTCGGTGCGATCGACACAGCGTCGCGAAAGAGAACAGATTGACGATGTGCCGTCAAGCAGCCCCACGGGGTTCGCGAGTCCTGTCCCGGCGAATAAGGGGACCCGCGAATCGATAGAGGTGGAGTCGGAGATTGATGGTTTGGAGGTAAGTCAGTCGGTTATTGCGGACTCGGCGGGGGAATATGAAGGCGATGTCGACGGCGATGGGCCTGCGCCAAAGAGAAGGCGGACGCGCCCGCTGTCGGAACTCTCAGAGGAGGACCGGGAGGAGACCATGCTTGATTTCGTGGATGATGGTCATCAAGAGGACTTGGTTGGTCCTGAGCCACTGGACGATGAATTGGTCATGTCGGACTTGGACGAAGAAATGCACCTGTCCGACCACGAACGCCGCGGCAAACCGGAGCAGCAGCCGAAATTCCACGCTGCCCCCCGCTTCAAGCTTCCAGAGTCGGAAGACGCACCAAACGACGGCCTACCCGAGGCCTTCTCGCCCCAGAGACGTGGCGCAAAGTATGTTCACGGTGGTATGGCTGCAGAAATGCAATCATGGCTCGCGGCCGTCAGGGGGTGGACGGGGCATGACAAGCCGCCCGACGCGGTGATGCGTGTCATCATCGACGAAGTTCGACCAGGGAACGCCATGTATCTGGTTCGAGGACGGCGACTGCTTCGCGATGAGGCTGTTGCGGACCCCGGCGCCGCTGGTTTGAGGATCATGCTGGCTGGGGATGGCAAGTCGACGGGCCTGGCCAGGAGGGCGCCGGTGAGCGTGGGAGCCGTGGTAATTGTGTCACAGCCCGTCTGGGAGGTACTTCTCAAGGGAGATGGGCGATGGATAGTCGCTTGCGAGTGGGCTGTTGAAGCTGGGTGACATCTGATTCAATGAACTCGGACACAGACCAAGACCTGGAATAGGGGGCGAATAGGGGCCTGTCTCCACCGGTAGATGCTTACTACTCGCCGTGCATATCTCACTAAAACCTTCATACTTTCGACGTCGCTTCTCCAACGCGCCGCAAACACATCTCCCTCATCCACCTCGCCATACATAATGCCGCCATGCCTCCGCGATTGATGAGGTTGGGACTCCCGGGGAAATGGCCACGAACCTTCCCAGGACCACAGTTCTCGACGACAGCGCACCGTGCGCAAAAGACTTCAGACCCCCTGCGCATCTTGTTTTGCGGGTCAGATGAGTTCAGCATCGCGGCGCTGCGGGCTCTGCATGAGGAGCACAAGACCAGCAAGGGCCTAATTCAGTCCCTGGATGTGGTTATTAGGCCGGGAAAGCCCACTGGCCGGGGCATGAAGACGATCAGAGAGGGTGAGTGCGTCCTGGTCTTAGATGGATGGGACAGCGAAATAACAGTGTCTAGTTCCCATCAAGTCGACGGCGCAGGAGCTGGGTCTCCGGATACATGAGCTTAACACATTTACCGGCTGGGCTGTAAGTCTTTGATTCTCCCGTTTGGACGTCAAGTGCTGACCGATCAGCCATCCTGGGATGTGAATCTCATCATCGCCGTGTCCTTCGGCCTCCTAGTGCCACCTCGCCTGCTGCGGCTCGCCAAGTACGGCGGACTCAACCTCCACCCATCCCTCCTACCAGAGTACGTCATTTCCTCTTCTCAAGTTCAACAACTGACAATAGCAGTCTCCGTGGCCCGGCACCCCTCCATCACACCCTCCTCAAGAACCGCACACACACTGGCGTCACGCTGCAGACCCTCCACAAGGCAAAGTTCGACCATGGCACGATCCTCGCACAGACGCCACGACCAGGCATCGCCGTACCGCCAAACGCGGATCTCCGACGTCTACACGAGCTCGTCACGCCCGCAGCAGCAGAAATGCTGGTCAGTGGCCTCCGCGCTGGCGTCCACGTTCCGCCCCACGAGGCCGTTGCTCCTAATGAAGACACCCCTGGGCTGAGCCATGCACCGAAGCTGGTCAAGAGTGATCGCCAGATACGCTGGGATGCCTGGAGTGCTGGTGACTTTGTGCGGCATCAGCGCGTGCTTGGCCCGTTATGGACGGAGCTGCTGCGTGATGGGGGGAGGAAGAGGGCTATTATTGAGGATGCTGAGGTTGTGGATGGATCGTCTGTGGTGGAGAAGGATCAGAAGAGGTTTAGGTGTTCTACGGCTGGGGTGCCGGGTGTGCATGATTCTCGGAGCCAGGACACCATGATGTCTTATGTGGATGCAGGCAGAGCATCAGGTGGCGATGGAAGTGGTGGTGTTTTGATTTCCATGGCAGGTGGGGGAGTTCTGAGGGTGCATGAGATCAAGGTTGAGGGAGAGAAGAAGAAGCCTGCGGGAGTGGTTTTGGCGGCTTGGAGCTGTTGATAGGTATCTTCCCCTTGGCTCCCTCCTACTGTAATTTTAGGCAGGCGATTTGCTTTTGTAATACATATCTCTACCTGCCCTGATCTGATGTCTTTCAGCTGATGACCTAAACCTGCTATGTCGATTCACCTGCTACGTCGAGGGACTGGCTCTCATGAGTAAACCGTGCTACTTCTGGATCTGCTTATCAATTTGTCTTAAAGACATGATGTGCTTCTAATCATACAGGCAAGTGTGTCAGTCCACTCTACCACCAGCCTTACTCCATCGCTCCATCATGTCTCGATGCCCCCCGTTCATTCGGGTTCGGGTGCAGCCTTGAAAGGATCTTCATGGCAGTCATACTCGCTCTCCCACGTCATCTGCTGCAGTGATGAGGTGTGAAGGATGGTGTTGGCCAGCTCGATATACTGAACGATGTCGCTTGGACGGTAGAAATGTGTCGTACCAAACAGCCCTGGATTAGGGTCATAGCGTTCGGGAATCAGCAACACCTCGTAAGTGATGTCATGGCCGAGAAGTTCGGTTGCGTACTCGGCCCACCTCTTCGTCATTTGTGAGAGTCGAGGTATTCCATCTCGCTGCTCGTGCAACATCTTCTCCTTGACACCGCCTCGAAGTCTGAGGCGAGCACAGTGCTCCGTCTTGTAGTATGTCCAAGTGCAGGCAGTCTCACGATCGGCATGCCAGAGCTCCATGACTTGGAGTTTCGGCATGAGATTCGCAACTTTGGTCGTATCCGTGAGTAGTTTCCACAGCTGAGTATCGTTTGTCGTGGAGAAGTGTGGCCACCAAGTGTATGTTGGTCTCAGGTGCTTGGCTGTCAGGCACAAGATCCTCAGCTCTGACCAAAGTCCCTTCTCGGCCAGCGAGCCCGAAAAGTGAGAGAAAAAGTCGTTCGCATCGATGATGGAACAGGCTGAGAAATTCTGCAGCTTTGGAAACTGACAAATACGCCACAGTACCTCGCCAACGGCAGTATCAGTCGTGGGCGAGTAGGGGTCGTATGCTCGATTAAGATCACAGCGAACCTCGAAAACGTGAAAAGAAACCAGTTCCCTTGGGCAGCGAAGCAACTCTTTGAGGAATTTCTCGGCTTGAGGATGACGAGTCCGAGCTGCTCCCTACCTCTCGATCCTGAGGTCGACAATGCTTGGGAAGCAGTTCTGCGTAAGGAAGGCTAGGGCTGATATCGAAACTGAACGATAGTACTGCCTGCGTGTGAGGAGTCCTGTAACCTACACGTGCAGAGTTAGAAAACTTAGAGAAAGACGCAACAGTAATTCCAACTTGAGGGGAGGCTAACCATATTCACAACCCGCGGTGGGATTGGTGTTTGGACCCCGGTGACGAGCTGCAGCTCTAGAGGGCGACCACCTAGAACCCTGTTGAAAACAGTGGTCCAAGCCATATAGTGGTCAATGGTGCATCTTGGAATCATGGTATCGCGAGATTCAGAGTACTGCTCGAAGGGGATGTTGGGCTGGTCGGGGTGGCGACGTCGAAGCTGTTCATAGGCTTCGCTAAGACGGAAGTCTCTAAAGCCATGGTGGCCGTCTGATGGAGAGGAAGCACTGAGTTCCAGAGTAAACCCTGAGCCAGATCTTTGCTTTTGGGTGAGCTTGTTTTCTTCAGTCGCTAGAATGTCCAATAGAGACATAAGGGCGTTGGTGAACGTCATTTCGTGCCTGCGAATGGAGTGCCGGTTCTCAGCGGTGTTGCTCTCGGCGCAATCATACCACGGAAGGCTGATGTGAAGCCGTAGATGACGTAGGTGAACGAGCCTGCCGTGAACGAGGCGGCCGAATTCATTGATGTCGTTCTGATTGATGGTGATGGATGAGAAATTTCGCATTTCGAAGTAGTTTTGCCATTCTCGGCAGACTGCAGAGAGGCTGCGAAACTGAGGCGGCTCGATGGCAAAGTCGGATGCAGCGTAATCCCAGATGATGAGCCGAATCTCGATTGGAAGGTGCTCCCAGCCAGCCATGATGGCTGCCGGTCTGCTGCAGGTGCGCTGCAGAGTTCGAGAGCTTCGTTGATGTTGGTTCGCAAGCTGGGTCTGGGGTGAGGGGAGGAAACGAAAGTCAGGCTTGCCTGATTGCGCAGAGGAGGCGGGGGTTTGCACATTCAAAGTGACCACACGCAGAGTTTGAGCTGGCTGGCCTAAAATTTATGGGCAACAACCCACCTGGCAGGCATTGCAGTGCGTCAAGTCGTGGCGGCAGTCTCCCTTTTCCCACCCTCGGCAGGTTCATCGACGCGGTAGGTTAATCAACGCGGTACCTAGGTTTGTCAACACAACTTGAACCGGTTCATCAACACAATAGGTCTCACTATATACCAAGTCTGTGTGAGAATTAGCCCAAACTCATCAACTTGGGAAAGTGGTGTAAAGTATTACACAAACAATTCGCTATTAAAACCTCAACATAACCCTAAACCCCATGCCCTTGGTATATGCCCCCCATCTAGTTAAACACCTCAATCATAAAGTGATACTCAATCTTACTCCCATCCTCCCGTCCCCTCACCGTCAACTCGCGACACTTATCCGCCAAAATCTCGCCAACAACAGGCGCACCGCAGTAGAAGACGCCGACCTTGAGCTCTTCATCCTCCTCAAACTCGTCATCGCTGCTGCTACTACTACTGCTGCTGCCGCTATCCGGCACCACCGGCCTTGCAGCGCGCTTGGCAGCACGGAAACTACGCATCTCCTCGTAGTGCTCATCGAGAATGATGTCAAAGTCTGGCCGGCCGAATTGCGTGGGGTTCAACAAGCCCGTTATGGGTGAGGCGGGGTGCTTGTCGGTGCGGTGCATCTCGAGAAGCCAGCGGTAGACGTGGGTGACGATTCCGCTGCGCTTGGCTGTGACGTGGGTGTTGATGCGAATGTCGAGATGAGGGACCTCATCGTTATCGTGATGCCAATTCTGAGAGCGCGATACGTCGTTGAGTAGATCAGACATCCAGAGGAGGTAGTTGCGATCGCGAACCATCCAGTGAAAGTCCACGCGGCGATAGTCGTCGGCAAAGTGGCCGGCGGAGCGGGCCTGAGGCTTGCGGGATTCATTGATCTGGTCGCCGTTGATGGCTGCGTTAGGGTCTGCGG